>CALSBV010012184.1:8025036-8078028 GCA_943590825.1 Bovichtus diacanthus | reverse complement strand
GAAGCTGTGAAAGGTTCCTCAGACAACTTGTGTCAAGAACATTTTCTCATTAACAAACAAAGCATGACAAATACACTTTGTTGCAATACATTGGCCCAGTGAAAGGACTGAGGGCCTCCAAGATGATGGCAAATTAATAAAACAAATGTCACACAAAATTATTCTTTTCGTTAACCCAGGCAGGTTTAATAATGAAATAACATTTTCAGCTACATGGACATTCAAAAATGATACAAACACTCCATCAGCATTACAAATAATATCCATCATCTTTTTAATTCCAGTGCAACTAACTTTTTCTTTAAAAAAAAAAAAAAAGTACCATTGGAATGTCATTTTATTTCAAGTATGATACTTCTTTACACAAGTTGAAATGCTACTATTTAATCAATGTATGTTTGCAAGCTTTAAGCATCCCATGAAGAAATCTACCAAACTCAACTGGACATGACAAACTGAAGGATAGTTTGAGGGTATTAGTACAGTAAAAAGTTAATATCTTGACCTTGGTCTACGCCTTGTTAGTGTCTCTTGAATTATAAGCCAGTTTTAAGTAACAGACGTAAACTTGTTAACGTGGGGCAGTAATGTAAAGCTGGGCTGGATGTGTGTTCTTTAACTCTGTGAATTGGACTTCCACATGATGTGTCCGTCCTCTCCGAGTCTGACCGCACCGCTGGCCACCAGCTCCAGAGCGGCGGGGAAGGCTCGGTGCTCGGCCTCTCTGATTCTGTCGGACAGACTCTCCTCTGTGTCGCAGCCCAGCACAGGCACTGCCTCCTGTGCGATGATGGCTCCTGCATCCACCTCTTCCTAAAAACACAGATGAACAACACAATGGCTGTGACTCGCTCAGTTCAGGAAAAAGAGAAAAAAAAAGGTCCAGTATTCCTCTGGGTTCAATGACTGTTCCACAGCATTTCATACTTACAGCTACAAAGTGGACCGAGCAGCCAGTCACCCGCACCCCGGCCTGGAGAGCCTGTTTCTGGGCATTCACCCCCTTGAATGAGGGCAGCAGGGATGGATGGATGTTCAGTAGCTTTCCTGTCACAATAACAGACAAACACTCAAAGTGAAAAAAAATACCTTAATTCATCCCACCACATCATAATGTAGTGCAAATGCCAGAAAAGTAGTTCAAACAGCATTTTCACACCGTTCCATTTCTTGACGAAAGTTCCCGTGAGGATCCTCATGAATCCAGCCAGACACACCAGCTCCACCCCAAATTCTTCCAGCACGCGATCGATGGTGCCATCAAACTCTGCTCGGCTCCCGTACAGTTTGTGGTCCACGACCTAAGATGCAACGGCATCAACAGAATTGAGGCTTTTTAGTCAAAGTCCCGAGTTTCACTCAAGCATTATTCTCCAATTACTCAGCCCAATGCTTTTGGTTCTGAATCTTTATTTACTTCAATCAAATGCAAATTACACCACTTGTTTTTTTTTTTTTAAGATGATTTTGACGTGCAGCTCGACTACCGCAGAGTTCTTCCAACAGGTGTATAGCAAAAAGCACTCAACTGGTTCCAAACTTGTAGAATTTAAAACCAGGAAAATAGATCATATTGCTTTACATCATCACTACACTAGTTACCATTCATTTTCACATTTTACCAAACCAGTAAAGGGGACAGAAACTATGTGAAGCACTTTGTAACCGTTGTTTTGAGAAGTGTTGTACAAATAAACTCATTATTATTATTATTGTTACCCGTGTCTGGATGCCGGCCAGCGACGCTCTCTTCAGGCCTTGAACTCCGGGTCTGTTGGAGACGACCACCACGATCTCTGCAGAGCTGGATGGACGCTTGGCCTGCTCCATCAGCGCCTGCAGGTTGGTGCCTGGGACAAACATGGCAGAGGAGTTTTGAAACTGCTTCCTACTCCTCTTCTGAAATGTCATGTATTCACGGTGTCGATTTATATTGTTTATGAGAAATATTATATTCAGCGTTTGCTTTATGTTAACTATTATTCTTCTTATTTTTTTTTACTTATTTGTTACACGTTTGAAATAAATAAATTGAGAATTGCAAGAAAGCCAACATGCATCTTTTCCAAAATGTCAAACTACTCCTTTAAAAAGGACTTTGGAGGCCATTTAATTCACACCTGTGCCGGAGATGAGAACGGCCACTCTGGTCCTCTTGTGGGGCATGCTGCTGGCGCCATGGCAACCACCGTTCTGGTCGACATCCAACTCTCCGCTGGGAGCAGAGCCTGCATTCAGCAAGCTGTGCTTCAGGTTGCGGACCACCACAGGTTCTACCCCTGCAGAAACAAAAAAACAACTTTTATTTCCATTCCATAAATAATACTCTAAAAACACAAAACATCTGAAGCTGTATTCTATTAAAGTGTCGGTGCTTCAGTGTCTCACCCTGCTGCTTGTGGGCCAGTGAACCCACAATCCAGGCCTCTTCAGGAGCTTGAAGCTGGCGTAGGACCCTCTGAGCATCCAGGGGGGCAACCACCAGCACGGCCCCCAGGCCACAGTTGAAGGTGCGGGCCATCTCCTCCTCGCTCAGACCCCCCTCCTTGTGGAGCCAGGAGAACACTGGTGGGATGCTCCATCGAGAGGCATCTGAGTCATGTACAAACACCAAGTGGAAATATTAATGGGAATAAATAAAAACTAAAAAATATGAAAAAAAAGGCTGTTTATTCATGTTTACATTGACTTCAATGTGCTCATTCCGCTGCACACGTTTGTACAGCACTAACACTAGGTAATCATAAGAATAAAAAAAATGTAAAAGAGATTGCCAAAATGCAAATGCAGCTTGACCACCTTTCCAGATTGCTCACGTCAACATGTTATACGCTTCATTTGAAGAGGAAGTGTCTCACCTAAATCGACTGCCAGCTCCTGGGGCAGCACCCGAGGAATGTTCTCCAGAAGCCCCCCCCCTGTGATGTGAGCGTAGGCTTTGACAGCGCCGCTGCGAAGGATTGGCAGCAGCAGACGACTGTAGATCTTTGTTGGCGTCAGCAGAGCCTCGCCTGGAAGCAGAGTTAGTCAGATAGTGAGCATCAACGGTTAAAGTTACACGTAGACATTTTCATCATCGATTCATCTGCAGATGATTTTATCAACTAATCGTTTGTTCTGTAAAATGTTAGAAAATAGTGAGAATTGCGTGAGGTCCAAGATGATGTCCATAAATTGCTTATTTTTCCTTCTTTTTTTTGAGTAACAGTCAAATCAACCCAAATATATTCAGTTTGCTATGATGTAAAAAGAGAAAGAAATCCTCACATTTGAGAAGCCGATCTTAGAGACAATTAGGCATTCATGTTGAAAAAAAATCTATTGGCCAAAGACTTTAAGATGCTAATGTTGAGGCAAAAATAAGTACAAACAAGACCAAGAGTTTAGAGACATGTTAGCAGATCTGTGAGGCTGTCCTGTAGCTATATGCGGCACCTCACACAAATAAATTAAGAGCACACCCGGGTCTACCTTTGTGACTAGAAGCTGACTTACCGACAGTCTGTCCCGACTTGCCAAAAGGAGCAGGGGAGCTGTAGCTGAGGTTGGCCCTTTCCAGGACTTTTCGGACCAGGCTGAAGCCGTTGCTGTGAACCCCAGAGGAGGCCAGTCCGATCAGCAGGTCCCCCTCGGCGATGTCCACTAGCCTGGGCAGCATGGCTCCACGCTCCACTGCTCCGACACAGAACCCGGCCAGGTCGTACTCTCCTGGAGCGTAGACGCCCGGCATTTCTGCCGTCTCACCACCTGGACATGGAAATAAACACAGTACACTCAGATCTACCATTTTGAACCACAGCAGGTAATAAAAAAGGATGAGAGACACAAAACATATACATCATCATGCTCAAACACAGCGTCCCCTCACCCAGTAGAGCGCAGCCGGCCAGCCCGCAGGCCTTAGCGATGCCGCCGACTACTGAGGCGGCAATGTCCACGTCCAGGCTGCCGCAGGAGAAGTAGTCAAGGAAGAAGAGCGGCTCGGCGCCCTGAGCCAGCACATCGTTCACACACATGGCCACCAGGTCCTGACCCAGGCCACCATGCTGGCCGCACGCCTGGGCGATCTGATTAAAAAAATAAATAAATAAAATGTTTATAATTAAAAAACTAAAAGCTTTACATTTCATTTTTTGAAAATCAAAACATTTTCTTGAAAGTTGAAGAATTTTTTGAAAATCGAGGTTTTTCAAAGTTGAGAATTTTTTTGAAATGGAAGTTTAAAAAAAAAAATAAAATTTAAGCCATTTTTCGATAATCGAAAGTTTTTGTGAAAGTTGGTCATTTTTTCCAAAATCGAAGGTTTTTCGAAAATTTAGTTTTTTTAAAAAATGGAAGATTTTTTTTAGAAAATTAAAAAAAAAAGGTAATTTTTTCCAAATGGAAGGACTTTTTGAAAAAGGTAATTTTTCAAAAATCTAAGGTTTTTAAATTATTATTATTTTTTTTTAATTTGGTTAATTATTATTTTTATTTTATTTTTTTATTTATTTATTTTTTTTTAATATTGAGGTAATTTTTCGATAATCGAAGGTTTTTATGAAACTTTAGGTCAGGGGTCTTCAACGTTTTTCAGGCCAAGGACCCCCAAACTGATGGAAAGATGGTGCAGGGACCCCCTACTATCTATATATAGTATAAAATTGTGTTTTATATTAAACTGGGCCTAGTGCCATGTATAAACATAGCTACCCTGTTATTGTGGATTCAATATTAAGCTATTCAATTAAAACACAGGTTCATATATTCATGTACATTTGTGAAAAACAAAAATATGTTGAAAAAAAAAAAAAAATAAATAAATAAATTGTCTAATCAACCAAGAAAATAATCCTGGTTCATTCATACTTTAAATTTAATGGAATTTGTGTTTCTGTTCAGAGGTTTTAAGAAGCCTTTGAATCCATTTACAGATAAGTATATCTCCTCTGCTGCTCCAGTACATCTGAGCAGAATTTGGATTCAATTGTGAATGGTTATTTCTTGGCCGACTTGGCATCTACCAAAGCACAATTGGAGTCAATGTTTAGTACTTTCATTTCATTCTCATTTCTTCCAGGACTTACAACAGGTGCCACATATTTGACAGCAACAAATGTCAACAAAGTTTGCATTCAAAATATGATTTTGACTCATGGACATGAGGATTGAAAGATATCAGCTGGCAAATCTTCCACATTCTCCTCCAAAAAAAGGAACCGAAGTCTCACCTTGAGTTTGGTGCCCACTCCGTCCGTCCCAGACACGAGGATCGGGTCGACAAAACCTGCAGCCTTCAGGTCAAACAGCCCAGCAAAGCCTCCCAGTTCTGCATTACAGCCTGGTGAAAACAAAGTACCAATCACAGCCATCGTTACCGCTTCATCCATTCTTTCTAAATTGACTGAGTTTCTGTTAGAGCTACTGAAAATATCTCAGCAAACACACAATCAAAATGACAACACAATTACTAAAAAACTACAGCAATTTGTTTCTTCACAAGAAAACGTTTCAGTCAGCAGCTGCTTAACAAGCTATTCTGTCGGAGCGCTGAAAGAGACAAGCGTCCAATCAGTCTTTAGTATTGCTAAGTATTCTCTTGCTCAGTCTTTAGTTTTTGTACACGAGAATGTAATTACCAGAGCGGGACGTTGCCTTGGCCAGAGGCTTGATCATGTCCACCAGCTTGTTCCCGGCAGCGATGTCCACTCCGCTGTCCTTATAGGTCAGACCTCTGTGAGACACAGTGAAATACCACTCACACAACCGTCTACAGCTACAGTCTCAGGAAGGAGCGTTCAAAACCACCAGGGAATTATTGGGTGTGGAGTTGGTCATTTAAAGAAACACTAGGACACAATTACATCCAAAGTGAAGTTTATTATTCATGAAGTACTACATGATATACAGCATAGAAATAACTGGACTACAAACAAAAAAAAAAAAAGGTCCTGTAAACACAAAAATGTAAAAGGGAATGTCTGAGCCTGTAGCACTTTCACACACACCTGTGTTGTTTCAGGTGGACGATGGCCCGGTGGCCGATGTCGCGGCGGTACACGGCACCCGGGAAGCCGACGGCCGCCACGCCCTGATTGGCTGCCTGCAGGGCCGTCTCCAGGGACGGCCTGACTGCAGTGACGGTCAGGACCCGCCCGCCGTTGGAGACCACACCCCCGTCCTTCAGCGCGGTGCCGGCGTGGAAAACCTGCAGCCCCGAGTCCTGAGCCTGGGACAAGCCTGAGGATGAACAGAGAAGACAACATTTGTAAGGATTCAGTGCAGACCTTTATAATGTCACTGTGTGAAAGATGTTATACGATTATAAGAAGATTTGCTGCTTTTCATTGTTTTCCATGATAAAAAAAATATATATTTTTGTATTTCTGACTGTGACACAAACAATCTTAACGTGTCAATTTGTGATTTGAGAAAACACAATGGCCATTTATTGGACAAATACTATAAAATATGGATATTTTACATGAGGCTGCTGAGTCAACGGCGACACCTAGTGGTAGAAATCGGTATATCGATGTAGGTGTTAGGCTTAACAATTAATACTTTTTTTTTTCCACTGACAAGAGAAATATTTATTTCGAAGAAAAACATTTATTAGAAGAACAAGAAAAACATTTAGTCGAAGAAAAAGAAACCACTCTGCACAGACACAGGGTTTAATTTGCATTGGGCAATTTGAACTGGAATTCAGCATGGCTTGAATTAAAAAAAAATAAATAAATGTCAATGTCATGCGTACCTGTGATCTCGACTCCTTTCTTGTAGGAGCCGGGGTAACCAGCGCTGGCCATCACCACAGTGACTGCAGAGCTGTCCTGCTGCCACACGGGGGCGTTGGAGGCCAGTTTGCCGTTCAACGTGTTCAAGATCACTTCATATAGGTCGCTCTTCAGGAGCGGCAGCAGCACCTGAGAGCAGCAGATATTTGATGTTTATTTTAATGAAAAGATCCAGTGAGCGGTGACTTCAGTCAAAGAAACCCACCTGGCACTCGGGGTCTCCAAAGCGACAGTTAAACTCGAGGACCTTTGGCCCCTGCTTGGTCAACATCAGCCCTGCATACAGCACACCTGGGACAAAAAGGACAGAAAATACGTGAGACGACACACAGGCTGCGTTTCAATAAGAAACTCATTGCAATCTGGACTCGAGCGCAGACAAAGAGAGCACTTGCCCACATAGGGAGTTCCCTCCGCCCTCATCCCGTCCACAGTCTTCTGGAGGACAGACTCTCTGATCTGCTGCAGCAGCTCTCGGCTCACCTGCACTCAAATCGAGAGACAGCCGCAGCGTTAAAAGATGGCACACAAGTGGACCGCTCATATAATCCTAAAAATACAACAAAAGCTAGAAGAGAACCAGGCTGAGAGGAACAGCAAGCGCGTACCTGAGGGGTGGGGCAGTAGGCCCCCATGCCGCCGGTGTTCGGCCCCAGGTCGCCGTCCTGAAGCCGTTTGTGATCCTGTGCTGGAGGCATCGGAGACACTGAGGAGCCGTCAGTGAAACACAGACACTACAAAACGAGGGGGGAGAAGGATTAACATTTCTTACCTTTAGGTAAAGTTGGTTAAACCATTTTATGGATTTCACTCATAAAGGTTGTACTCACAGACACTTCCTCTCCCTCTAGCAGCTCTTCAACCACCACCGTCTCCCCTGCAGAACCAAAGGCTCGGTCCTGCAACACACAGCGTTAAAGATACAGATTTACCTTTCAACACGAGGCAACAAAGATATAGTTACCTTCCAGAAAATCCTTTAACTTTTATTTATCTTATTAAAAAAGGAGCTTCACACAAACAATGTATGCATTAACATGTATAACCAATCTAAAAATAATATTCACTACACAATTTGAGTATTATGTGCATACTCCAGCCAACAAAAGAAGGTGGTTGGTTTGAGTCCACAGATTGGTTGGAGTTTGGGACGGTTAAATATAGTTTGAGCCCAGAATCACACCAGGAAACGGTCTCTGTGCAAAGCATTTAACAGTTTAGTTGGAGCTGATCTGTGGTCAGCTGCCAGACCTCAACGTGCGCCTAAAGGATGAAGAAGGTGGGCTTTTCTGCAGTCATTTAAGCGTTCAATATTGCAGGACATTTTATTTTATTTGCACTCCTCGTCTCACACCTTCATGATGTCCATCACAGCCTGGCAGGCCTCGTCCTGCTCTCCAGCCACAATGACTCCCTTCCCTGCTGCCAGCCCGCTAGCCTTCACCACCAGCGCTGGGAAGTCGGCCCTGGAGACCCCAAAACAACAAAATAAACTCAGCAATGGGCAGTAACAATCAACATTTTTCAGAGAAAACACATCTGGAACAGATGCTGAATCACTGATATGGAGCGTAAACTGTTTTTGTTTTTTGTGTGTGTGGACCATTTAACATTTGCAGTGCCCACTATTGTTTTATGGATGAAGGCTGTCAGAATATGGCAGCTGTTGCTCTGCCCAAGATGGTTTATATGACCAAAGAGATTTCACCGAGTACAAAGGATTTTTTTTTTTTCCGTCTGTAAAAGTTGCAACTCTTATGGAGAATTGTTTGAGGGCACTCTCATGTGAAAGGCAATCATCACATCCTAGATCATTAACTCACGAAACCAACAGACAAAAACTTCAGTGATATCATTTCTATTATAGTGCACAGTTTGTGTGTTTAATGGCTCTGAAAACAAAACTTTGCTGGAGGAGGGTATATCTCCTTATATATTATCAAATCATAAATTAGGACTTATTTTTGCACAAACGCACTCCTCCAAAGATAAAACTTTGTGTCCGTCGACAGTACTGACGTGCGGATGTAGTTGCAGGCCTCCTGGGGGTCGGTGAAGGAGCCATAACGGGCTGTGGGGAGGCCGTGACGCTCCATGAAGGCCTTAGAAAAGCTTTTGCTGGCCTCCAACTGGGCAGCTTTGGCAGACGGGCCAAAACAGGGCACTCCTGCCGCCGTCAGGTCGTCTACCATCCCTGGAAGAGACGTCGACGTAAAGGAGTAAAGACACAGCGGACAAAGCAGCAGAGTTAATATGATGGAGCTCACTCGCCTGCTGCCAGCGGGACCTCAGGGCCGACCACGACGAGTCCCACATGATGATCCTTACAGAACTGAGCCAAGATGGCGTGGTTACTCACGGACACCTCTGCATGGAGAGAGGAAGGATCAGTTACACTCTCCAGCTGCCTGATTACACAAATCACCATATTTAATACATCATATTGAGCTCATTATGTTATTTACTCAATCAGTGCATTAATTAACAACTCATGTTTCTATGTGGACCCACATCTCTTCATCTTATATAAAAATAAAGTGTGTGCTAATATATTAAAACACTAAGCAGACATCGTAGTTATGGAGGATATAAAATATCAATATCAATTTATTGGTTCCAGCTCCTAAAATAATACAAAATATTGATATTTACCAGCTTTTTGTAGCCTTTAAAAAAAAAAAAAAAGGTAATAAACTAAACAACTTAATATATTAAAATTTTCAGACATTTTATAGACCACACAGTTTATTGATTAAAATCGAGAAATAATAAACAGATTAATCAATAATAAAAATGATTGTTATCTTTTTTCCCCTTGTACCATATACTGCATTTTATAAAAAGATATGCAATCTTCAATGTGTAATATACGTTTTTTTCATCCCAGACTTTAGTTTTAGGAAAGAGTAAACTGACCTAACGAGCCTTGGTGTTTGTATTTACCTGAGTTGCTGATCTTCCCACAGTTGGCCGTGCCTGCATTTCCCGGGGCCACCAGGACCTGCTCAACCTGCGGCGACTGGGCCAGCTTCCAGGCCAGCGCATGCTCCCGTCCGCCACCGCCCACCACCAGCACCCTCGCTGCCATGGTAACTGAGTCACGAGAAAACAAGAGATCCCGGCGTTTAGTATTAAACTGAAACCGTTCACACCTTCAGGGCTACTCTGCAGAGCAGCCAGCCCTTCACTCGCCTTTAACCGGTCGTAAAGTAGCCATCTAATTGCATGCAAAGATTGACCTATAACGAAAGGAGTTCCCTAAGCTGTGAGGAAGCATTGACCTTTTCTGAGGCCTGGGGTCTTTCATTATCTTGTAATGCCACACGTACACGAGTCCAATCAACTAGAACAAAAACACAAGTCAACAATTAAATGGCATGGTCACCAGCAACAGCAAACAGGGGCTCATTTGCATGTTAAAACAAATCAGCTTTACATACAGTAAAGTATTCGCCTCAGTTTGGCAGTGCAGTTACGCTGCCGTCTCTTTGGGTGTTTCATTAACCCAACGCACATTGTTGTTCCCGAAGCAAAACAATGTTCCGTTTAGCAAGGGCTGAAGATGCTGATTTTAAAAAAGATATACAGGGGGCAAGTAAATCCCATTTCTTATTTACTGATGATTTGTGCAACCATCTAAAAGTGGGATTAAATAATTAACTGCATTTGAGAGGATTTCACACTCATGTCAGTGTCACACAATTAAGATTGAAAACCGCTGAAAACCTGTGGAGACCTACTTTTTATTGATTTTTTTTTAAAACCACACAGAAAATGCATCAGGAATCAATAAGGGAATCGATAAAGAATCCCGAGTAAATCCAGTCAGCGTCCCTCGTGACACACATTTGGATCAATGTAATCTCATCAGCGGTATAAAAACCTGAATGATGAGACTATTTTGGGACCTTATTAGTTTCTCTTAACTTCCTAAACTAAAAAATTAAAAAAGACAGTATTCACTTTCACCCCAAAATGTAATTTAAGAAAAAGCAACTCCAACTTTTAACACCAAGAACGACCAAACAAAAAGACCCTTTAACCTCAATCAATTCAAACCTGAGGGTTGTGTAATTGAATGGTTAACTATAGTGAAAGACTTACATGCGTCTATCATCTGCATTGAACGCCACTGGGAGCAGACACAGTACAAAGGGCTGAGTGTTGCACAGTGGGTGCACATGTTCCACAATTAGTGAAATTACTGGCTTTGATTGAAATCACTCTGCTCATGTGACTCACATGTCAGGGAGAAAATCAAAAGCATGAGTCTAACAATGCATGACACCCCTTAAAAACTGTTTAAGGTGTTATAGGATCTTTCTTTTCTTATTATACTGTGTATGACTGTGCTCCACTTGAATTGTTTTACTACAAAACTAAAATTAGAGCACACACCTAATCATTTTACTGTGGTAAATGTGTGTAAAAGACGTCTGATAAGTTAATACAAGAGTTTCACTTACAGTATGCTTCATCAATAAAGCTGCACATGCATAAATATAGTGTGCATGCACTTATTCTTCAGTTTAAACATGGATGTATAGTGATAAGAGGGTGATGTCTACATCCTGAAGCACACTTTTGCAACAGGGTCAACATTCAGTGAATTTCACTTCAATGGGATGTCTGTACACTCTAGTAACATGCATTTATTCAGCTTTTGCATGAAAAATAATAACAGTAATGACGAACTTATCCTTTTGTAGCAACATTAGCACATAAACCACTGGTGAAATGGACATTTAGCATGCTGTTGTGACACTCACCTGTGTACCTTAGTGTGTGTGAGAAGCAGAAAATAGCCGGAGCCCAGTTCAGGACCTGCAGTCAGAAGTGCGTCCTCTGCTCTCTGCTGACTGACCGTGGATGCAAAAAAATGTAATCACACCACATACACGCGCGCACACACCACGTGGATCTAATATAGCACGATGTAGAGAGCTGAACACTAACAGACGCTACGCAAAGTTAGCTGAAAGTGCTCAATAGCGTATAATTGTCATTGTTTCGTGTCACGTATGTGCGGGTCTTACCTTTATCTGCTCCCCGAGCTATGTTTTTGGACAAGTTTTAGGATTGTTCAACTTCCTCGGGGTGTAACTGTCGAGTGCATCATGGGAATTGTAGTTAACTAGCCGCAGGGTGTCTCGCGTGGATGTAAAAAGACACAGGTTTCCAGAAAAGGCCTGCATTTCACCTCGGTTTCAAAATAAAAGTATTCTATTTTTGCACAGAAACATTTTTAAAATACATTTAATTTATTTACATAAACCACTGTAGTCCGAGGCATCCACAGCAAAAAAGCAATAACATCTCTAAGTCATTAAAGTACACACACTTTAGGTGATGAATATTGATCATCTTGGTGGAATAAGGAGGTTATTAATCACTTGTGCTGCCAAAAGTAGTGATGGAGGGAAAAACTAAGTGCATGTACTGAAGTACTCTACTTCAGTATAATTTTTAGCTCCTTAACTAGGTTTGCTCATTTATACTTCAACTCCCATTATATATTCTTAAGGTAAGTATTGCACTTTATACTCTACTACATTTATTTATAGCTTTTACTAGTTACTTTGCAGATTACATATTAAACCTAACGTGAGTTTATTGCTTTAGTTTAGCTACATAAAATAGTTTAAAAGATGGTCACACCTAAAAACATCAATAATCATCCAATAATAAAAAATGATTGTATAACAAATTGAGTAATTTTGCTTTTGATACTCGAGTATATTTGGCTGATAATGATACTGCAGATATAGAATTATTACTTGATAATACTACATTTACGTAAGAATGATTTTAAATGCAGGACTTTTACTTATAGTAGTTTTACTTTGTGGCACTTGTGCAAACATTTTTATCCTACAGAATCTTAACATATAATACAGAACGGACTTTAAGTATGTAAAAGTGAGCTCGTAGATGGGAACAGTTGGATGTTTAATTGTGGCAACACCTGAGTACTGGCTCTGCCACCTTCCGTGCTTAATGTGGCCTTCGGACTTATCGGAACTGTTGGTATAAGCTGTGGACCATCAGTACATAACAGCTCTGAAATATAAGCTGGAGCTCTGCCATTTATTGCTTTGAAAGAAATCAATATGTTCTGAAAGTCAATCCGAAAGTTAACTGCAAGACGGTGTAAATTGGCCAAACAGGGACTGATGGGATGTGCTCTTTAGTTAAGAGTCTGGATGCAGCAGGGAGCAGACGAGGGAAGGATTTCGCAGTAATAACAGCCACTGCAGCCAGGAGTACATGACGCCATCAAGGTAGTAAAAAGACGACAGTTAGCTTGCATGAATGCTCCTCTCATTAACTGAAACACACTTCACTCAAGTGCAGAACTGACACAGGGTAAAAACAGGCATCCGTGATAGAAACGAACATGGATGTTGGGGGAAATATTTGCAGCTGTTTGATGGCAGAAAGCAGCTGGCAAATGAAGCTTCACATATGGGCTGCGAAAGGTGCAAGAGGGTGCTTCTGCAGCTTAGCGTGGAGAACAGATGCTGTATTGACATTGAGCATCAACAATTTATTTTTGTGGTTTTGTTTCTTGTGGATGCATGTTGTTTATAGTCCCTTTATATCGTTTGCATACATCTGTAATACTTGATCTGACTGTGTAAATGTGTATGTCTCCAACCTGCCAGTGCATCATTAGTACAGTGAGATAACACGTGACATGTTGTCGCTCACGCTCTTCCTTTTGCTTGCGTCTTTTCTTGCTTCTGCAGGGGGGTTACTTTATCGCTTTTATTTGTCATGTCACAATAAACGAGTCTTCAAGCTTCACTTCCATGAGTGGCAGCCCGGTCACAACACAGCGAGTTCAGCAGCATTCATGAGTTTTTGTCCTAACTCTGACTGTCGCAGGGCAAAGAGTGTGATGCCTGAACTGTACGCTGCCGGGATCGTGACGTGCGTCAACTGGGGTCCATCCTGTTCCTCTTCTCGGGTCATCCGCTTCACTTGACCTAATAGGGAGAAAATAGAAATATGAAAACACTTGTAACAGATGAAAAATGTGCATCAATAAAACCCGAATTAACTGCATCTACCCTGGATATCCAGAGCTTTCCAGCGTGGGTCAGACTGGTTTTCTGATAAGCCGGACAAACAGCAATCTGGCGTCAGTCGCTGCAGGACGTCTTCTCGACGAATCAGCAACACAGATTCACTGCAGAGTCTCTGGTGCACCTCTCCCTCACTTTCTGAAAGAAGTAATATTCCGCATCAATATCAGGAGACATTATTCTCCTGAAAAAGATGTTTCTCTGCCCTTACTCACCTACATCTAAAGGGTTGGTCATGAAAACAGCATTAGGTGCAACGCCAAATATGAGCTGATGGTGCCAGGCGTCTGGCACCTCCTCTCCTTCGGGCACAGCCAGCTGCATGTTCATGGTCGCCACGGGAACAGCACCATTTCGGATCCAGCGTGCGAGCCAGGGGACCAGCCGGACCCGGCGCCGAGGGTGGAGGTGGAAGAAGCGACCTATGACCTTCCCCTTACTGGCCTCCTGTGCTCCTTGGATGAGCTGAGCGTGTGTCGCACCTAAAACAAGTAATAATCCTCATTTCAACTTTTCTTCATCACCTGTGAGATCATGATAGAAATACAGGAACTTATTATATTTTACTTGTCGTGCCTAAGATCAATGATTACTACAAGTGTGTTTCTTTTCCACTTGGAGCCTCTCACGTCATCACAGCTTGAGCTAAACGCCAGAAATGTCAATGCAAAAACTGTGTAACAGAGCTGAAAAAGTCAATTATAGTCGCTCCTCTGAGAGACATAAAAGTCTTTGTCTAATTCAAGAGGGTACTTTTAAATGTGCCTGGTTGGCAGTGCAGCCAGCTGTCACGCTGGCAGGAAACTGTTCTTATGGGTACATTACGTTACAGGGCCCCCACAGTGCGGGGAAGTTATATTCTCCGTGAGCATCTGTGGCACCTGAAATGTTACCAATACCATTCAAAGTCATGCTTTATGTATTCATATTTCATTACCTCAAATGTCACAGAACAGTTTGGAGAGGGAGGCTTTGAGCTAAAGTGTAAAAGCCAATTTAGTGAAGTTTAGTCAAACAATGTTATAAATCCTTTCAAATGTTTCTGTCCAAATCCATTGGGAGAGTCTAGCAATCAAAAAAAGCCCATTTCAGACATGGAATACATAACACTTCTGTCTTCATCGGCCTGTTGAAGTGTCGTTTTATGGTCTATTAGACATCAGCATTTGTTACGTTACATCGCTGGTGTTTTCCTTAAACATTTTATTTTCTTTGTGCATAAGAGATTATTATTTATACCGTGGAAGGCAGAACAAAAAGGGCATTTTATCCATCTCTACACTATGTATAAACCTACAAACCTTGTCCTTGTATTCTCACCAAAATGTACATAAAAATGTATCTATATTATAATATATATTTGTAGCTGAGCAGCCCTGAACGGCCTGTTTTCAGCCTTGTGCAGTGCATTTTTCAGCTGATCCAAGAGCTTTTTATTTAGCTCTTGGGTCTTTTTAAATAGTTTATTTATCTTAAGAAGGAGGAGAATGCACTTCAGCCTTCAACGAGGCCACTATTCACCGCTTACAACTGGTACACAATGCAGACTATGTCAACAAAACAAAAAAAAAGGCATTACGCCTGTAGTGGCATCTTTGCACTGGCTGCACGTTCTGTATTGGATTCCCTTCAAGATTCTTCTGTTTGTGTTTAAAGCACTTCTATCCTCATACAGTACAGCTAGGCCTCTCGGATCAACAGATCAAGCGCTCGTCTCCCAGAGAATCTAACAACAGCAGAATCTATTGAATCCTTCAAAAGGCGTCTTAAGACCCACTTTTACTCTCCTGCCTACCCCTGCAATGGATCTTGACATGATTGTTTGGCACAAGCCTGGTTTGTATTTAAAGCGCTTTACAAGCAAATTTGACCTTGACCTTCAGAAAAAATCTGATAAAAAAAATAAATAAATTTGGAGAGAAATGTGGTTTTCACGGGACAGGAAGTGTATGAAAAAAAAACGTTGTCTGAAAATGAAGTACAGTACTTTGAGTTACATTCCACCACTTCCACAAAGGTGTTGACAAACCTAGGGGCCCCACAGCTGGCCCTCGTGCATGTCAGGACATTTACCGGCTTCGCTCCGGGACAGCAGGTAGTCAGGCAGCGGCGACTCGTTCCTCCTCAGGCGGGTTTGGACGCAGCGGTCTGCTTCCTCGGGGGCCACATCCACGCTGAGGGCCTTCAGCACGTCCACCACAGCTGTGGCCCCGCAGGCTGATGCTCCTATCTGCAGGGTCTGCCTCTCCAGAGCCTCCTGGAAGGACCACAGCATGGCTTCATCTGCTCCTGCCTGCTCCTCCTCCTCCTCATCACCTTCATGGACCTGCTCACGCCCTGCCTCCATCTGAGAGCCTCACCTGGGCAGCCAGGGTTTAATACATTAAAACTCCACACACAGTATCGACAAATAACGTGAACAATATTCTGTGCATGTGAAGTGCATCAATACATGTGCTGTGGCATTACATTTCTCTGCAAAAAAAAAGTTAAATATGAGGTAAATGCACCCACTTAAATCAAAAACAATGCATGTATGCATGTATGTATAAAGCTAAATTTCACGAGCCTCTTAAATCATTTCTGTTGCAGATTATCCTGCTCAGTGAGACTTAAACTACCAAAAGTAATGTTATTGTTTTAATCTGAATAAGCGCTAACATTCACTGGCATGTTGGCTTTTACAGAGTTATAATGAATAATATCTTACCATCTCCCAAAGACAGAAACCGAGAGCGACAATAACATGACATAAGTGCGCATGCGCAAACTACACGTGGTTCTACCTTCGGTGCTTTATTTCCCGGTTGTGCTGAGGGGCAGAGTGACACCTGGCGCCCCTGCTGGTCATGTGCAGCCGTGAGAACAGAGAACAGCCTGTGAAACAAGTTTACCTCTACAGTATTTCATTAAAAAAAAAAAAAATGAAATACAAATAAAATGAGGGGGAAAATATATTACAAATATCTAAAGGAATAGCCAACAAAAAATGTATTTCTGAAAGTTGTTCTGTGAACTATGGTGTTGTTGTATCTTTAAAAATATATTTTTTGTGTTATAGTTATTTGTTAGAAAGGGGAAGTTTCCAACGTCGTTAAAATGTAAATAATGAAAGAATATTGTAATTTTTAATTTCAGAATAAACTTATTTTATGTAGATATATATTAACTTTTTATCCTTTGGGTTTGGGCACAAATGTGAAAGCCAATAAATGTATACAGGAGTATCCTCTTAACATAGAAGTGTGTCTTGGATACTACACACCAAGAAACCACAGTTCCCACAGTTCTCATTTTTCACAGTTCTCCAATATTTTATGTTCACCAAACAATACTATCTCTCGTTAAAGCAGAGAGTCGTGCCCGGAAATGAAAACAAAACCTCCAATTCACAACAAAACAGTTGTATCCCTTGAGTGCTGTTACCCCAAAATGGCCCTAAAAAGGTGGGATGAGTTGAAGCTCTTGCTGTCCTGTCCTCACTGTCCCGGGACAGTTTTCCATCAGGCCAAGAGGTGTCAGTGTTGCTACACTGTTCTGCAGCAGAGCAGCAGATGTGATAACACAGCAGATTTCCTTCTTTTTTTTTATCTGCAGTTTCCATTTTTTTTCACACCATTTCAATTTCTGTTTGTAAGTTCCAAGCAAATGCTGTATATTTAAGTTTTCAAAAAAAAAATGCATTTTTATTTTTAGAGCCTCTATAAATTGAAGTTTGGGCCAGAATGAGTTCAGCACACATTAAATACTCCAGATTACTTAGCTCCAAATCATACAAACAGAACTCTCAACAATTATCTCCCAAATTATTTTTGACATTAATTGTGCCAACAGGCAACATTGGCCCAAGGAGGCTGAACGAGTCACTGTATGACGCCATCTGGTGGTGGGACAGGTACAGACTTAGGTTGATTAAGAAAGTCTAATGTTATGCTCTTGAGCACCTTGCTCTGATCTTTCCCCTCTGAAACTTCATCAGTTCACGACCCGTGATCAGATGTCAGCGCGTGTAATCGTGAACTTGGTATTCGTCCCGCCTCTCTTCTGCTTTTCCACAGCTGCAGCGATGGCCGCTGGAATCTCTACAAGCAGAGTGTGATTAAAACTGACTGGGCTCTCCGAACGTGATCTGGCAGCCGATATGAAACACGCAGAGATGAGGTAGGAGGGGAAAGTCTTCACACGTCTCGGATGAAAGATAGAAACAGAGAGGCAGTCTCGGTTCCTCACGGGCAGCCTTCACCTCAACATCACCTTTTGCTTTTTATAGATGTGGAAAAGCTGAAGAGTTGAAAACACTGGTGGGAATTTTCTTGCTATGAAGCCATCACAAGACTCGCCTATTAGTTACTTGTCAACACATTTGAAGATCAATATTCCTCTGAAAATCCATATGAATAATGCAAATACTGTGGGCATGAGGGTCGCTTCAAATGTGGGGTGTGTTAATCATTTTTGGCAGATGCAAGCAAGTTGAGGTAAAGCTGCAGCTCCTATCTGCAGAGCGCTACTAAACACATTCAGGAGTGAAGGCACACATTTAAGACTGGCTCCAAATCAATGCCACAATTACCAAAACACAAACAAACACGACTGCAGGGAGGGCTGATTGAACTGTTTGACATTGCAGTTAAAGGGATGCTGAACCTTCTCTGGCCGGCTGGCAGCAGTTCAGGACGGAGCAAATCTATCTGATCTGACTAATCTGATTATCTTGAACACCAAATTTATCCAAGTGTGCTGGTGGTGACTGAGAGCCTTTTGTAGAGCGAGAGCCCTAAAATGTGAGGATCACGAGAGAGTTTCCCAAAAAGCAAAAGTCCACGTGGACTTTTTTTTTCAAATTGACGTCCGTAACTTGCGTACTTATTTGAATCCAAACCGTATCTTTCTTTCTAAACATAACCAGGTAGTTTTCTTTCAATTAGCAACGTCACACGTGTTTAAAATTGCAGCCGCAATCTCGGAGAAAATACGCTGCCCCTCGAACACGTAATTGAGAATGCAGTTTAGTCGTACGGCGACAGGGTTGTACAAATAGATGCTGCTGAGCCCTTAAACTGTGAAAATGTAGGTCCAGTTTTGTACTGAACTGCACTATTACTGCACTAAGGGCCGTTCACAGGACATTTATGTGCATCTTCAGAGAAGCCAGCTCTGCTTTATGCCATATTTAAGTGCTGGGTCTATTTTTGTAGCAGCTTGCATTCATTCACTCAGGAATGAATATAAAAACCCACATTTATTGACAATCAACATAACATAAATATTTAATGATGCAGTTATTTACTTTCTCTTTACATACATCCGGAAAAAGCAGTTTTTCCTGTTTGTGTGAGTCATTTCTCCTCCACGCTGATATTTTGCCACAAAGATAACGTATTTCACTCCTCTATATTGACTGTGCATGTACACAGCTACAAACATTTTTCAATATCTTAACGTCTATTAAAGGGAACAGCCGGAGGCCCTTTGAGATTGTTTTTTCCCCCATTGCACAGTGTCCATATTCCAAATACATTACATTTCGCTGTCCTCTATTCAACACCTGCTCAGAAAGAGTCATGGACAGCTTCTTGCGAGTGATGACGAGCTGCTCTTCTTAAAGATACTTCCAAGACAGGAAGAGACAATCAAAAGAGGTCTTTATGTGAAAGCAGTGTCCTAGTTGAGCCTGTGATCTTTACCTTGCTGCCACTTAGCCGATATGCAGGGGAAAAGTGTGTACAGGCCTGCAGACGTCCCTTTGGAATAATAAAGGAGGCAGAGTCTATTGAAACACTATCTTCATGACCTCTTGGCGCACAGCAGCTGTGCAGGGATCCACAGGATTAACCGGTGCCTCTCAGGTAAGCTGATTCATAATAAATAGCAGCAAAGCTTTGAAAATACCCATAACAGCACATTAGCATTGAAATGAGGGAGCTTTTTTTGTCAGAAGGTAGTTCTGGGTCACAGAGACAAACATTGAATACTGCCGGAGGGACTTCAGCACACACTTGGCTGTCCCCTCCCTGGCCCCGTACGCCTACATCCCTAATGTCAATAGCGTTAACATCCTGGCTCGTCTGCAGAGGAGCAGGGGAGGGATTTTTCAGAGCGCTGGAAGCCATCCATTTTGGAAAGAATTCACCTGAACCTTGCTTCACATTATACATGGCAGACTTTTCTACATTAAATGTAATACAAAGCTATGGGGGTGTGCGAGATTCTATTCTTCACTTCAACCGGCTGTAAAGCATTTCTTGCATTTAACTTACCTTTATGTAGAAAGGCCATTACAGCAGGAAACCTGTCCAGCACGCTCCCTCATTCCCTGCTGTAAAACCTCTCTTTCAAAAGGCAAGTGCATGAATAATAAAGAACATTTAGTCTCTGCAAAGACGCCGTTTTTTGTCTTTCCCGTCAAAAACAATGTGGATTCTGCACTCCAGGAAACATTTACAGATATGTGTAACATTGTTGTTGTCAATGTTTCAAACTATTTGTAAACCCAGAGAAGTTTTAATCAAGGTAACGGTGTGTTTTATTTGGTCGCCTGTGACGGCTTCGTCCCCCTTTGTGCAGAAATGGACTTTTTACCTTTTTAACTTTATGTTTTAACCGGATGAAGGATTTTAGTCACATCTGGACGTTAAGGTTTCAGTGAGCAAAGTTAGCCTTTAGCTCGTAGCCCCTCTGCTGCTTCTCAAGTGAAACTGCTTTATTCTGTGTTTTTACCAGCTTTACCCACCGGGCCCGTTTTTTTTTTTTTGTTGTTTTTTTTTTTTTAAATAAGAGATCTCTAATTGGGAGAAGCATACCGAAATGACAAACTCCCAAGAGCCGCTATGCAGTGTTTTTCGTTGTTTTGATTAAAAACCCCTAGTGGCAGAAAATGACATAGTGTACATTTAAGTGGCAGCTCAATGTGGCTGTGCTCAGAGTCTAAGTAACATAAGAGAACAATCAGGATCTCTGGGTAATTCAAATGATAGAAGGAAATATAGCAGAATCTGAAACACAGTTCTGTCCCTGCCAAGCTCAGTTGTCAAAAACTGATTTTTTTAATGGTTTATTCAAAATCCCATCAATGGTCTGTTCTCTCAAGTGAATAGCGCTCAGCGCAGATTGTTCCTTCAACGGTAAATAGAAGCTCTCCTGCCTCTTTCTGTTCTTTTATTTAGGAACCCATCACACTGTGTTCAGTCAGATGTCGCATCTGAAATCGACATGCTGGGTGTCGGCCTCTTTTCAGGGAAATTTAAAATCTAATTTAATCACTCAAGCTAAATTATACCTCCAGACATTTAGTGCTTTTGAATTATGTGTGTTTGAGTGGACCCCAAAAATAATTAAAAACCCCCCAAAAACCCAACCAGTTGTGTTTTTTCAGCAGTGATTCAATCCCGTCCAGTT
The DNA here is from genome assembly GCA_943590825.1 of Bovichtus diacanthus. Classification (NCBI taxonomy): domain Eukaryota; kingdom Metazoa; phylum Chordata; class Actinopteri; order Perciformes; family Bovichtidae; genus Bovichtus; species Bovichtus diacanthus. The sequence goes on along the minus strand of CALSBV010012184.1, from coordinate 8,056,763 downwards.
TCTGGATAATGTTTACATACTAATATGATCATTATGTACCCACAGGGGATGTGAAAAGGCTTACAATTTAAATGACCAATTACTAAAAAGGAACAGAAACATTTCTTCTAAAGGTTCCTGTTGTCCAGGCAAACACTTGAACTTTCCACGAACAAGAATTGTAACAGCTGCATGCGGCGTTCATGAGCACAAATCAAATCGTGTGCCACGTTCAATTACGTCTTCATGAAAAACCGTGCCATGTTTTATTACCGTCAAATACTATGTTACGCATCACATGCAGTAGGAATGAAAGCGGGTTTATTAATGAGTGCCTCAGGTAGCTGAGAAGAAGCTGTGTGTGCCGATTGTTGCAAAAATGCTGTTTATTGCTCATTATCACGTCAAATCAGGATCAGATTCAGCTCCCACCGTGCCCGACGACAAAAGAAACACTCGTCTACGCTAGCTGTGAAATGCTATACATCACCACCTTACTGCAAAAACAAACTGTCCTTGGCAGATAATGTTCCATACAGTTGCTCGAGCTGGCTGACTTTCCTCTCTGCAACACATTTGTCAGGCTTCTCTGACACCGGGACAGTTTCTGCTCATTGCTCATACATCACAGCGTAAAGGTGATGAGTTCTCTTTTGAAGATGTCAGCCCAAAATAGTCGTACTGACATTCCAAATCACACATGTGACATTCACAAAGCGATGAGGAAAACTTTCCATCTGTTAACTTGCGGCCCCGCTTCAACTCTGACATGGCCGAGCTGCGGCGGCGAAGCCCTCACACCCCGATATGGCAGATGTGACTGAAAGGTGCTCTTTAGGTTCGGACACCTGCATCAGGCAGCCTGGCATTAGCTCATGATGCCCGCAGTGGTGGCTGTCACTACAGCAGAGTGTCTCCACAACACAAGGCCAGTTTCCCTTCTTGGTTTCCCCAGACCCCTGCTGCTCGGTCCGCAGTTTAGTTATCAACCTGTGACATTTATCAGCTTTCCTGCAACCCTGGCTCCTCAAAAACACACTCTCTCACTCTCCAGGAAGAAATTGTAAAAGTTCTGGGAGGTTTTAAAAGGTTTCTGGGGGACAATGCACCGAGCTCCTGTTTTTATCTGCCGTGGCTGTGAGAGTTTGGCAAAGAGAGCAACACATGAAGGTAGCAGTTGAGGTCCACATGCAAAGCCTTTTTGTCTTGAAGGAAGCTGCCAAGAGGAAGGTGGAATTTTACCAAGGACAGATTCAACATTTTAAATGCAGCCCCGGACTTTTGGCTCAGACCAGCCCACCGAAACCCACCAGGAGTTACAGTACAGAACACCGTCCACAGCCAAACGCTCACTCACACACAAGCTTTGGATTGTGAAAGGCAGAGGAGGACACACATAGAAACAGAATGAAAGTAGAATGGACATTCCCATTGAAAGCAACACAGCAGGATGATCAGAGTGGCGGCCATTTTTTAAGTCTACCGCCATTGCAAAGGACTGCGATCATTGCAGAGGACGAACTTACGTAGTGAAACTCCCATTTCGTTAACAACCAGCAGCAGTCGCTATTTTCTTTTGAACTCGTCAAATGACCACGGCAAATAGTTCCATGTCCATTCTACTATTCTATGACTATTGTGTCTTAACCGTAACCAAGTCAAGAAGATAGACACCACTCCGATGTCTGTGGGATAAATATGAAGCTACAACAAGTGAGCTCGTTGTTTCCCACTGTTTCCAGTCTAACTTGGCAAGAAAGCAAATAGGATTGTTCAAAAACTATTCCTGCACCGGTGGCAGATCCTGCTGATAGAGGTGTCCAAACTCATAGAAGTCGTTTTAGGAGGCTATTTGTTGCTAAACCTCTCTCTCTCTCTCCCCCAGTCTGCACAGTCGACCTCCTCTATTTACGCTCCAAAAAAAAAATCAACAATGACAATATTTGCTGTTATAGGCTGATAAACTCTAAGGACATTCTTATGTAATGAAACATGAATATGAAACAACTGGGAATGGAGCTTGGAGGACCAAAGGCATGTAAATTACAGATATCTTAAAAGAGAATGCCGTACAGAGAATGTGTGCATGTTAAATGCACTCTTGTTGCCTCTCACCCTTTTGGTAAACATGAAGGGTCGTCTTTAGATCTATTTCTCATCATGTCCTCCCCTCCGACTTCATTGAGGAGCGCTCCATGTCTTGAAGTGATTGGGCCTCAAAAGGGACAGACTCTCTATATGACTGTTTATTTGTGTGTGTGTGGGTGTGGGGGTGTGTGTGTTTGACACAGAAAGAGACAGAAAATAGACGAGTGCTTTTTGAGAAGGCCCATCTCCCGATCTAGAACCAATTTCTATGCAAATGCCACGACTTGATTTGAGAAGCTACCATTGTTTGGCGTGCGCATGCAGAGTTGGCTTAAGGTGTCGTAACACTCTGCAGCCGGGCGGGCGGACACATAAAGCGCCACATACGCTCATATTTCCTGAACTGACAAACCCGCCGTGTGATGCATTTCGGTGCAGCGACATGTGACTGCAGGGCGATACTTCACACGGCCGTGACAAACAGCTGTAGGGGAGAATCACACCTCGTGGGGGGAAGAGGCCGGCAAACTAATCGTGAGACTGCGGGCAAATGTTCCTCTTAGCCAATGGGGCAGAAATGTGAGCGCTCATATTTCTTGAGCCACTACACCGAAGCCTGGAAGCATCATTCAGGTAACAAATATCACAGTCTGCTTGTTGCAGTGTTTCTCATCCGGGCAGCACCTTTCATCAAGCGCTACAGGGGACGTAGCTCAAAACCATGTGTGCTATTGCTGTTCATGGTTGTTGGCCATGATAGTTAGCTGTTGTTGTTGCCCATAAGAATATTATAGAGCAGTTGAGTGAGCAGAATTGCAGCGGCGCTACATTTCTAGGCTGCATCAAGAATGAAAGCGGAACAGAGGGGAGCTCCAGGATTTTCAAAAGAATATATAAATAGACTGCGAAGGATTTGCTCAGAGATTTGCTGCCTCGCATTTCCATTCACTTGACGCCCTTCATACACTCTTGCCCACTCCCACACACACACATATAGAGGGAACTTTGTGTGACAACAGAGGAGTGTGATGACCCCTATTTCACTTATGTGTTCCTGGATGAGTTCAGACACTGAAGGGAGCGTAAGCAATCTCGCCTGCGGCACCGGCGACGCGCTGCCCTGCATTCGTTATGTGTGATTCTGATTTAAGCAGAGACTACCTCCATCCTCTGTGAGTTAGGCCATATCACACCTTCAATAAAGCATTACTTATCACTATGCAAACATGCACGGAAGAAAACTTTTGTACTCTTGCCATCGTGGCAAGTGAGAGGAGCCAACTCCTCCAGTTAATTACGGGCTCAGATGGCCTCGCTGACACATGGTACTGTAGATCAGTGGCACTCAAAGTCCCGTTCTGGGGCCACTTGCAGCCCATGAAAGACTTCCGAGTGGCCCTTGAACATTTTACAGCATGAAACATATTCTTGTCCTGGTCTGCTGAACTACCCTGTTCATGTAGATGATGGGATCCATAATGAATCTTTAATAACTTCATCCACAGTTCCAGTGGGTTTTTTTTTTCACATTCTTGAAACGGCTCTCCTGATAGAGGCTATTTTTCAATTAATAATCTGTTGCGGTATTTTAAAAATGTCAGTTTTATATCTGAAATATTAAAACCTTATAAAAAGTTGATATTCCAAATGTTTAAGCAAACATTAGCTTTCATTTGGAGTTATGTTTTTAGATCTATGACGAATATAAGTTCAGTATTTATGGATTTACATTCTTTTAGCTTTGTTTTGATCTCCACCAATTGTTTGCATAAAAATATTGATATAGCAGCTGTAAAAGATTCATATCCAAGTGATAAAGTGTCATCGAAACATTTGTTTGGACTGAGCTGTCCCCAAAATAAAAACAAACTAATCACAACAATAATATTTCAGATTCCATCTTCAATATGACCCATACTCTGCAATCAGATAACGCAAAAGTGATATGTGTGAGTCATAAAATTATAGGCCTTCATTTCCACCTCACAGATAAAAATCAGAGGAGGATGAAATGCAAACTATTGAAGCAAAAGTTTGTGCGGTTTTAGTGGCACGCCTGGATGAGCAAATTTCCACTTAATGTTATGCATTAGGAAAAATAAAACATCACCATGAAGCATTAGAGCATAAGAATAAAGCATGAAACATACTCTGACACTTTGAATATGAATTTTGCACAAAAACCCTGACTTGTCCATGAAAAGCAGATTGGATTAACAGAGACAATTATAGAAAGGAGGATAAGAAGCACATTAAAGGGGAACATCCAGAGTGACACATTTAACAAACTATATTTAATATGGAATAAATATTTTGAATGGGGGACAGTCATCAATAAGCACACTCCACAGAGAGGTCTTGGGCCAGGCTAGGACTACTTTATGGACTTCTCCTCCACGCTGGCTTAAAAAGATGAGATTTAAAAGCAAATTCTTCACCTTGGAAACTACAGATGAAGCTCATGTGATATTATCAAAAGCTCTGCAGCGGGACGCTATCGCAGCCATCTCTTAAATACACGAGGATGCATTTTGTCAACCAAACACTTCCGATTCTCTTAAAAACTTTTAACCATGTGCTACGAGTCTTTTTTAGAAGAATGCGTGTCACTTTTTACTAATCATGGACATCTCGCTCCACAAGTCTTCTCTAATTTTGCCGCAATCTGAAAAAACTCAAGGCTCCACTTACCCGCGGATCAAAATCACACCACACCGCTGATGGCTGATTCTGAACCACTCAGCGCTGTTAACCTCATTTCATTCCCAGGATTAATACGTATCAGGAGAGTGAAGCCTCTCAGGGTGCTGCTGAGATTTTTGGCTCAGTGGAAGATTGCTGTGCGATGTCGCTCCTCTTCTACTCACCGGGTGTCTCCTCATGGACAGGCGGAGGAAGAGTCTTGTGAAACACATATGGTCAAAACACCCAACGATATGGTTCATTTCAGTGAATCTCAAGAAGAGTATTCGTGAGAAAAGTAAGTCCTCAAGGTCGAAGTTATCGTGGTGTCTTTAATGATGATCCAAGGTGGAAGGAGTACTAAATCATCCTCAGAGCAGACGTACTGGTTTATTACAGATTTGGGACTTTTATGGTTTCCTCCATCATTTCCGTTGGTTATGGTAACGTTTTGTGCCGCCCAGTGTGCTGAGATTTACGTCCGGAGTGGCCTGCAGCAAGGTGGAAAGTAATGGTGTGGAGGTGGATGGATGCGTAGGGGGTCAGATTTTAAAGTCCTGTCCTAGACCTGCAATCAGACCCTTTTTTAATTTGAGCTGTAACCAAAAATCTCCCATAACCATATTACAGTTGCCATGCACAGAAAAAGTAGTAAACAAGCATTTTAAATATGTTAGCACAGGACGTAAATATTTATTTGTCAGTAGGATGTTTATTACCAGAACTACAATATAGAGACCATGTGTTGAAAACTACTCAAAAAAGTAACCAAGTAATCTGACTTTACAGAGTTACATACGCTCATAGTGAAAGGGGTCAGTGTACTGGAACCATCACTTTATTAAAGAGAGCACTTTCAACTCATTATTTTCCACTGCTGGTAATGAACAACTATCCTATCAAACCTGTGCAGACAGTCATTCTGCAGAAAGTCATCCCTCTTATTTGTGCAGAGATCATGGACAGATTCAGTGCTGAAATCTTACATGCACATGCACTGCAAATGTAACTTGACCTTGGTTCTTGTCTATAAAAAAGAAATGAGGTGGCCGCGTGGCCTAGTGGGTACAAAGACCTTCCTTTATCGGAAAGGTCACAGGTTCTATCCCAGTCGACAGCCAGTGTGTATCCATCAAAAGCCGTTTATCCTCTCCAAATGTCCTTCAGCGAGACACTGAACCACTTCCTGCTCACCCACAGTCACTCCAACAGACAGCTACAGATCTTAAAGTTAAAAACATTCAAGCACAGGACCGTGAAGTAGCGGGATACTTGGGGAGACATTATTTGAATCTACAGTAAATAGTATTTACGTCCGCGTCAGGTATCTGTGTCTTAAGGATCCACATTCATTAAGGCCTGACTGCATATGCAAATCCTCAACAACATGCATACAAAGCGCGAGTCTGGGCACATCAAACCAGAATCTAGTTCAATCGACTTGTTTGATGGAGGTATTCATCAAATGTCAGCCTCTTTTTTTTTTTTGCAAAGTATAATCAGTCCCAGTGTGAATTATGTAGGAAGAAAAATTCCAATATTTCTCCCACAGCTATTCGTCGATGTTGTATCAACTGACCCATTTTTACACGGCTGCTGTAGTGATTAATTTACTTCAAAGTGGAAAAACCACAGCGGGAAACAGCTTCAGAAGGCCAAAAACTGTAAGAGTTTTTATGTGCGATAATGTGTTTTCTTCCTTCATAAAAATATCAAGTTATCAATGTAAGAAATTAATTATGATACGTAAATGATCCCTGAGCATTTCCCGTCTGACTGTGAGAGCCTGCAGCCCAGAGAGTGCAGTCGCTGCTCCTGTAATCTACTTAGCCAAGTTGTCAGAGTGAAATCAGTAATTCATTTTTCTCAGTCGGACTCCCCTGAAACTCGTAAAGTTAAGGGTCTATATGTGTACAGAGAGAAAGAGAAAGAAATGGCGCCAGAGCAGAGCAAAGGGAATAAAAATTGTTTATGCCTCCCTTTGTGCGAGGTCACATTTTTAATTAGCTCCCAGCTCGGGAGGATTTCAGTTGAGGTCCCCGGTCGCGTGTAAATTGTTTTATTTGGAGTCTCAGCAAGAACCTGCTCCGTCCTCATTGCTTGTCTTTCGCCCAACTGTTGACATTCTGTAAAAGGACGCTGCTGCATTGGAGACCCTTGCGACCCTTCGCCTGCTCCAGACCTACATTAAATGCACTGCGGCACAACGAGCGCTGGGCTGGACACTGGCCATGCTTCAGATTAAAAACCATAATTAATAATCCTGAAGCCTCTAATAGAATAAAATAATGTGGCAGTTGCCAAGAGACTGGGCTGTGTTTTATATGTGGAGAGGCTTCCTGGGACAGAGAAGAATGGGGCTAATTCACCATGAGCACTGAGGTGAGGAATTACAGGGGGACGTGTGAGGGGGTGGGTTCCAAACCCATCTGTGGGAAAACATTTTGTCACCTTTATCTCCAAACTACATTATTCTGTTTAAAGGAACGGTTTAACATTTTGGGAAGTACAATTGTGACCTTCAGTTACAAAATCCTCCGACCAGCTAATTAACACGCTATATCTTGTTTATTTAATCCGTACAAAAACCAAAGCATAGGAAGAAAAATGGAAAAGAAAATGGCCAATTATTGCCTGACTTCTTTATTAAAATGACAATAGTTTGCCGTGCTGCCCTCAGTATTCTGGGAGCTGTAGTATTAACCCTTTCATGCATTTGAACAACATTTTTGAATAATTTAATTTGGCGCTATCTACTTTTCTATTTGATGAATATCTGTGCAGATATTGTATCATAAATTCAAAATGGCGGAAGAAAAGGAGACAAACCTCAGGAATAACTGTCCAATGCTTTTATTCTAAAAACACAAAAAAATCTACTAAAAAAGATGTTACAAATACTAATAATCCAGATTTTAATATTAGTTTTCAGTGGAACTGAAAAACACTTTTGTTGTTATTTAATACTTTTATGTGTGTTCAAACCACCTATGTTGAGTTCATTGAATTACTTTTTATATCGTTACCGATCCAAAACTCCTTTGAAATAAGATGTATTGAAAAATAAAGAAATATTCGCAGGATTTTTCAGTTGTTTAAAAGAAAAAAATTATAATTATTCATGCATGAAAGAGTTAAACTGCATTTCGTGTTAACCCCAGTACACAGGGTGTCGCCAAATCAACCAGGACTGAAATCTTAAAAAATATTTCCACTTTAACTCTCAGCAAAAAGCAAATAAGCTTTAACTCAATATCAATCTATTCCTTTTAAAGTATTACCAGCTCATGACTCTTGTATTAAAGAGGCAATCCTTAAGATTACAGTATTACTGCAATACTAAAAAACACCCAGTTTTTAATACTGCAAATATACAAATATTGCAATACTTTCATCGGTTGGTAGGTTCAATTACATTTATTTAAATTAACATCTCCGAGATCCCACTTTAAACTTTATTTTCATACATTCAGTTTTATGCTTCGGTTGAAAAGCCAACACATGGTCCAACTTGTATTTGGCACAAATATGTGAAGAGTGAGATGAAAACACAGTGTAAAGAGAGCCTATTGGTGCAGAATAAGATGCCCAGTACAAAGTATATGGCTGCCTCTGTATTATGTAATTCTGAATATAGCCGTGGGAATTGGTGGATGGTTGGTTGATGGGACATGGTTTGTTCGTTATATGGACTCTAATGGGATTAAATCTGCATTTCACACTGAAATATCCCTCTTTAAAGCGGCCATTAACAAGCGGCACAGATGTTCCAGCAATGATGCAGATTTTAGATCAAAGTGCTTAATGAAGATGCTCAAATAAGGGCTGCATTTATTCCGTGTTTTTTTTTTAGAATTTGAACAGACCTATCCGTCTCCTCTTCCTCGGCGACAGGCCTTTCCACACACACGGTTTGATTAACGCATCACAGCATGGCCTTTGGTTCTGATCAGCACGACTTGCCAAACAACAATAAATCTTTTCAATCAGCTCGCTTCGCGCTGACACGCCCTCCGCAAAGACTCCAATCAGTTTTACATGATTTTTGAAATTGGAGATTGTTTTGCGAAGCGGACGGTAACCGATCCGCACGTAAATCAGAGGCTGCCGCGACTCTTCCCAATGTGAGGAAGTTTTGCAATCAGAAGATGCCCCTTCAGAACACCAGGCACATCAGCGTGGAAGAGACACGGAGATGCTTCTCAAGCAACAAGACAACTTTTGACATTGTCGTACTCTCAACAAAGAGCTGCACACCAGTGGAAGCTTCACTGGAGGCCCATCACAACTGACACACCACCCTTCTGCGGTGCACCACCCTTCTGAAATATGCACATTTCACGCCAATGAATCCTCAGTCTCTTCCATAAATACACAGTTATTGAGATGGTAAGTTTGACAAAGAACGGGGAGATTTACTAAACTAACTAACTAATCATTTTTAATTGATTAATGCTGATTATTTTCTCGATTCATTATTTGGTCTACAAAATGCCAGATAATTGCTTTGTCCGTCCAATTTTTTCTTGAAAAAATGACTCACGCGATCAATAGATTATCACAGTTATGGTCATTTATATTCCCCTTGTTAATCTCTGTATCCACGGAGAGTAAATATGGTATTTTGTGTTTGTTTTTACTCTCTCTACCGCCACAGTTCTACATGAACCCCGGAGTAAAAAAGGCCCCAGCGCTGGAGGTCTTTTGTTTACAGCACAACAGCTCCATCACTGCAGATTACTCCAGGGTGGAGTACCACAATGTGACTAAGTAAATCACATCTCAGCTGGGATGCTCGGAGTTATTCACCCCTGCACAAAGCATGGAGAGGTTGTTGACACTGCAGCGCTCCAACGCTCCAACATGGGGCAGCCCGACGCTCTGCAAGGCGCCGGGGTCTCGGAGCACCAACGGAGAGCGAGGAGGACGAGGGACGGGTGGGGGCGGGCGGGGGGAATCACAGTTTCATTGTTGACCCGTGACTCACTCCCGGGGACAGTATAAAACATACAGCTAAAGAGATTGGCTTGGAGGCAAAGATGCACCATTGGGAGAAGGTGATAGCGAACTCTATTACAGTGAGTGCAGATTGAAATGGGAAAAGAGCAAGGAGACTGGGTTTGAATGGGGACGAGAGGCTTAACGTGATAGGGAGCATTATGGAAGTGATATGGTGTGTATGAGTGGATGAAGTGGCTGGGGCGAGGGGTTGGGGACGGCACAAACACACACGCACATGCAAGTAATCACGCCTTTGTTCCGATCACAGGGTTTTCGTCGAGAGAGATTACCAAATGCGAATAAGATTCATTTCCAGCTGTGAAACACCTTGTTCCTTCTGCAGAGGGTGAACGTTTAACTCCCAACGTGGTGGATAATAAAGAGAAACTACTTAATGGCCATACTTTAATCACACTGCCGTCATTCTCCCCCCAGGTACCTTTCATTTCTAACTTTGGATTTTTAATCACACGATCCTTGTCAAAGAAATTAGGTTTTTTTTTTCCTCGTAAAGACGAATCCACCGTTAAGCAAAATGAAACATATGATAAGTACATTTCTCAAATGGAAACAATATAATTGGATACAGATTATGATTCAATATCTCTAAATGATTGAGTTCCCAGTTGCCTCTTTAAGCAATAATACTGATAAAAAAGTATCGAGACTTGTTTTGACTTTGTGTTTTTAATCATTTTTGCAACAGTTAACTCCTCATTTTATTTCTCTTTCTGCTGTTTTACATTCAAGCTGCATTTTAGAGACGTCTATACGCCTTGAAGAAGTTCTTTACAATGATCACAGATACTTATGTGCTGCTGACGGCACTTGGCTAACCGCCTCCAAACAGCACCTGTAATTACAGAAAAACACACTTTAGGTGCGTTTTTCCTTTTCTTTTACGCTTCACTGCAGAGTGCCATTATAGATTTGTGTGGTTGTGAAATATGAAAATAATCACAAAGTAAGTTTACTGGGCGGTTCCAAAATAAGGGAACATATTAAGGATTTAATGTAGGTGTTTGGTACCATAACTTACAAACTCTATATTGTTCATATCACATTTTAATTTGAACATTAAACGTAAATCTTTAAAGATGAGCATTCAATGAATGTTACTTCAGGGACTGTAGGAAAGTTATTTGGAGGGAGGTGAAGGCAGAAAACAGACTTTTTTTGAGAAAGCAAGGAAGTGTCTCAACTTTTTCTTCTTCCTTTTCTATTATATTCAGTTTGCTCTCATATATTTGAGATTTCTGATCTAATTCGTGTTTTACGCTCAGTAAAATAGTGAATTGTCACGTTAAACACTTTGTTGTTTTGTTTCCTTTAGAAAGAATTTCCTCCCGTTTCCAGTCTTTATGCTAAGCTAAGCTAAGTGGCTGTTGTTTACATGTTTGCCGTCAGTTGGGTATTAATCTGTTGAAAGCAAATAGGTGCATTTCCCAAAACGTGGAGTTATTTCTTTACGATTTAAATTGCACAACAGCATTTTTAATTATTTATACACTTTGTTATGAATGAAAACATAAATTTTACCTAGCCTCCTCCTCAGCCAAGCAATTTTTATGCAGTCCCTAAATCTGTATACATTAATCATGCATTGCCTCAAAAGTAGAAAGTTGAATGTGGAATATAAGATAAAATGTCAGCTTGAGGGAGATGAAATGTGTGTGTTGATGAGGCTATAAATACTTCTGAACTCTGATAGTTTGTACATTCACTGAGGCTTTGTTAACACTTCATTTTGATTCGGCTTGGCGACGTATTAAGAACAAAGAGTACAGCTATGAATCATCATAATGTACTTAAGAATTAGTTATCTATTACGCAAACGGATAAATAGCAGGAGAAACTGTATAAATGTTTTTAACTGGAATCTAATTTCCCATCATGAAACACACAGACTGATAAGCCTCTATAAATATATTTCAAGGGCCTGGTGTGGTTAGAGGATGTTAGAGGTTGCAGACATCGAGGTCAGAACATTGTACATTAATTAATTTCCCCCCGCATTCAGAAATTATCTTATTAATCTCTATTAACCATGGACAAAACTGCCTATGGTTCTGTAATTACTCCACCACACCCTCAAAATGACAGCGTCCCCACCATTGTGCCTTCTCACAAAGACGTGAGTACAGAGGATTGTAGGGGCTTTGATGTCCAAACACAGACTGTCAAATGATTATTATTACTATTTCTGCTTCTGTGTAACTATGAAAACCTTTCTTGAAGCACTTATTTTATGAGGAAATGGCCAGGAGGCGTCTACCTATACAGGTATGTAGTGATCATCTTACATTATAGTCATTTGGCATTTGACGCTTTTGTAAGTGCAAGCAAAACTGCCGACTTGTTCCTGCTTTTCATAACTTAATGTGCTTTTAATGTAGCACTTAGCTACTGCACGTACTACTTGCATTATTCCACTCGAATATGAACTGAAAAAAGTCGATGGAACGACTTAAAAGCTTTTTATTAACTCCAAAAAATGGATGCGGCCATTGTCAAAAAAAACATTTCTGATATGAATATTGATGCAGTCATTAAAGGAAATAATCAAATAAAAGTTGCGCCCGAGTGGAAAGCTTGGAAGAGCTGGAACACACTTCGTGTCTATTGAGTCAGAAACACACACATTTAGAGGCAGCGATAATAACGGTGCTACTTTATCAAAATGAAAGAAGGAATGCAGCGTTGTTTGAACCTTATGTTGTGGGGTTTAGCCCAACAGTGCTTTAACGACAGATCGACGTTGTGCAGAGCATGGTATTTATTTCCAATTCCTATGATTTCCAGCCTGGGCAGTGCGTCTAATGGGATTTTGACATTGACAGGAGTCGGAAGTTATGACGGAAACAATTTGAGCAGAATGAAGCAAAAGTTGAATTTTTCGCATCTCTGAATTCATGCAACTTAATTAAAGATGTATTACTCACAAATTGTGTCCATATATTCAGATCTAACAAATGTGTTGAATACACCCCCCCCCCCTTCATAAGACATTTACAGGAAAAATGTTTAAAGTATTTTAAATCCAGCATCGTCATGGCTGCGGTCAAATCGTCTTTTCTGCTCAGGAATGTTCTTGACTGAGTGAAATGACCCAGAAGTATTTAAGTGGCAGCCATGATAAGAGCTGGTGGAATTCTCTAAATGCTCAGGAACTTGCTTCATTGCTTCCTTTCTTATCTCCTTTAGCAAAGGAAACACTGGATCCTTTACCAAAGGAGGAGAGATAATGCCGTCCCACTATTCCTCACAGCAGCAGCGTTTAAAGCGTCGTACCAGTAGACCGTCAATAACATCTGCTGCTTATGTGCGCTGATAAATTAAAAACACCCCCCCCGGGTTTTGGACCAGAATCCTTTGTTGAATTGTACACTGTACTCATTCTCTATGTGTTATAAATAAAGTTGCTAAACGAGAAAACGCGGCGGTTGTCTTTTCTAAGTCCTTGTGAATTCTCCTTCACGTCTTTCCTTGACCTCATGACATTTTCCCCTCAAGGTCAAGAAAAAAATGGTTAGGAAAAGACCTAAGACGTCTTTTTTGCTGCTCATGATGTTTACTAGCCTGCAGTCTTCTTCCCTGTCTTTGTTGGCACATTGCAGCACGTCTCGGCATTTTACCGCCACCTGTTGATCAGTGGAACAGTGTGAAAAACGTTTCATTTAGTCAGAAACGAGCCTCAGTCGTCATTGACATGATGTAAATAATGCTGTAACTCCTGTCTCATTTAGCTGTTTTTTATTAATCCTGCTATGAGACAGAAAACAAAGATGATCCTCACTGATAATAGTTATGGTTTAAGTGTAACCCTGGATATATTTTGCAACCTGATCGAAAGCGAATCTGCTGCTGAGCTCTGCAGGAAAAGAATGTAAGTTATCGTCTGCAGCGTGAACACACGATGAGTCACTGCAGACGTATCCCCGAGCTCCTATTGTTCCAAATATCATAAAAGAAAGCTATTTCAATCTCGCAGAGCAGCGTTGAATACATGTTTTTCTGTGGCCTGAGTGACAGCCTCTGAAAGTAAAACACTCTGAACTAGTCTCTTACAGATCTTTTGTTTACTCCCACCCTCGACTCTGATCTGATTACCAATACGGAGCTAATGTAACATTGGCTCTGTCAGTCATTTGTTATATGTTGGTTTCCTGTCTCTCTGATGGACGTGCAGAGGCCAAGTCCGTACATCAGCTTCACGTCTATACATCAACTCCCGGGCGCCTCATCTTGTTTGGAAATGAAAGTCTTTATTATTGATTTTGGCTCTGACTGTACATCCGTCTCCAATTTGTACCCCATCCCTCCTTGTCTAAAGCACACTATATTAAGCCAACTATCCATCTCCAGGCCTCTCTCACCGTCTGTGCATGAGCGTGAATTTATAGGAGTGTATGTGTGTGGGTGGCTGCGAGGATATGATGTAGGTTTCATTTTTTTTTTTTGCCTTATTGTTCCCTTGGGTAAAAAACACTGATAAAAACTGATAGGATTTAGGAATGGTTCATTAACTCGGGTTAGTGTTTTGTCTGTTTTTTTTTAGGATTTTTGCTCGTAATCATAAAGATTTAAAAATGTTACTAATGGGCTACAAAGCAAGAAAACACATATACTGTATATATATACATAAAACACTAATGTGTTCTTTTTATATTCTTGTTCTCTTCTGTAAATGTGGCTACGAATTTGTTTCTGTGAGTTATTGTTTGACACTTTTCCAGAATACTTTATCAACCTATGTGACTGGATGGTAGTCGGTTATTATTCATGGACTAACTGGGAAAATCAGCTTCTAGAAAGAGAATAGAAAATGCTTTATTCCCATTCACAACATCACTCTTGAAGGTCAGAAAGCAGAAAACTATATTTTTCCGACCTTCCATTCTTAAATACACTGTATTGTTGAAATTACAGACACAATATTCAGCTCTGAGGATAAAGCACCAGCCAGTTAAAGCACAGTGGTTTCTTTAAATGCTCTCTTCTCACACTATTGTTAAAGCGACCATAAGGCAGTTTAATATATAAGTTTATATCCAAGAAAAACAAGGCAGGCGAATGAGTTATTGATCGATGAAAAGGAGGCACTTTATAGAACTGGAGTCACTATTTGGCTTTCTGTGTCCGTGTTAAAACACTGACTGAGGCAGCAAAGCACACGTCACCTATCACACACCGCACGGTTTCAGGTTGGGAATCTTCCATATTAAAAACACCCAGAATGCATCATGGCTGTTGGGATAAATAATTAAGAGTAATAGATCACGGTAAGGCACAATTGGGCTATTTTTATAAGCAGGCCACCAAGGAAAACGTCCGCCCTGCCACTGTAAATAATAATGTGGTCACTTGTTTGACGGTTAATTAGCGGCCACCTACACAGGTGACTCCACTTACGGCTGGCTGGCCCTCCTCTCAGGACTGTGTGGGTGTGACGTGCCCCTCACCAGCCTGCTATAATGCTATAATGGGACAAATCGGCCCCTTTTCACAGCAGACATTTCCAACATGTCAGTGTAGGAAAGGAACAGCTGTAAAACTAGAAAATAAAACTAACGATCATCCATTTAGATGTTTGGGTCCTGGTACTGTGCATGCTGTCATCACTTACTGGGACACTTAATGTTATTAGTAACACCTGTGCTTTTCCTACTCTGACAAGGCAAAAATGGCGGCTGTGAAAAAGGCCAATTCCACTTAATTTTTAAGTGGCACATTGCTTCCACATCAAAGATGACTGCGCTAATGTAAAGCAATGGAAACGAAAGGAATAGGACGATATTTTGGAAAAAGCACTTTTTCGTTTTTCCAGCTGGAAGTTAGAAGAGGAGATCGATACCATGCTTGTGGGTCAGGTCTGGCACTAGGAGCCAATTAGCATATCTTAGCATAAACACTGGAAACAGAGGGAAACAGCTAGCACGGCTCTTCCAAAATTCAAGAATACATCAACCAAAACTTCCAAGACTCACTAATTAAGAGAGTCATAGCCAGGCTAGCCGTTTCCCCCCGTTCCCAGTCTTTATGCTAAGCTAAGCTAACCGGCTGCTGCCTGTAGCTTCAGATTATATATCAGTGGGTAGGATATAGGGGAATCTATTAGCAGAAATGGAATATATTATTCATAACCATGTTTCAAATCCTTTTCGTGAACTTAAAAGAATGTATTTAAAAGTCTTTTCATGATTCATTTTCTATGATAAAATTCTTCTTTTTAAAAAGTGTTTCAAAGACCGAGCAGAACATTTAAATGATGTTTTGTGATCTTGTATTATAACCGACCCCTGCTAAAGTGCATCATCATTCTGATGCCACACCACAGTGTATCTACAAGGGAGGGGTGCTCGTCGCTACTTTTGGGGATTTAAGTTAATATAACAGGTGGATGTTTCATAGGGAACACTTAAATATTAACAGAGAGTGAGTGAACATGGAGGAATCACTGCTGGGACCTCTCGCTGTGTGCACGTGCATGGTATGCATGTGTGTGTGTGTGTCGGTGCGCGCTTAAAAACCATGACGGTAATTTGTCAAGAGATTCTCATTAGTGTCTAAAACAATTTGGTCATTATTGGTTCTGTTGTTCAATCAACTTCTTTTTTCCTCCTCATTTGAACACTTCCGCGCTTTAAGCTCGCCGTAATTACATCCCGTGTGGTCGGCGCTTTACACTTCACCATCTTGTGGGGGAATTTCGGCAGTGCCAAGGGCATAGATACAAAGGCTGAGGAGGGGGAGGAAGAGGAGGAGGAGGAGGAGGAGGAGGAGGAGGAGGCAGGGGTTGAAACTTCTACGATAGCATCTCTTTCAAAATATCTGCAAACAAATGGCTTTGAGGGATTAACCTCATCAAACATTGCCTACAAACCATTGAATGGCATCATCTTTTATTTGTTTATGAATGCAACACACTTTTCCTTTTTTTCTCGTTGCTTAACTCAGTGGGACTTAATGGAATTGTTGTGATGGTGATGTATGGGGGATTGTGCGAGGAGACAGATGGGGAAATGTAATTACGGATTTTTCAGGGCTTCGGGGAGAAAAAAGAAAAAACTCGTCAGAAAGGAGAGTTCCAGAAACAAAGACAGCGCCATTCGTCATGCGAGACAATAGTCAGGAAAAAATTAAATCAAGGGATTTTTACATAAACAGCTTTCTCTTAAAATTGTGTTTCACCACCAGCACAACTGCAAAGTATTTCGTCATTATGTTGAAGGGAGTTATGTAACATCGCTTTGCAGAAGCCTTTGTTGTTATGTTTGTTGTACCATTAAAGTTGCTTCAAAACAACACGGCTGTTATGCGGTTATTGTTTCGAGGGGGGGGGGATCAGACAGCGGATTAAGGGGGCTCAGATTCTTCTGAAGTGCTGCTTCCAAAGCTTAAATGAGGTGTAAAGTATTAACAACATTTACTTGCGTAGGTAAAGCAAACTTATGATGTTTCAATGCATAAATTACAGCTAAATTCACATATAGTATATAGTAACGGATAAAAAGCCAACGGATTTTTGTGGTTTATTAACTGAAAGCATTAAAAAAAACATTGATTTTTTAAATTGTTTTTAATATCTCTTATTAATAAGACCTGTCTTTGTCTTTAGGTGCCTCTTTTTCTTTGTAAAACAAAAGAATAGAGAAAAGGAAGTTGGGCATTAAGGCACCAGGTATGAAGAGCATGTTTAAAATGGACTTGTACAGCAGTTCAAATCAATTTAAAAGCTGAACTCACTTGAGCTGATGTTAGTTAACTTTATAGAGAGATTGTGTAACTTACATCTATCTTACACTATTATTATCATAATACTTGTCACTCATGGCCGCTGATTATCAAAAGTTACATTTGTTTTTGTGTTTTTTGTCTTAAAAATATCAAAATAAGCCTGAAAAAGTGCCACGTTTAACACCCTGATGTAAAATCCTCCCTGTGTCGAGGACATAACCTTGGTTCCCTCATTGCACCTGAAGCTGTGGCCCTACACTGTAGACTCATTACATATTTGAGGATCTCTGATGCACCATGAAAGGACTGCGTGTTGATCTCGAGACAGTTATTTCTTTTCAGCATTGAATACAAAATCAAGACAAAAAGACTAAGAATGCACGGAGGAAGAAATCTTATAAATTTCCCTCGTAGTGGAATTGAATAAAATTTTTTAAAAAACTAAGTACCTTGCACTACACCAGTGGATCAAACATATCAAACAATATACAATACATCTATTATTCATTACATGACAATACAGAAAGCTGCTGTATAAGCATAAAGGTTGTCTATGAGAAATATGAAATATGAGTGAGAACAGAGGCCGACCCCGCAGGCGAGATGAACGACCGGGTCGCGACACTGACACTCTCGTGGGGATCAGGGCGCTCAGCAAACTCCCTTCAGACCAATGACACCCTCACAAAAACCATAAAAATCCAGAAATTCCACTTCCTCCCTCTCTTCCCCACAAAGACAGTCCGTCAATCTTCCTGCCCTCTCTTTTTAACCTTTCGTCGGACATGTTTCATGGTGCGAGTAAAGTGGCCGTCAGAGCTGCGGGGAGAAACGGGCCGCAGAGGGGTTGGTAGGTTATGTTGAGGGCATGGTGGCAGTTTGAGATGCTGTTTTACTCGACATTGGCGGCAATAGTCAAGCCTCCAGCTGTCTTCTCCTGTCGCTGCATTCTTACAATACTCTCATTATGTCACGCTGGGATTGACATTGACACGCAGCAGAGATTAAGGGTGTCGATGAAGAGAGCGACGGGGGTAAGTGGGGAAGTAAAAACAGTAAATGTAATGTACTCTCTCTAAATTACCATCAAAATCATACATTTATCTCTTGTGCCATACCTATATGTTATCTTTGTGGGGCTGCCATGATGTGAAACGTGTTAATTGTTCA
The DNA here is from genome assembly GCA_943590825.1 of Bovichtus diacanthus. Lineage (NCBI taxonomy): Eukaryota > Metazoa > Chordata > Actinopteri > Perciformes > Bovichtidae > Bovichtus > Bovichtus diacanthus. Next base: position 8,038,106 of record CALSBV010012184.1, on the reverse strand, counting down.
GGGTTTTGGCTCAAAAAAGACAACAATTTGCCAGAGATACAGTCAGGAAGCAGCTTCTTTCCTCAGGCTGTGAGACTCATCATCTCATCCTGCAAACCCCCCCACACCCACATTGTTTTGTCTTTCTTATGTAGCACAAAGGGACTACAACTGCATTTCGTTGCGCAGCACGGTGTTGCACAATGATAATAAATGATCCTTGAAGTCAGTCTTCTTTTACAACAGCGCATGAGGCGATGCGTGGGCGGGGAATCCACGAATGTTTGCAGGTGACGTACCTGCAACGCATCCTCATCATAGGACGCTTCTTATGATATCTAACGAAAAGTTAGTTTTTCAGCATTTGCATGTGCAGAACGGGCAGTTTGGGTTAAAACCAGAACGTTCGAAATACATGGTTAAGTTTAGGCAACGACCTCCTTTACCTGTGCAGACTTTGGCGCACTTTATACGAGGTCACCTGTCCTGATCATGATCACGTGGCTTGTATACGACCGTCTGGGACAAAAATCAAGATTAGACATCGTTACCAAGCGTATTTCCAATATGTGACATTAGTGGAGGACTGGAGTATTCTTCTTTCTTTTAAATTGAGCACAGAATGTGAAAATCTATTCGAGTCGACAGGATCTTCGAGGTATGAAATATAGAAGTGCTTTTTCCGAACAATATTTTGACATGCTCATGAAGAATTTATAGCGAATGCTCGGTATCCTGTGAATAGTAAATAGTGCAGCAGTGTGGTGGCTCTGTGAGAGTGGAGACTGTCCTTCGAGCTGGACGATCTGGGCTCAGTCCCTCGTGTTTGCAAGCAAACGTCCTGCTGAAGTTTCCCTGAGCAGCACACTCAATCTTTCCCTCTGACCTCAATGCTCTGCCAATTAAATCCTCAATGAAAAAGTACAAAGACATTACGAACAGAGGGTTTTCTGCATTCTGACGTTCCACTGGCTGCTTTTTTGGCGTTGTCCAGTGAGCCGCCTCTTGATGTATCCATATTTAACTCAACCCGACTCTGTATATTTTCACAAAGCAGCACGAGTAAAGAGGAATCAATGAGGCCCTTGATGCAGATGGCTCATTGGCCAGTTGGAGTAATGGAGCGTAGACAGCCACCACGCCATTGGCCGCCGCGCGTGGTGCCTTGAAAGATAGATGGAGAATGAAATCACTCGCTGTCATTTCAACTCTATCATTCTCAGCACTTGGTCACTTTGCCAGGAAGACTAGCGGTACGTGACTACACCGTCTAAGCAGCTCCGAAGCTTCCCTGTACACACCGCTGGAACAAAGCAGGATGGCACTAGCAAAGCTGAGAGTCAGTGAACTTTAAGGGAGGGGGGGGGGGGGGGGGGTATTGCTTGGAGCTCATTCTGTCCGTGTAAGGAAGAGATGCATTACAGCCGAGACTCAGCTCACTGAGGTGTATTCTGATCTCGTATCTCCTAAAGACACCAGGTGATCCTGTGGAGAGCTCGGGAGGCCGTCCGCCGAAACTGCGATTTGTAACTTTCACCTCATAGCCACAGAAAAGGGGGGTGAGAGATGTAGAAGAAGAAGAGAGCTGCCTCGAGTCAGTCAAGACGAGAGTCTCATTGGTATTCAGTGCATTAACATGGGCCAGCCATGCTGCATATATTTATGAATAGCGGTTCTTCTGAGGTGCAAAGAGGGGAACGGGGCATTGGTGAGAACAGGGTGCAATTAACTGTGTGGGTGCTCTGCCCTCTTTCTTCAACAGTCCTCGTGCTGCCAGGTTCAGCACCGTGCCAAGCACAGCTTTTGCAATGCAAATGAACAAGACACCTCGCTATTATGTCGAGCTAATTCATACGATTCTCCTTTAATTGCCCAAGTTCACGTGAGAATAACCCCTTCTGCTTGTAAGGGGTTTTTTTCTCCTTGTGTCCCACCACGTTGCACACTAGTGCTTGGTGATGCAGTTCGGCTCGAGTCTCCTTGCTCAGCAGAGAGGTAGAAAGGAGCATTAATTCTTAACCCTGTGGGAGGAACGGCCGGGAGCGAGGCGGACGACTGCAAAATCCATCTCTGTCTCGTCCCCCTTGAGAGCGGAAAGGTCACTCAGCTGTCAGGAAGTAAAATTCAATACCTCAACCTTTCAAGCATGTCTCTATCCTCTGTGTCCCCGTCAGAGCTACACAATCCCTCTCTGATGCATCTCTGACAGTCCAGCTGCTCGCTGTATGGACGATTCATGCTCACCGAATCCACATCCCCTCTGACACAGACGGTCGCTGCTGACAGCCTCACTGACGCCACGAAATCCATGACAAGTGATGAGGTGCATTACCGCAGCGTAGTACATCCAAAACTGTCCTGCTGACCCGAATGTGCTCGTCCTCACCCGCGTGGTTACTTGATAACTCATCGATAAATACGACTGGAAATTAGTACATTTTAACCATTTCTGCAAACAGCTTTTTCTACTGAAATATTTTTATTATCAATATTAATATTTTTAACATTTGTAAACAGGCTTAATATCTCCTAACTTTGAAGACGAAATATATTGCAAGGAAAGTAAGAAAAAATGGTATCAGACATGTTGTGAACTACAAAGCCCATCAGACACTCTTCATGCTCTGGGAATAAGATTAAGAGTCAGTCGGTGCTTTTATGTCCATGGAAACGATGTAAAACCACAGCTGTACTGGTCATTACTTCTCAAACAAGTGGAACCAAATACGTTTGAATGCTGAAGCAAATTTAGAAGGCTGCAGTTCCTCTAATGGCCACTAGATGCTGGATCCAAGACCGATGTCTCTACTCAACTAACAGAGAAAACGTCTTCTCGAAATAGACAATATAGAAGAAAATCCTCCCTTCAGAAACCTATTGTATTATAATGTATTATTCACAGATTATGATCTAAACCTGGTGAAACATCACCGTCACTAACCTGCAAAATAATGCTGCATCATCTATCCAACAGAGTTTCACACATGCGAACAATGTTGGTGTTTTCTTTTAGTGCATTTTTCGTGTATATTTGAGCGTACAGGAATAACTTTACAGGGTCGTTTTGGGGGTAAAGATGCCTTGGTCCAAGTCTGAATGGTTGCAATCCTTTTCAATAATTTCCTATCATCTCTGTAAGATGCATACATCTGTGTGCGTCTTTTAGGATATAATTTCTTCTCAAAGGATGTCACATCAGTCAGTCAACATCAGTCAACAGCGTGTAGTACTGTATGTTTCTACTGTCGGTGACAAATGAGCAGAAGTTCTTTTGAACGGCTGATCTTTGCTGCAGGATCAACAATTATGTCAACTCAAACTTTGTGACATGTTCGTATCAAAAAAAGGCCTAAATCTCAGGAGTGGAACCATGTGAAGTTACTGTGTTTGCATCTAGAGTGGCCGGGAGTTTTGAAGGTCTCTGTTGTTTTGTTGTTTAAAAGAGCAAAAATGACAGCGGCACAACAGAGGGCCCGCGCTTTGGTTGTTGCTCTTTGATCGTCAGGTATGATGGCTGCCTTTAATGCCACTTTGAAGAGAAAGGTTGGGGCGGGAAATACAGAAACAAAGTTAAGTAAAAAAAAAGAATATAAAAAAGAATACACAGACACATAAACAACATCAATACAAGCGCAGGCCCCAAGAAATGTCACTGTGCAGACAAGCTGTGAAATACACTGCAGCCTATACTATATATAGACGCTCAGGGGCAGAAAGCGTGTTGTATTGGACCTTTGTAAAAAGGTACACATCCACAGGTAGGGTTTGGAATTATTGTAGCTGACTGTGGCACTGTAGCGCTAGAAGACACACAGACGGGTCCAAATCAATGTAAAGATATCGGGGGTAGTGGGTGGACTTGCTTGCCCTCCCTCCTCTGCCCCCTCTGGTAAGACCCACATTACAGATGCATGCTGCATGACCAGGATTCTTTGATACTGCACAGAACTGGATTTTAAATTCAGGTCAAGATTGCAAAGTTTTCACAGATACCAAACATGTCTGGTTGAATTACAGGGGAATGTATCTGACATGATGTAGAAAACATCAAGAGTCTTTTTTTCTTTTCTTTTTAAAGCGTGATGTAATGGCACAGCTATAAAAACATGATTAGTGGGATTTAAATATTGGACTCTGGGACACTGTACTGCATGATCAGATGCCCTAAAAGCAGCAAAGCAAGGACTACAAGGACAGTTTTCAGTGTTTTCGCCAGTGTTTCTTTATGCCTCATTTCGATATTACCACAATAAGGAAAAGCAGCATTTAAATTGGCAAGAGGACGAGTCGTGCGATATTTCAAACTTGCTTGCCACCAGGGTCAGCAGCAATGTGTTGGCACTCGCAGTGGGAAACTCTCAAAATAAATTTGAATTATAAAGCAGCCAAAGTTGTGATTCATACACTGGTGTAGTTGTATAAAACAGTCCTAAAACTTTTTCATTTCCCCTGTCCTCATGCTGTATACCACATCTCATCACTATACATGGTGCAACAATGGGTTTGTTTCTCTTTTTGAAACAAATGCACAGTGAAAGGTCAACTGTAGACAAAAGGAGATTACTGGTGGTGGTCCTTCCAAAGTATACGACTTCTGTCCAAAGAGCTGCCAAATCAATCAAACTAATAAGTATTTCACCTGAGCCGAACCCCAACAATTATCCGATATGTTTTATTTGCCTGAAACTGTCACTAACCAAAGGTTTTTCAAATTATTTATGTCTAAATGACTAGATATACCAATATCTTATTCAACACATTTCTACAAAATGAAGAATAAAGAAACTTTCAATACTGGACAGTATTTCAACAATTCAAAAAACATCCCAAATCCAGTCAATAAACAACCAAAGAAAAACTACGTGAGAACGACTGAAGAGGGCGGCTTTGTGAAAAAAGTTTAACATCCAAATCGAAACTTTTGTGAGACAGAGTGGTTAGCAAATTAGATGGGAAGTGGGGAGAGATTGGAATCATGGTGGAGGTGAGAGAAGCACTACGTAGACTGTTGATACATGAAGGTGAACAGTCTCTTGTGTCAAAGTCAATCGCTTCCAAACATCCACCCGGACCTCCGCCCTTCCAGGTTTTGTGACGGCGTGTTACTTCCACGGATTACTCTCCCCGCTGAAAAGTGCAAACACAAGTTGTTGCATTGTCGTTTTTGTGCTGAGGAAATTGTCCGTTTTTTAACATTTGAGAATGTTATCTCAACTCTACTGACGCCACACAATCGTTCCGCGCTGGAGGACTACGTCTTCACATTATTCGTGTCCACATGAATAATCTACAATCGAAGTTTGACGGGATTTCATCACATTTTGCGAGGCTGTGTTGCTTACCGTCAATGCCATGACCATCCTTTTAGTTCCACTTCTATTTTTGCCAGCGTGCTCTCAAATACTTAATTACGCCGCTGCCTCTCACACGCTGCCCACATCTCTTTGATCCATTACCACGCTGGAGCCGTGACACTGACAGCCAGGCATGCTCAGTCCAGCGAAGCCCCTCAGGCATCTAGTCAAACCCCTCGCCATCTTTTTTATGGACACGGTACTGGGAGGACTGGTGGGATAAGCCTATTGGAAATCAAGTCTGTTCCTACAGTTGCCGGGACAATGGAAGGAGGCCTGTGGATCGCTCAGAGCAGCTTAAGAACTCAGGGCTCTGTGTGTGTTTACGTCAATATCCTCAGAGAAGAAAAAGAAAGGACAGAGAGAAGGGAAAGGGGTGGAGAGAGGGGGAAAGGGCAGGAGCAAGGTGGGGTATACGCAACAGGAAGTAAGGGAAAGGTGCAAAGGGAGATAGGATGTGGGAGGAAAAGTATTTAGCAGATGGGGAGATGGGAGGATTGATCCGGAGAAATGGGAGTTCAACGCTAAAGACGGGGGAAGGGAGCGAAATCGAGCAGCATTAGCGAGAGCGAAAAGGAAGTGAATTTGGAGATGAAAGGGATTGAAAAGAAGAGGATGTGGGTGGCACGGCGAGGGGCGAAAAAGGGGGAGAGAGAGAGAGAAAGAGAATTCCTCCGGGAAGCGAGCCAGTTCAGTTGAACAATGGGAGTGCATAGCAGTGCTGATTAGGGTGGCGAGGTGGGAGATGACAATATGCTTACTGCTGTTCTTTATCCGGACTCTAGCTCTGCCAGTGCAGAAGGCACTCCACACTCAGCAGGACACTTTCTCTCCAACCAGCACCGTGGGCAATTAACCCAACCACCTGCTGCTCGCCAACAAATTGCCTCTCGTCATCGCCAATCCGGCTCCACAGAAGACGAAAGGCAGCCCAGGAAAAACATCAAGAAGCTGCTCAAAACATTTAGCTTCTTTCCCACCCAGAATGCACTTGCTGGCATATAGATTCATTCTAAGGAGCGAGAAATAAAGTGTGTTTATCCGCGCGTGTGTGTGCGCGCCCCGACGATCGTTTTATTACATGTGGTACGGAATGTACCATATCTCAAAAGGGTCTAAGGAAAGTGAATTCATCCATCTTGAAAGGCAGAATCTGGAGCAAACCATCCACTGTGATCGATGAGGACAGATATGGTGTGCGCGTGTGTGCGTGGGGGGGTCAGAAACATTAAAGATTGCCGGACAACACTGAAAAATTGGTGGCTATTGAATCTGCCGGCGATAGATTCAAAGCCTGCGTTCTCTTTGAGTCTTTAAATCAAATGTCAACAGAGAAAGATAACCAACCTGATAATGATAGCTTTATGCAGCGTGCTGATCCCACGCTGAGACTCTTCCATTGAGATTTCAAAGCGGCACACATTCGATCTCACACTCCTGAACACACAGATACATGGACACACACACACACACACACACACACGGGTAGCCATGCACACTGCAGTCAGAGGTATCTGGGGATTCTCAGCTAAATGTTGTCATTACACAGGAATGAGAAAATGCATCTGCTCGTCTGACGAGTCATCACTGTCTGAACAGGTCAATCATAGCGGCCTCACACACCAAGTGGTGACGCTCCTTCATGGCCTTGCTGACGGCCTTTCTACACCCCCCCTCCCCCCCCTCTCCACTGTCCATACAGTGATGAAATATGACCTGATCTCTGTCTCTGCTGCACTCACTGTCACACCTCTCTCACCTCACTGTCACAAACTCTACCGCTCCAATTTCCTTTCTGCGTCATACATCCACATATCTTCCCTTTGCACTCGTGCTGCCCCAGAATCTCTTATTCCGCCCAAAACAAGGAAAGCCGCTCACCCCGAAGAGAGATTGCTCAGCTCTCTGTACAGCTGCCTCACAGTTATTCCCTCTCGAAAATGCAATCTTTGTCATTTTTTTGTGTAGATCTCTGAAAAGCAACTAATGGGCCACGATCCTGGACTTTCCCAGCCATATGTTTGGTATGGAAAGTTGGGAACGGAAAAGTATTCTTATGCCAGCAGACCACACGACATATCTGCATCTTAACTTAAACATCCAGTATGTTGCTTTCTCCTGCTGCGTCTCCATCTGCTAGCTACATTACGCAACCATATGTAGATCTGTGATCACTAAGCCACCATGACATCTAACATATCTCAGTTTTGAAGGTGTGATACAGATCTGTCACTTGTCCTGGGCATGAAAGGATAAAAGCTACGTTTAAACGATAAAATTGTCTTTGAAGAAATGCGAGAGCAGATATGTTGACGGAGAGTAAATGCTCAAAAACATTGCAAAGGCAAATCACATGCCACAAAAAGAGTAGGCAAAAAGGAAATTTGTGAGTTGATTTATTTAAGAAAATTCAACAGATGTGCCCTGATCTGCTCATATAGTTCAGTATATGCTACTACTTGTGCCGTTTGTCTTTAGAAATTAGCACAAGACCAGTTTTGAGGTTGAGTAGAGCAGAAGACGCTTTTGATAATGAAACTGGTTATGACAATATGAACCCTTGTTGGAAACCTATTACCGGATCCATCATCTGCTATTAGATGGCCCATCTCCACGGCTGTTAATTTTCGGTAATGACTCATTATCTGAACTTCACACTGCTATGGCCCTTTGACTCCCCAGCTGTATAATTGACGCTGCTCTTTCTCAGGAATCTGAGTGGCAGCGGAAAAAAGCTCGCTGACCTCCGATTGCTTAGAGAAACTGCAGACACTGTCCTTTAGAAAACCAGAGTACGGCATGCCTACGCCCGAGGCACGTGCACACATCCTGATATCTAGCTTGTTATTACATATCCACCACTTAACTTGATGCTTGTAAACAGGTGGAGACTGAAAGAGGTGCAATATCGCCTACAGGTTGTCCATCAACAAACTGTTTGAGTTCTTATGCCCTCATGAAAATCTGCTGTGCTGAATTGCCTCACCGTGGCACTGAAGATGATGTGTCAAAATTGCCTGCCTCCATTTCTCTTTCTCTCGCACTCTATCTCTATTGTGCAGAATGCCGAAGCATCCCCGACAGACCCCGTCCACACCTTAGGCCATACATGAGTGGACAGCAGAAGAAAAGAGCCAGTTTTTAATCCAATATTACCAGCACGGTGGCATTGCAGTGGAAAATTACTGGGTTTTTTGCATGAGGGAGATCAAAGTCATCGGCCTTATTCTGCCTTTGGTGCTCGGGATTAAAGTTACCCTCTTTCCATGGACTCCTGATCGCCTGGCACATCAAAGCAAATAGCACAAGCATCTGATTCATCAGAGAAAACATTTGTCAACATACTCACTTAACCCAGCAAGTGTTTAAAAAAAAAAAAAAAAAGCGGGAACGAAAAATAAAAATAAAAATCAGGAATCGGTGGAATAAACTGTAAGATATAAATAAAAACTTTCAGCAAGTTGGCAGGAGTTGCCGCTCAGTGTGCTTCTCCAAAGGCTTAGCAAAGATCCAGTTGGCAGCAGACTGTCTCTGATGGATTAGAAACCGACAGTCCAGACCATGCTAGCGGACGTCAGAATGACAGATGTGTCGCTAAGGCCCAACACATGCTTTATGAAGGTCTTGGATTAGCCAGAACTCTCCGGCATAGTGGGAGTTGTGTGCGTGCTTCCGAGGACGCCATGTGAATCGTGATGCCATCTCTCAGTTTGGTTCAGTGTTCAGTGTCTGCAATGCAGGAACGTGTGCAAACACGGGCTTAACGGCTTGTTCTACGCTTCCCTAAAAATGAATTCCTCATTTATGCACCTTGGAGTCGGCAGGGAGCTCGGCTGGATGCATTCACGCGTACATTTACAGGCAATTTAATGTAATACTTACATCAACTTTACTGTTTTCCATAAAAAAAAAAGAAGAGTAATACACAGTATAAAGAAAAAGTGCTGCGCTGGGCTTTAAAAAGGGAAAAGTCATTTAATTCCGAATGTTGTGTGTGAGAGGTGAAATGAGTTTTTCTATCCTGTCAAATGAAGCTGCTCGACGGTGCTTGCGCCGGAGAGAAGTTTCAGCGCAAAAAAATAATAATTTTAAATGGTCTTAAACTCTGGAAATAGCAAATAAGCTAATAGTTAAAGCCCCAAACTGCCAGGAATGTCACATAATCTGACAAAGAAAAGGGGCAATGGGAGGAAAATGAAACAAGAGAAACACTGAATAAATCAATTATTAAGTAATACGCCTGGGATCCGTATAATTTCTGTATAATTCCAGAGGCAGAGAGACACTAGCCAGGAGGATCAAAAGCAGCACATGTGGCACTGGCAACTGTGACCCATTGGATTTAGCATCACTCATTAGCGGCGTCCGCTCTCATTAACCAACATCTGTATCTTAATTAACCAAAGAAGACAGGAATAGATGCAGGTGGCTGTCCAGGCCGGCCACTTAAGCATCCGGGCAGCGTTTCCTCTCACCTTTATTGGGATTTTAACAACTTGTATAAAAGGTACACGGGGCAGTGAGCAGCTGTCTGTTTGCATTGCCTATAGGGCTCGGATGATACTGCGGCTCCGGTATGCCAGCGCTTTAACGGGAAGGTGATTTGAAAGAAAAACAGCAGAGTCTTCAGTTTTGTTCCATGCTTTAACCCTCAAGACCCTGCAGCCTTTAAAATCATTGACACAAACCACATGATCCTGACTTCAGTCTTCCTGTGAAATATGCCTCCAACCCTGTAAACACGAAAATCTAAAAAGGAAACTGTACAAAATGTACAAATCAAATTTAAACCTCCACTGCCTTGTGAATCTTTTTTTTTTTTCTTTACACAAATTATTGATAGACGGGGTTGTTCATGCAGCAAATGCAAAACATTGAAGGTTCATGTAATTTTTGCACATTTTTTAAGTCCATTTTTGAATAAATTCCCCATCAGTTTGTAGATACCTGCACACAGACCTGTGCTCTTTATGTTATTATTTCTATTTCTACTTAGTATCTTTATCGTCCACATAAAGTGATTGTTGTGCAGGTAAGATACAACACTATCAACCTTTAAACAGACAGTTTTCATTCTTAAATGTAACTTGACAGCTGCTCTAAAGGCTTTATATCCAGCCTGTTAGATCCTTTTCATTGACAGTTCAATGGGAGAAACTGCTGAAGGCCTTCTCATTGCTAATTATCATTCTACCATTATTATCCATTATATATTAGCAATTACTGTTATTAATCAAGTTTGCAAGCAGTTGGAGATATGGCAAGGTTGTGGCAGTGTAATGTTCACTTAAACACCCTCTCTCTATTGTTTCTCTATTGTCAAATTGCTTTCATGACATTTATACAGTGGACGGTTTGACCAGAGGAATTTATGGTACGAAGACGGCGAAGTCAGAAGCAGTGTGCGCGTGTTAATTGGTGACAAATGTAAAAGCTTGCAGCACGTTTGTGTTAGAGCAGATGGGACCATACCTCAGGTTTACAGGCTTCTGCAGCATAGACTTACAAATATGATTTATCATCGCAATGATTCTAATGGGCAGCAATTTGTTATTTGGTTTAGTAGCTTATGTTTTTCATGCTGTCATATTAAATTAATGTAACAAAGTCATAATTCAAACGCTATAGACACAGAAAACCAATTAACAAATTAACTGTTAGATCAAATGAGACAAAGTTTATGCATGCGTTAGTCTTTTTTGGGGCCTTATGAGAGTTTTCTGAGGGGTCTCTGTCATATTTTCATTCATTTCCTGTGCATTCGTTTTATTCCGGTCATGACTTAACATAACAAGAGGTTATAATTGTAACCATGGACACGAAGGTCCCTAAACCTTATTAAAGTCGTTACATACGTCATGTCAGTTAATCTGCAGGACTGGATGGTGTATTAGTTTATATGCATCTTCACGGATCTTCATGGTGCACTTTAGTGTGAAAGTAAAGCCGGTTCCTTAAAAGCCACACAGCTTAAGTCACCAACTTGCATTTCAGGATATTTAAGAAAATCAACAAGTTACACAAAGTTCTTGAAGATTAACCATCAAGGCGTGCACGCAACATCGCTGCATTTTGCTAAGCAGAGAGGAGGGCATCTGATGAACTTGAGAGCCCGAGAGCTGAAATCATATTCCAATAAACCAGAAATTAATTAGGTCAATATGTCATCACTAAGAAATGTGCTGCGGGACTGAACCCAGGCTGTACCCGTTTAATTAGGCTCCATGAATATCTGATAACCTTGTCTGTTAAAGATGGACTTTCCTGAGCGTCTGTTGTACAGCTGCCCTCGAATGCACCGTGGTCTTAATACATGCAGCCATTATATTGTTATGGATAAAAGTATCAATCGGATGGAAAAATGAGCATCTATTTATGCATTTATAAAGTTTCTGTGTGTCCTATATCACACACACACGTACGCTTGCTGTTGAGTGATACTCATCATATCTGGAAGAGATTCTGGCCGTCTCACAGGCATCGCTCCTGGATCTGCATCCCCTCCTCCTCTCCCTCCGCTTCCTTTCTCTGTGCTGTACCGCTCTATCGACATTCAGTCATCCTGACAGATGCTTCAGTCACCTGGGATTAAAAAACGAGCCAGAGGTGATAGATCGCCTCCATTGTGAAGGATACAATTTTTTAAATGGCCTTACATATTGTAAATGGCAAGCAAACCACAATAAAATATACTGTAAATTGAGAGCAGCTGAAGAGATTTAAAGTTAAGACAGCTTTTAGAAACAGTTCCATTATTTGAGAACTTATTAATTTGACTTATGGGATATTACTTGAGGCTATTACACAGAAATATGGACACATTTCTCTAAAAGGGTAACGTCTGGACAGCCCTGTCAACTACCATGTGAAAGTAGTTTTCTGACTTTAAAACAAGACTGGACTTTTATTCCTTGTTACTTTCCCTCTTCTCAGCCTCTTCTTACTGTGAACTGTCGAATAAAGAAAAAGCACCATCTTTACAAAGACATTAACAGTGAAATGCTGCAGGGTGGAGGGATGATGTCCCCTTCAGGAGAAAATCTGCTTTCTAAAAACGACTTTCTGGTGAGGCTTTAGAGGGTGTACATAACCTTTCACTGGAATGAATGTGATATGCTTCCATTTCTACGTTTTACTATAAATTACAGGTGTATGTGAAAATGCATTATGAAATTGATCACTTTGAAATATGGAATAATGCTGGCCCTTGTTTTCCGTATTCACGCAGCCTGGGTTAAAGAAGGAATCATACGCAGAGAGCACAAAACTAAATTCATCTTCGAATGAGAATTAACGACCAAACATTTGGTTTCAAATAACGTCACCGACGCCACGTCAAATGGAAATATTGTCAGTCCAACATTAGCATGTTTAGTTAGAGTAAATGTTATTCCTATGCCTCGGCATGAACAAAGCAGCAATTCTGTACATATACGTACACAAACACGGATGTACGTGGATTTAAAAAAGCTTTATTTTTCTTTAAAGATCTTTTCTTTTGATGTTATTTTGTGGAGACAAGCTCTTTAAAGAGACTCCCGTCATAAAGGCAAACTTGTGATGGGCAGATTTCTGGCACCAGCAACATGTGCCTCTGTTTACAGACATGAGTGTAATAGACCACTATGTCATTAACCAGTCCATTGAACTGGCTAATAAAATGACTTACATGAGGGAGGCCAAACTATTGGCTGCCAGTTAGCTTTTCCGTTGCTATCAATTTCACAGTGCGTGTTG
>CALSBV010012184.1:7921112-8024636 GCA_943590825.1 Bovichtus diacanthus | reverse complement strand
ATCACAACAACCCAGCCCCCACATGCAACACATGCAGGTCGGAATGAGATAATAATTGCAGAAGAAATCCAACAGAATGAAGCGAGCCTGCCAGCCTGATGGGGCGATAAGGAATCAGAGAAGCACAGAAGTTATGAGAAGAAAAGACGAGATGAAGAGCTCGCTGAAATAAACGCATCCAGTTCTTATAAATTTGATTAAGGATTATAGCACTTAAGCGTGATTATGAATATACTAATAATTAAATCAGGACGCTAAAGCACCATCTATCTATAATTTATAGGTGCCTGGGGAGTTTGAAACTGAACAAACAAGGCTCAGTTCCCCCATGAGAAAGATTCAGAGCTATTATCTTTAAATCTCTCCAGCCAATGAAGACGGCTCCTCAAAAACTAAGCACTCCCAAACTGGATCAAATCAAAGTGCAAAACATACCAGAGCATCTTATTAGAAAATAGATTGTTTTGCTTGTGTATAATCACAGCTTTTTTTTTTTTTTTTTTTTTTAAACCAATATATTGACAAGAACTCTAAATGTATTTAATCCATATCAAATCTCATGGCTCGTGTTCCGAAGCTGCCAAAATGAATATCATTAACTCATTAATTTTCCTGTTTCACATGCAATGCAGCACGCCATCTGGTACAGTAAAGAGGGTGATCCACTTGGCACTATACTTCAAATTAAACTATTATGGGCTTGTGGGAGAATTAAGATGCACATATTGACAAGTATCACTCCTCACAGTGCCACCATGCGTTCTGCTCAGAGGTGGATTCACAGTAAAAGTATGAAAGCATTGCCAGCAAAATATGCTTTATGATAAGTATCGAAAGTAAAAGTACCGAAAAGAAAAATAAAATGATCCCCTGTGACTGATATAGTTTGACACATGACATTATTAGATTGTTAATAATGATGTTTGAAATGTAGACGTAGTTTTAACTACGGTGCATGAGATGATTAATGGCATGAGGATCTTTGTTTTTGGGATTCATCTCTAATCCAGTGGCTCCCAAAGTGCCAGGGTGCCGCAAGATTTATTTCCATGTTTTTATTTCAAAATAATATTACCTATTATTTATTTTCAAAAATCACCATATTAAAAACCCTGTTAAATATGCAATTATGCTGCAGATCTTTTAGGCACACACACCAGCCCTCAGCCGTCTGAGGCCTAAAAATACAAAAATTAGACAGTGCAGTAAAATCTTATCGGCTATAAAACTGTCAAGTGTTATAATGTTGCCAATTATGTGACAGACAAGACAAAACACGTCTCTTTAGCCAGTACATTTATTGAATAATTCACGCAATTAAGAGAAGTAAGAGAGTTGTGTTTTAAAATATAAGCTCATTTTACTTTTGAACAGAAATTTCAAATGATCAATTAGCCTACTTCCTGTTCATTCATTGTTTAGTTTAATATGCATTTGTCTTCTAGAAAAGGTTTGGGAACCGCTGCAATGCTAATCTTTGTATTCTGTGTATTCTTTAGCGAAGCATTGTGTGTTTCATCATCTGAAACGTACATTTCCTATGGCAGCTAACTTGTCTTCGAATTCTTCATTCCCATTACACGACACTCAGAGTCCAACATTATCTTCCTACCTGCCGTGTGTTCTGCACATTGCACCACGGCGGCTCAAAGAAACGAGTATTGGACCGGATCTTCTGTGGGGAAATGGACTCCAGAAGGTCAGTGGGCAATGCTCCGCTCCGAGGACACGAAGGGGTGGATGGGATATCCCCCGCGTCCCGTCTGGCCCCGGCGAGATTACGAGCGATGTAATATGATCATCCATTTTCTGTAATTGAGCACAGAAAGGCTAAGCCCTGGCCTGGGGTTTTGCTCGCACCCGAGATCACCACCATGGCAACAACAAAAAAAATAAATAAAAAAAGATATAACCCCCCGTCTCTCCTTGCTTGGAGGAAAGGAAGCTTAGCCGCCTTTAGACGTGAGCAAAGATACACAGCGGTTGCTTCACGCTACAAAATGGGACAA
Source organism: Bovichtus diacanthus (assembly GCA_943590825.1). NCBI lineage: Eukaryota > Metazoa > Chordata > Actinopteri > Perciformes > Bovichtidae > Bovichtus > Bovichtus diacanthus. Next base: position 8,022,627 of record CALSBV010012184.1, on the reverse strand, counting down.
CTTCCAAGCCACAAAAATCCCCGCTGAGCCGTAATGAGAAGTGAATAGACTGCGATAGCGAAGGCTTCGCCTGGATTTGTTTGTACAACAGCATAGTGCATTTCATGTTGTTTAATTGGCTCATTTGCAAACTGATGATACACGTTCGGAGATAATGGAGTGTCTGTATTGAAATTCATGACACAAGTGCACTCAGTGAAAGGCTGCAACTGGTACAAATGATGTTTCCTTTTTATTGACAACTCAAACATTATACTCCCAATCAGCCGAGTGTGTCTGACATATTGTGGATAAATACTTTTCGCATAGTCTCAAGTTATTTCGCATGAAAAGATTAAAGTACTGATGCATTCATTATCTTCCATAATGCCGTGCTTGTAGGTGTACGGCAATGTTGAGGCAAAACCCTTAATTTGGCGTTCCTCTTCCATCCCCAGAAAGTCATTTCTTTTCAGAGTTGCTCCCTTGAGTACGTCTGAGAAAAGCCTTCAAAGGCTCGAAATTTGTATTGTCAATAGATGTTTTGTTTCAGCAGGGGAATGTTTTTCAGAGGCAATTCCATCTGAAAAGATTTATTGATTGAATCATCCTGCTAAAGGGTGGCTCTCAGAAGCAAAAAGAATCCAGTGTTTGTGAGAATCTGGCTCCCCTCCCTTCTTTTCCTCTTTACAGAGGCTACTGCAGGTTAAACCGACTTGGGCCAATTGTCACCCATCCTCCGGGTTTCTATAGCAACTGCATTTCATTCTTCAAACAAGATGCAAACAAGTTAGGAGAGTCAAATTCTCAGAGCCTCCCGAGGCGTCACCGGAGGACAAAAACATTAAAAATGAATGTGGCCGGGAGGAAAAAAAAAAACTAGGCTTCACGTGATTTCAATTCAGCAAGTCAGTTTACAAAACAGATAAACACCGTCGTCTGTTCCCTATCCCGAGGCCTGGGATCGTAACCATCTGCTCTGACAACTCCTTAATGAATGCTCAGACACTGCAACTATAATCTGCCACTGTGGTGCTATGGTCTGTTAATGAAACCTGGGGAGGGTGCAGCGGGAAAAAGAAGAAGGTTGACAGCTACATTAGCCACATCTAATGCATTCAATTCCTATTATTTCAAACAATGGGAGGCATAGATGACGCATCTACATCTTGCAAGTGTTTCCTGCAGCTAGAGCTGTTTGATGTCAAACTTCTGGAGGGGCAGACTGACCACGGGGGACGCCAGAGGAGAGGTAATGAATACAGACTGCATAAGAGGAAAAGATGAGGGAAACTCTTTGAGGCCGAAGCCTTAATGTGTGTTTACCTACGAGCAATGCCCGATCTTCGAAGGAGCCTTGATTAGTTGCACAGTCCGCCGCTGTCACCTGGCAACCACAACCATGCAGCTTTTAAAAAATAAATAAATAAATAAAGATGTTTTAATCCAGTTTTGCATTATTTTCATGGCTCTCACTAATAATTATCTGACTGACATCAAGGGCTCTTCACAGACATATAAGCCTTTGGATAAATTTAGAAAACAAACATGGTTCCTACAGCTCTGCAGTGAAGCAGAGCGGACAGAGTGAATTATTCAGAATATAATAAAGAATTTTTCTTTCATGCTTGAAAAATACAGTCTACAGTTGTGTGCATAATGCATCAGAAAATCGAATCTCCCACTCTGAGTCAGGCAGCAACTCTTCAGTGTCAGGCCGGTCGACCCCCCCCCTCGCCCACTCGGGCCAAACTCTCTCTGGCCTTTGCACCGAGACAATTGGCTTCTGTAATTAAAAAAGGAACCACTGTCAGTGATTTTCATACTGTATATTCTGTGTGGGCTATATCCGGACATATATATATATATATATGTGTGTGTGTGTGTAACTGGATATTAGGACAAATGATTCTGTACTTTTGGGTAGTGTACATGAAATTAAATTAGCACCTGGTCCCTGCCACCATGCAAAATATGTGTTGCTTATATTAAGATGTATTATTGCTACAAAGCCATTTCAAAGTAAAAGTTTTTAAAAACTTTTTGGTTAAGTTTACATGATAAATTCCAGATTTCTCCTCTCTGGTACCACTGACTCAGTGTTTACAATTGGGACGGTAAGAATGTTCAGTGACCTGCCGCAGTGGCAGGGGAGGGAGAAACTCAATTTCAGACCCTGGTAGTGTCGCTACAGCTTCTGTCAGCGTGACATGTAACGTTGATCCATGAAATGCATGCTCGCACCAGCTTTGTTTGGTTGCCATGTTACACTTCTTTAATGAGAAACTGCCACGCTCAATACACCTCCCTGTCTCAACTTGTTTTCTCTTTCTGATTGATTGGGGTGAATGGTCAAGCGCACAGACGTTATCGTGGTTACTGAATGATTTTGCATTCATTTATTCGGTTATAAGATCTCTTCCTTGGCAGCTCACGACAAGCAGATGGGATTTAACGGTTTCGTTTAGTAGTTCCGTTTTTGAACTTGCGCTGAAATATTGTGCAGGGGACGTTTCGCTTCAACAGCTTTCACACCAGCCTCCTGCGCAGTAAATTGACCGAGCAGAGAAAACACAACAAAGTTTAAACCGTGTGTGAATTCAGCCTTTGTCTCTTGCGTCAGGTCCAGTCGGTGCATGCATCGTTTCCTGGGAATCCTTTGCAGGCAGATGAGCAATTTCAAATTGTATTTGACAAGATTTTTTTTTGCTTTCAGCCAAGGACTCATGGAGGGATTTTGTTCAGTTGTCATGGAGATGAGCTAAGTATGGAGCAGGTGGTCTTTTCCATTATATGTACAGTATATACTGTATATGACCTTGTGATAAGATTTTCCTTTTCCAAGGTCAAGAGTGAACCATCGAGTGCAATTAAAATCCTGTGCAGGAAAGTTAAAATCCCTTAGTAATAATGGAAACTACTATATAAAAGAAAGCAAATACATTAAATTAGCTGTTGCTGAAAAAATACTGGCCATATATAGTTTTAAAATAGGGTTTGATGTAACGAAAATCTTCAAATATGCAGTGATAAAATGTGCATGCTCTGCCCTCCACAGTGCTGCAGAGCGCTGTTACTCCGTGCACAGTACTTTGCCTAGAAATTTTCAAAAGCCTGAAATTGTGATTATCTAGAGCAACAAAGTTAGTTGATTACAAGAAAACTGCTAAATGCTACAACAAGCAGACATCCCATCATAGATAAAGTACATACTTATATCAAGCTGCCTTGTCCCAGAGATTGTTACGGAAGAATTCACGTACACGACTCACTGTCGGCGGCTGCCTCTGTGCCCCTATGGCAAATAAATCACATGGTGTGTCAGTTTTCGTCGTCTAATTACGTGCTTTTTTTAATTAAATCCTGTGAATTAACCATCTAATTGAAGACAAATGACTGACTGGTAACGAGGAACTGAGGCTTTTTGTTTAGTTTTTTTTTTAGAACAGGCTGGTAAAGAAAGGCGAGCAAGGAGGGAGGAAATCATGTTAAGAGCTTTGGGAAAATGTGCTCGCCACAGGGTGCTCCGTTTTCCAAAACTGGTTGTTGACCTCCATCTTACGGGGTGCGAGCGAGTAACAAGCTCCCAGGAGAAGAGCACATGAAAATACTTTTGTTTAATGTTAAGTCTTTTATCTTCAGAGCACGGAGGAGCGGCGGATTCTGCACCTTTTGTTTTGGTTATTCATTTATTTGCAACATTGCTCGCCATAAAAAAGAAAACAGTTGCACTTTGACCCGTCTTTGATTTTTCCCAAAATACATTAATTATTGCACACATTTTGTGTTCCCCCGTGTTCACTGAAGCACTACTTAAATTCTCTCTGTGTATCAAGAATGCACTTTGCCTATTTTTGTCAAAAACTCGTCATAGTTGCTGCAGGCTTACACATTCAAAGCATCCTGGGGTTTACCCAGAATGCCTCATGAGAGTTAAAAAGCTGAAATCTCAACAACTGGTGAAGTAATTAGGTAACTAACAATGCGCTATGGGAGACTTAAATTACTTAGGTTGTTTTCAGTCTCTCTTCCAAAGTTGGTAGAAGACACATTGTGATGAGCGCGATGTGACGGGACAAACCGTTTTCCCGGAAGAGCTTTGTAGATTTATGCATGCACAGCCTATGTGACATAAACTGCTATCACTATTGAATGCACAGAGCAACTACAGCCAAAAGACTCTGCAAAATGTGACGGTGCCAAGCAATCCATTTGAATGGCCTGAACTCAGTGTGCGACTTCTCGTCTAGAATACACTGTTATGGTACAAAGGTACACAACGCGCTTGATTTACGATGCCGACAGCCCCCCTATTGTGGTCTTACTCTCCTGTTTAGGCCATTTATGGTTTGACTATGGTCATGATATGTGTTTACCACTGTTTTATGTTCCAGTGTTGTTATTTTATGTCCTGAGGTTGAAACGGCAATAACTTCCTGGAATCTTCCTTTACTCGCTTGTGATTTTGCCAAAAACAACCAATCCCCAATATAACTGGGCAGGACTTAGGTATTCTTCAAAATCCATGACCACGATGAGCCAAATGGGATTAAGACTCATTAAACTTTTGTTTGAAAATGTTTTCAAATAGAAAGTTAGAAGATTATGTTCTCTTCGCCATTTGTATGTTAAAGACTTATTCATTACATCAAACGGAACAAATTCAAAAACAAAAACGTGGAAGTAGTAACGGATTGTCTAGAAGCCTGGGTTTTACTGCCAGCTGTTTTTAGTCAGAAAATCCATCGGCAAGAATTCCTGCAAATTACAAAAAGCGTTTGTCCGTGCCCTCTAGAATGACACATATAAATACACGCTGCCCAAACGACTGATGCTGTCATTTGTCTTGGGAGGGCGGTCTCAAAATCAAACATTTATTGGTTTGGAGCCGAGGTGTGGCTTGTGTAAATCAATGCCAGTCTGTGTGGGCCAGAAGTCATCCTTCTGAAATGCTATTTGGCAAGTCACTGAACACCAGACAGCTCCTGGAGTGGTGCTGCAGCATGTATTCTACTAATATCCCAAATATCCCACCACATAATCATTACCCAAGGGACCAAAAGTGGGGCAGAAATACCAAATGATCAATTAATTTATGATACGATGGACATTGTATTCATTCTAGGACCCAATTAAATGATCCGATAGTGTGATAAATGCTCTAGTAATTAGCGTTTATTGTAATTACAGGGCATGATTCAGATGGATAACTCACCAAATGATTCAGGCTATCCAAGTCAAATCTATCTGTAGGTTAATGATACATCTCAAAGCCTCACACTGCACAGCCGACACCGAGCTAACCCCGTAATGGTAAACTCATTTACTCGATGCACATGCAACATTCTAAGGAGGGATTTCTGAAATCACGGGTTAAAAGCATCCAGTTTTAAAGCAACACACTCATGCGATACGGAGATAAACCCCGGCGCAGATAGTAGTGAAGGCTGTGCCGCTCGTCGATGTACAGCCATGCTTGTTTATGTGTGGCAGCTCCGAGATAAGTTGCACTGCCTTATCTCTCGTTGCGCTATCAAAGAATTCAAGCACAATTCAACACAGATTTAGAGAAGCATCTGGCTCCCTGTTACACACGCGCCCTCAGGGAAACCTTCCTTCAGACGGGTTTTTTTTTCTTTTTCTCGGAAAATAGCCTAAAATAAGACGACATCTGTCCTTTCATCCAAACGACTGCTGTCCAAAAAAATAAACATTTACTGCTTTTATCTCATTTGATTTGTAGTGTAAAATTCTACATGAATAAAGCTCAAGAGGATGTGAACTCTTTCATCTAAAGCTGATGAAGCTACCATATAATGTGTCTTCTATGTGTGTATTAGTCGTTTCACTTCTTAGAGGTGTCATCGTAGCTGACACTTTTATTTTCTTAACTGACTAGATGTGCTTTTGTGTTCAATTATTTTACAACGTCTTAGTTTGTAAAAGCTCATTTATGCAAAACTGCAATTTCCTGCTGCACACCACTGAGATAAAATGTTGGTAAAGGCAGCTGATAAACATGAATTATGCACATCATGGGCTTTTTAAGCTTGTAAAAACCCTCTGCTGATATCTAATGCTATTTCTAACACCAACCTAATGTTAATGAACTACCTGTAGTACTATTCATTTAATGCAGCACGCACGGAGCTGCAGGGTGGCAGCTGAATCCACGCGGATGTACACTCAAGACAACACACACTGCAGCCGACATTTTCATCCCCACCATGAGCAAAAGTCTCTGAGGCACTCTGACATTTCCATATGAAATACATCTGGTTTGTCGAGGCTCCTGGAAAACTTGGAGCTCAACCTCCTCCTCCTCCTCCTCCTCCTCCTCCTCCTTTCCCTCCTCCTCCTCCTCCTCAGGGCTGTTTGTTGCAAAAGCATTTGCGGGTTGAAACAGAAACGTTAGATTAGACCCGAGGGACACAAACACCATCGCAACAGAAGCAATTTGGGAACTGAATGAAAGAAAAATCAATTATGCCAAAACCCCTTATTAACAATTAGTGCTGGTGAGGGGGCTTTCTCTTGCTTTTGTTTGTGACTGATTGTTTTGAGAGTGGCGTCCTAGGCAGCTGGGGTTGTTTGTATGACTATTGTCCTGAACACTGATTGTCACCGCCCAAAGGGGAACCTTGCCAAATATAATTTCTAGGTCTGCAAGTTTTACAGGAGACAAACTCTGGGGTCACAAGGTTGAGACATTACAAGCAAAACAAGGATGTGCTGGGTTTTTAAATATTGTTTTTGTACATGTGCCTCATCAGTTTACAGTCTTTTCATTCACTTATTACGTTATGGTAATAAGAGACCTTTAAAAAATAAGCGTATTTTCTCTAAAAGACCCTAATTACAGTAAATGTCACTGCACTTTGTATTTAAACATGAAACCTTAAGTATAACATTTCACATATATTGGTATGCTCGGGTCCATTTTAAAGTGCAGAAGATACAGATAATGTATTTCCTAGCTTCAATGTGAAAACAGAGGTTAACACACTCACCACACTACATCTAACAGTTGTTAATGCAATCTGAAGGGCAACAATGGGTGTTATTTTAGCCCCAAAATGCAGCCTACCGTACCCCATTTAACTCCGAGCTGGTGTTTAATTGCACACCAATCAGAGTCAATGTACCACTAAAGAAGGTAGCCTAATCGTGCTGAATTAGACAATAAATGGGGTAATACATCAGGACTTTAAGTGGACCACAAACTCTTCAACATCTATCAACTGCAATAGTGAATATTATAATTGTCCCTGAAGAAACAACACTTTGCTACTCGAGCACAAATTCCTCCTCGCAAACTTGAAACCTCTGATACAAAATACAACATAAGTGACAGGAAAGAAGCGGCACTGTACAACTGATAATGACATATGAAGGCGAACAAAGTCAAAACTATTTCTTTTTTAAATACCTGAAATAATAAGACAGCGCTACCAGACGTCTGCTTTGTAAGATCAGTTGTCGCGCTGTACATTTAAGATTTTATCCTTTTCATTTTCATGCTGTTTTGCTGGCGGAGAGCTGACCTTTTACTCTCCGCTCCTTATCATATCTTGTCTCTCCTCTGATCTACTTTCTCGTGCCAAAGACGTTTTAGTACAGCTTCAAAGTTAGAAACACAGTTCAGCTCACTTATCTGTGTAGAGGACATGTCTAAGCTGGCTGCCCCGGGGCCCCTGCGGGCCAAGCTGGGCGACCCCTTACATCCAATCACAGCTGGTGAGAGGCTGGTTGGGCAATGATGAGCAGCTGGCTTTGTCACATTAGCCACGACCGCAGGTGACCCCAGGGTGGCGTGGAAGGCCGCTGGCTTACCAAGAGGCCTAAAAGTGGGAGCTTGATGTGGGGCTCGAGGAGGGAAATGAGCCGGAGAGGGCGCCGTATACGACAGCACGCTGGTGGACTACAAGTAAAGCGTGCTCTCGCCTCGGCTCAAGCTGGCCGGCAGCCAACCGAAGCAGATGTTGCATGCTGATTTGTTGACTCGGACGCTCCGGGGGGGGTTATTTATAAAAAGGTCTCGTGGTCAGATGAGATTTTAGCAATGTGGTCGGCAGGTAGAAGCACTGTTTGTTTACAGAAGTTGGAAATGTTAGCTGGAGACGCACATCTTTGCTTGCCTTGCGGCAGTGTTGGGGATGATAGATGTGTAGCTTCCACATGGTACACTGATGTAAAATATGTAATAGAAGTTCATCCAAAACTAACCTTTTTGCCTTTGAACGTCAGTGCTATGCTTTTTTTCAAATCTAAGGCTCAACAAAGGTTTTTTTTTTCCAAATGGAAGGAGAAAGCTAAAAAGCAAGGCTTTTTGTGTTTTAATGGGAGTCCTGCAAGCCCACCCTTCAGACAAAGCCATAATGTCATGACGATAATGCCCAAATGTCAACTAAAGACATAACCTGCTGCAAAAAGAATCAGCTAGAAGGCAATATAATTCAACTTTTATTAAAAAAAAAAGGCATAAAAGCTGTTTCAGCCCCTTTCGCTCCAGCGACTACACATCCAGTTTTGCCAGATTTATCCTCACAGTTTGCCCAGAGACTACAAACAGAGGTTAATTATTCTAAAGCATCCTGAAATCTAATCGTATAATGACAGTGTACTTGTTCCCGTTCAAAAAAAAATAAAAGAGCAGTAGTAAGTAAACCCACACACGATGAGCGGAGAACATGATTTAGCATGTCAGCTAAGCTGGTTTGGAATATTTATAGGACGGGGACTTGAAGCTTGAAAAATGTACTTGTGATGAAAGTAAAGATCGAATCGAAGTAAAAGCCCCAAGGCGTGACTCCCTGCTGAGAGGAAGGAGGGGAAAGGCAGAGGATGTGAAAAGACAGGAAGTGGGCAGAGAGGAGAGGAGGCAGGAGAGTAACAAACAGGGAGAGGAACGTGGAAGAAAGAGATAAAGACATCGGTCCTCCTCACTCGGAGGATGATTTACATTTACTGTAAATGAACTATTTTTTTACCCCGAGTTAATCAAGCCACAGCGAAATGTTTAAAGAGCAGAGAGGAACCAGAGGGGCATCCACCGAGGCCGTGCCGCATCCCGCAATGTCAATGAAAGTAAAAATAATCCCGCTCCAAAATGAGACGTCTCCCTCTGAAGAGGTGACGGAGGCTATTTGAATCATGCAGGTGCAACTAGAGGGCCACATTTTCCTTGGCCCATGCTACAGTACATCTCATAAAAATCGAGCCAGTAGGTTTTTCTGTAATCCTGCTGACAGACACACAAACCGAGAAGATAACCTCCTCGATGGAGGTAATAAACTACGGTATAAAAAGTAGAAATCGTGAACTGGTCATTTGGAAATGGAAGGTCAGAGAGAAAAATATGAAATGGAAATGTGTATACCTGCAGATTGTAGACTGAAGACACAGCTGTTTCCAGTCTCTATGCTAAGCTAGGAGTTTTGGAGGTTACAGGTCACAGAACTATTCTCAGTATGCATGCGTCGATACGATCAAACCTTATGGCAGAGGACATCCAAACAGGCTTTAGGTCAAATGCCTCTACGAGACCATTCTCAGCTCCGACTGTTCTCACAACACACTATAGCTCATCACAGCTGCAGGATAAGAAGTGAGGCAGTGTGTTCAGACTGGCAAGGTCAGGGAGACGCTACGACTGCCTTGCTTAGAATACGTTGACTAAGTATCGGAGACATCCAGGTGATCCATCTTTAGGTAAACTATTTATGGAAGGCCTTGTTTTAGGATAAATGTGGAGAGAAAGAGGCTGTTTGGCAGAATGCATGGTGGCATACAATGTGACTGCATCTCTGTGTTGGCTTGTATTGTTCACTTTCTATTCTCCTTGTGGAAATATAATAAACCTTCAGCGTACGACATCACGTCGGCCTCCATCGGCTCCTTCGGTTCCAGTACTCTGCTCATTAAGAATTTCCTTCACAAGTGGTATCAATCTTCTCATCTAACGCTGTGTAATAAAGCGGGGAAAAACAGTGTGTTTTCCTAAAATGCTGGACTATCAACCATCATTGAAGCGTTTTCTGCGGCGCCGCACACCGACCTAAAAGAGAAGAGGAGCTAAATGAAGCAGGTGCACTGCAGTCAGTCAGTGTTACTGTCACTTCCTAACGGATGTCACAAGTAGAGCACATCCTCTAATAGGTGTGAATATAAAAAAAAAAAATAATAATAATTTGGAGATGAGCTCGTTCACCTGCAGAGTGAATTTCGTCTCAGATTTCCACGCAGCACGACTTAAAGATGACTTATATAGATTCAGTAGGGAGGATGAGAAGCCTAAACTGTAAAGTTAACAGGGCGGATTTAATCATCCACATTATAAAAGGAGCTGCGGTCTCCAATATCCCTCCTTGGTTTTAAAGTATGTTATCAGTCAGTGACTCACCAGACATTATTCCCCCTGAATTGTCTGTCTAACAGTATATGGGGTTAGTAATGTATTAGAAATACCATCAGCGTGATTACTTTAAAAGTCTCTCTTTTAAATGCAGTGGGAAAGCTGCAGATGTTCCACACGTTTCTGCAGCTCCAGTCATATTTCTCACCATATGCGAGTCAGTTTGCTGTAAAAGATTTGAGCACATTGTGTCAATTATAATAACTGACGTGATAGGAGCACGATAATTAAAAAAAAAAAAAACACAAACTAGAACCACATGAAGCAAAAAAAACATTTGCTTGGTCATAATACTGCAGACAGTCCCATCTTGCTTATTTTGAGACAGTAACCCAATCACCAATATTAGATTATACCCACAACTGATTGCAATTATAATGTTTTCTTCCAATTCCAATACAATTTGTAAGCTATAGCTCAATCATTTTGCAATTATTAAAATACCAAACCAATAGTCTTAATGAAGTATGCAATTATTGTTAGAAAAACTAAAAGTTCTACTGCATGGCATTTATTTGACATGTTTGTGAACATTTAAATGGTAAAGACAGAGCCGGGCGATAAATTCAATGGATCAATTAATTAGAATTTATGGTTTAGGACGATGTTTAAAAATGAAAATCAATTTTCACTTTAACCTGGTTAATTGCGGTACGGATCCGCTTCCCTTCACTCCCGTAGTTCATAGTAAACACAATAACATGGCAGCAAGACATGTTCGATTTGTTAAAGAAGAGTTCTTTTTTCAAGAGGCATCTTTTATTTATTTTTGAAATAAGCGAAGTTTGGTGAAAGTTAATTACTTTGCCTTTTGTAGCCCTCGTTTGTTTTTAAGAAGAAAACTAAATTGATTAAAATCGTAAATGTGAATAATGTTTTGCCCGTATCGCCCAGCCCTAAGTAAAGATAAAATAAATATAAAAACCTGCGAGACAAAGAGCTCTCTAGCTGCACCTGCATGATTCATGTGTATTTAGAGACAAACAGCCGTTTCTGTGCATCAGCGATTATTCTCAAATAGCCCCTGTCACCTCTTCAGAGGGTGGACATCTCATTTTGAAGCAGGATCCATAAAACACATTAAGTAATGGATGTGTGTGTGCATGTGCGAGCCTTCCTGCCTTTGTGCGTCGGATGGTCTCTAAAATTAAAGTAAGTTAATTTAGCGGTCTATTGAGTAGTCCATTCTATTTCCCATCACATCCCAAGGTGACAGCGTGATACTCTATAATACACTTTGGTGTTGTTTTGAAGAGAGCGCGCTGTGTTTGGTCCTCGTAGAGCTTTCTCCCACACAGCCTGCTATTACAGCCCCTCTAATCAGATTTGCTGAGCGAGGCCAAATGCAAGGCCCCTAGCTCGACTGCCTTAACGCAGCAAAAAGGGGGCGAGCCATCGGAACCTCTCTTTGGACAGGCAGCTGAAATAACAGTGATCACTCCTGACAGCGGCGCATGAGTGGAGACTGCACTCACATTTGGCACGGCGCTCAAATGTCATTTCACCTTCGGCGCACACTAAAAGGTGACAGGCTTCATCCTTCTTGCCATGCAGGCGGAGGGGTTGTAGGTGGAGACTCAGGGGGGGGGGGGGGGTGTACACAGAAACCAATATGTATTGCAAAACGATACGACTCCGTGCCCTGAGTGACAGACCCCAATAGGGACAGATGTGTTAATGATACATAATAAATGTCACTTGGGCAGGCTTCATACTCGCATGTGCACTATAATTAGATAATATTTGTGGGCAAATTGTTTTGTTGATGGGATAATGAGACTGAATCAATAGCAATAACACGTCTAATAAGAGGTCAAGTATAATCTGCATCTTGTTAGTTCGCCATTTCTGATTGTTAGCAGGGTTTCAAGAGGATCCAAGTGAAATGGTTTCAAAATGAGAAGGTGGAAACAGTTTCTATTGCTGCCAATGTCTCAATCCAATCCAATCCCTTAGTTTAAATAAAGAGATAAATTGGAATAATTGAGTTAGTCTTTTTTTTTTTATTCGCTCAACTTTCTTTAATGAATATAACGCGTCAGTGCGGGAGAGCAAAGCATTTTTTGACAGAATGTTGTTTTTGAAAGGCTAAATGCCAACAAATATGGAATAATAATCATTTTGGGAACGATTGGATCTCATCTTTTTTCAATAAATGCTGACTTTTGGACGTCTGAAGTTATTGGAAATGTTTGGATCACACAAGTGGGGAACAATCCAACGCAGCCGCCTCTGGAATCTAATCCTACAAATAATATTAGCGTAGCATAATCTTTATCTACACAATATTTAGACGTGCAAAAAGAAAAAGAAAGCTGCGCAGCGTTCGAATGTTGCTCTAGAATTTGAATATCAAACGTTATGAACGAAGCATTACAACATACATTATATGTCAGCGATGCAACAAGCTAAACAAAAAGGAGGAAACTGAAGTTGCTGCTCGAATTGCAGGTGCATGAGTAACATAAAACATTTAACCTCAAGTCTTATGATGGTAGGTTTGGCTATGACACCGTCAGCTGGACGATGTTGACTGTAAGCATCAAGAGTCCACCACTGACAGACTCCCCGTTTATTCTAATTAACTAAACCAGTGAAGCTCAACTGAAGGTAAATTCCCTCAAAAAGTCCATTATAAATCATCTATTTCAGAGGCAAGGACAAATTAGACTGTTCTGCTTTCCATTCATTCTAGCTCATTTGACTGGAATTAAAACATATTTCCATCATGAAATTGGGACTTTTCCATTGGCAGACTCTTCCTGCTTCATGTCTGTCATATTGTTCAAAGAATAAAACCCTGATTGACTTAATGTGGGACCAGCTTCTATCATCTTTTTTAATCATTTTGTCCAATAAATACTTGCACATTTGCGAGCTAACATTGCACTAAAATCTGTACAATAGCAAGGTGAGCTTCACAAAACTACACAGGACAGCCATGAATCCCTGCGCATTCGTGACCAATATGTGGGAACAAATAATCTGGCGGAGGAGTCATTTGTATTCTTTCTTTCTATATCAGGAGATTTGTAGCAATAGAATGAAGTTATGTTTCATCAGCAGGATAAAGGGAAAAAGCTGTCCACAGCCTCCCTGATCCTCACATCCAAATCTCCCTGAACCGTCACAGGATGTTGTGGAGCACATGGTGTTGAGCAGATTTCCAATTCCTTCATCTCTCAAAGAAGTGGAAGCCTTTCCCCTTTGAAGAAATGATCCAATCTCCCATTGCACACGGCCGAGGACGACTGAAGCTGATCCAAAGGAAGAAGCTGACCCTATTCTTTCACGAGTATTCATAGAGAGTTCCTTATTATATTGTCTATTGTACGTTCTCAGACAATTTCTAGAAACGTTGAGCAGATTTGCTTGTGGGGAAGGTTTATTTGTGGAACTGCACTCTGATTTATTCCAGCATAGTTGACTAGAATGTTTTATTGTGAAATGTACAACTAACTCACATTGTTCGGGCGCCATAAATTTTAGCCATCGTGAAGTTAAATCACATGGAAATCTTTTTTTTTTTTTTCTACAGCTCATAAGTAGAAAGAAATATGTTTTCGGTTTTGCACACTTTGATGCATATTCCTCTGTTTAACCTCCATCTGACTCAAAGAGCAATGAACATCTTTTCATATTATTTCTTGTACGTGATTGATACGGCAGCGGAAGGAGACAATGAGATAAGCGGAGCAGTATCAATCATCATTTGCAGAAGGTCATTGGTGTGGACACTCAAACCGTTCTGTCCGCTTTAGTTTTAAACTTCACGTCCAGTCTGGACATTATGGTAAAAGATCCCTCGATGGTGAAGCAGCAACATTAAATTGACTTGACCTTCAGAATGATGATTATTCTTATACAGGGATTTTAACACAGTCATATTGTATAATCCTATTGATTATGACTATTTAATTAGTTTGACCTACTGGGGTATCGCATTAATGTTCAGCCAAGGAATTCAATTAAGACCAATGCTGGATGAAGTGTCGGACAAGCAATGGAAACACGAGTAGCTCCTTGCTCCCAACTAATACTTTTGTGCTCTTATCCAACATCTGTTGCAGGGACAAGGTGTTGCCTCTCTGCGATGGTTAATTATGTGCTGTACACTGGCACAAATGCATTAGTGGAAGTGCTGTGCTCTGGTTCATTTAATGTCATTAAACTGATTAAACATTGGCTCAAAAGTTGCAAAAACTTGAAATTGTTCTTTTTTCCATTTACAAACTTCTAACTTTATCCAACATAAGACATTTCACCCTATTGTTGCCTAGCAGCAGGAAGGGTAACAACTATCTCTAATTGTTCTCTATCCAGGTAACTTATATCGCCACAAAAACGTAGGGTCCCAATACTTAAATACATTGTTGGGGCCGCGGAAACAAGCTGTCATATTGTCACCTTTTAAGTTTTAATGGCAAACTTGTTAGTCAGTCACTATTTACACATCCTGCAGATATGGAGCAACATTAGCGTTCGTTTGGAGTCGCGCTCGTGTCCACCTCATGAATGCAAGTCCAATATAAGTCCCGAAAACTGCCCCACTGCACACAATCATGCCCAACACATATACACTGCTGCAGTTTACATTTGGTTGACAATGAGCTCTTTCTGCCGCTATAAAACACCAGGATATTCACAACCAGCCATGTATGCAGCAAAGGCTCAACTCTGTTGTCTTATGAATTTCAACATTTCTCAAGGATTTTTCTGACCAAAAAAGTCGTAGAACTTACGGTGCCATCGACTTGAAGGCACCGTTGTCTCGTCACACGTGTTGTGAAAAAGCATTGGAAACATCACACAGTCTTAAAGCATGATGCGCGGCTGATCCAGACGACGGCAGCAGTCCCATCATGGATCTGAATATAGATATTTCATCTTGGCTGGATGCATCCCCTTTGATAGTCTTATGCATATTCATTAGCTGTGATATCCACCAGAAGGTTATTATCCATAAATGTCACTCTGTAATTAATTAATTCTGTCTGCTGGTTGCTCTCCCTGCCTCATTAATGAGCCAAGTCTAGCTGATTGTATTCATATTCATGTGTCCAAATATACAGCTCTATTTTGGATTCATTTGCCAGAATATTTCACTTCATTAGCAGCAGGAATCGCCGCAGGGCCATTTGACGGGCAGGATCTACGTTCTGATTTTACTGTCAGCGGTGAGCACAGGATCCCGTTTGTCTGTTTGGGTTGTTACAGTAATGAGGGAGCACATGGCTGTGGAGTCAGAAGTGAGGGAACGTCTTGTTCGATGAGGCAAAGTTTGCTCACATTCGAATGAGAATCACCTTGGATGGGTAATGCAGTCCAAGGAGACAATTATGGGGGTAATTTTGTGCTGTTTAGCGAATTGATTTTTTAAAGCTATCCCAGAGGCACAACTATTACTGTTGGTTTGAGTTTTAATAAAAATCCAATATGAATTTGCACAAAGCCGAGATGAGTAACTCCGGCACATTAGGCTAATAGAGAAGAATACCACAGCTCACGAATGACTTGCAAATAACTTGACATTTACCCGGCCATGCTCTCAATTATTGGCGAGAATTTCATCCTTAGGCTCTGCTCAGTTATGCATGGTGCTTTCTGCAAATGTAATAATATATGTAGGCTTTAAGGGACACTGTAACACATGCTCTGCTGATATGTGGCCAAAATGTGTGCTTAGCAGGATGGCTTAGCGCTAAGAGAGATAGCATCATAATTGGAAGCTCACATGTCAAATCCCCCAACATCGGCCGGGTGTGAAGTGTTCTTGAGCAAAACACTAAATCCCTCCTCGCACACCGAAGCTTCTGATAGGAACATCAGCGAAATGTATAAATCACAAATGTAAATTCATCGACTTGAGCAGAGGACTTCTTTTGTGCGCCCGAGGCTTCTGATTTAAAAAAAAAAATCACTCGCAGTTGGGTCCGTTACGTTAAACTACAATCCCCAGAAGATTGAGAAAGCCGCCGAGTTAACTGGTTTGCTTGCGGTGTAATGTGTGTATGTGATGGGCAGGCTTGGATACTGATCGGAGACGCAGCACGGGAAATAAAGAAGATTGTAGAATGTATTTTAAGTGATTATAATTCATCTATAGATAGAAAATTATCTTCTTTTATTTATCACTGAAAGAATAGGAAGTGTTATAAAAGCTGAAGCAAAGCCCTCAGGGAATTAAACTTCTGGTAGTTGGGACTTTTAAGCTCACGGCTCGGAGTCACAGTGGTGCTTTGAGCTAAATGCTAACATGCTTATGTTCAGCAAGTATGACGATGTTCACATCACACAATGTTTTAATGTCATGTATTACAATTACAAAAGCTGAGGCTGATGGGAATGTCTTCTGCAGGTTATTGGTCATAAACCAAAGTATTGGATATTTGAATGTTTGACGTGGGGATTATGCTGATGTAAAAAAAGGTAAAAAAACAAGTGCAAATTTGCAGTAGCTGCGACAACACACGTGCATGCATTCACGTGCATGCATTCACACGTGCATGACAACACACGTGCATGCATTCACACGTGCATGCATTCACACGTGCATGACAACACACGTGCATGCATTCACACGCAACCTCACGAACACTTCACCTCCATGCCAAGATTCAGCCTCCTTGGGCGAAAAGTGTGGAAAATGTGTGGGGACATTTTTGTGGAGCGCGCGACTTACAGCGAGCTATGAAGCTAAATGTTAAAAATCCAATGCAGACTCCTCGATCCATAGTTGTGGAGACATTTTTACCACATGGTGGTGCTACAAGAAAATTCAGGAGATCACTAAAACCATTAGGATTCATTCTCGGGGGAACAGGGATATCTGCAGCAAATGTGTGGAGATGTCACACGGACGACGTCTAAATATGAGCAACACATCCAATAGTTGTTGAGATATGTTAGTTTAGACCGCCGATCCCTCGAGACACGGCACAAACATAACCAAAACAAAGCTGACAGCAAAAAAGAGAGTTCAAAAAAAGACTAAATTATATAAGAGGGCAAATGTTCTATTCGTTTTAATTGCTTTTTTTTCAAAGATAATTAATGTTGAAAAGAAAATTGACTAATTAACAGTGAAATCTGACCAACAATAAATAAATAAATCGACACCTCTCCCACATGGGACTGCAGTTCGTCCATGATGTAAGTCCTGCTGTAGTACATAGTGTGGAGAGTCATGCCTTGGGCTCCCAGGGTGCAACATGTTGTGGGATGATCGTCTGAATTCTGCTGCCAGGGTTGGATCTTGTTTGGTTCTGGCTCTGGCACAGCTTCTCCTGGAAGAAATCTTTAATATGTTAATAATGTCTTTCCTTTTATCAAATCCAAGCACAAAGGATTATCTCAAACACACTGTCACTAAGCTTAATCATCAATTATCAAGGCTGTTTTTTTTAGTCCCTGAAAAAAAAAAATGCTTTCGATACACATGGTTTTCACTGGAGAGACATGTGCTCATTAATCCTAAAAGCACTGAATTAGCATGATTAGCTGTCTTTAATAAAGCTTTGTGGTTAATTCACTTTCAAAGTACTCTAAGAGGACATTAGGAATTCAGAGTTGAGCAAACCTTACTGACTTTCAAATGTAGGATGAACCAAGTGTCCACCTTAGCTCGTGTTTTTACATCAATGTGTAGTGAGGTGAGCTGACAGCGATGCTAAGTTAACTTTCTTTATCAGCTAGCTCTGTTAGCTAGCAAGCTACAGCCCCAGAGGAAAAGCTAATACCCAGATATCACAAGATAAATTAAGCAGGTAAAACATAAGACTTGAATGAATTTCATTTACCACAAAAAGCTGGTTTGGTTGAAGTCACGCAGACTCGGAGTCAGATGGTGTTTAACAGATTTATTTATTAGGTGGAGATGAGGTGACTGGAGACTTCAGGCCAATGGAGACGGCACGGCTGTGGGAAGAGTGTCGAATACACTCTGTACGTGTCCGAACTTGGAGCTTTGAACACTGACCCTCTTGATCTGCTGCGCAAGTAGATGCGTCATGTGACTCACTATGTTTCCCGCGCAACGGTTTCTGCAAAAGCAAAGTAACTACAACATTTGTAAAATAATGTACTAAGCATCATTAATTGATGATGTCTAACTGTGAGAGATTATCCGAGGGGGAATATCTACTTTAAAGTCAGCCAGCGGCAGGCCTTGGTTCTACTTTACACACTTAACTGTAGGAAAGAGAAGAATCTCATTGATAAGCAGTACTGTCAAAAACTGGAGGTGAAATATTTATTATTATAATATATATGATATAAAATATTCTCTTTTATTCTGAAAGGGAGATCCTTGTTATTGCTGTTAAACCATACCTTCAGTGAAATTTGGTTTGAACATACATCACAGGCTGCATTCAAATGTAGGAATAATAGCACAGCTTTGAATTGTTTACGTATATAACTGCGTATTAGCTAATTGCTGGTATAAAATCCATTAATTGTGATTTGATTCCAGCGAGCAAAGAAATTTCACCGGCTCACTTCTCTATTGCACAAGGAAGTGTCCTTTCATCCAGCACAAAAAGGTACTTCACAGCTTAGCTGTACATGCACAGACTCAATTACGTCTCCTGTAGCTCTGAGCTTTATAATGAAAGAGCCCTGAATCACAGCACAGAGAGAGAGAGATAAAGTGACCAGCGTACGTGACTTCTTCAAGATTTCCATCCTAATGTATTTATCTGTGTCTGCGCTGAATATCAAAAGGCCTTTCTCGCATGAGCTCAGCACCTCTCGCGCGTTTCTCTTTTAAAGGCACTGCATCACTTTGAAAGAGTTATAACCTGAAGTAATTCAGGCCTATTCCCTTGGAAAATCCTCCCGGTGTGTCCTTGAACACTGAGCCTGCGACGCGAACAGCCATAAAGCTCTCATTTGTCACCTGGATAGTGTCTCAGTTCCCTCTAGACTTTGCTTTTTTGGACAAAGAAAGAGACAGCATGAGCTGTTTTATCGCTTGATGTTTAGTTGCTTTTAATAATAAAAATAGAGGTGGGGCGGCTTTCCTTTTTATTCCTCAGCTATTTATGTTTCCACTTCTGCTCCCTGTTGTTAGAGTGCAATGTTTCCTGTAGCTGCTCCGAAAGCCAATTTAAAAAGCTTCAGCGGGTGACATGACCTCATCTCAAATTTATAAAACATAAGTCAGCAAGTTCTTGAAGATATTAAGAATTCTCCGCCCAGCCTCTCCTCTTTGCGGCAGTTAATAGGGTTATATTGAGTTTGACAGATGTGAATGCAGGAGAAGTCGTGTTATGGCATATTCAGCTGTAGCTCCAAATGAATGAGGACGTGAGCATGTAATGGCTTTCATACAAATGCTAAGTGATGCTTCTTTTGCTGAACTTACTGATAGAAATGCTTACGATAGAAGTACTGGTGGGAAATGTCCCTCAATCCCAGCTGCAGGAATCTGCTGAAAAGTCAAACGCCCTGACACGACGCGCGCTTCCAAGAGCCTTCACCTTTTCATTCTTCCTGCAAATCTGGATGGAGCAGCTCTGCTCTCAGCAGCTACTTTAAATATTTGCATCCATACTTTACACATCATGTAGCTTTACCTGCAATGTGACTTGTCAAAAATAATATCCATCTTCAAGCAACAACCTGTGATATTTATGACTAAATGTTCATTTGCAGCTCCCTGCCTGTCACATAATGAAGATACAAGCTTTACCCAGATGCAGGAAATCATTTCTCTTTATAACCTAAATTATATTATAACTTTTTCAGGCTCTCATTACATGCAAATCTGCATGTAATAAGCAAATTATACTTCACTTCACATATCCTCACTTTGGTTTAGTTTTTCTGCATTTGAAAGAAAACCCATGATTTTCGTAGTGCATATAAGGACAAACTGACGTGAGGTGAATCTTTGTGCGAGGATTGAAGCGGAACGGTGAATACAAGCTTGTGATTTAAGGAACTTTGTGGAGGAGTTGACTACTACTGTCGTACTATGGAGCAGGGTTTTTGTTTGCGAGACCTCCATTAATTTTTTTTTTAAAAGCGTAACAATACTTTTATGGTGTCATAACTCTTTAATGAGAATTAGTCAGTACAACTCCAATTCACACACACACACACACATGCTACCTGCTGGGAGAGTCTGAAATCAAGCAGATTAAGGAAGCGGAGGGTTGTACCTGCCAAAAAGCTCCCTGCTGGATTTGCCCACGAGGCAATGAGTTTGGGGACGCTCCACTTCCTTGCATGTAGGCAAAGTTTTTCAAATTAATTTGTGTGTTGCGTCTCACTGTGGAATTCTGCGCGCAAGGAGGCATTTATGCGAGAGAAAACTTCAACAATGCCAGGGAGATTTCTTCCCAAACTTCTTCTTCTAGTTGGGATTAAGGTGCTGTCAGAGTATAGTATCATGGGAGTCTCTGCAAACGGAAAGATTAGAGGAGAAATATCACCGGAAGGCTTACTGCGCTATCTTTCCACGTGGTGTGTGACTTCCCAGCAGCGTTCAATGCTCTAAAACACAATGTTTGCCTACGTGTGTGTTTGTGTGGTCCAACACTTCTGTCTTGCTTTGGGAAAAAGTAATCACCTGTCAGGCTATCACATGACAGACTGAGGGAGAGGAAGACTTCAGTGTCTTTCCTTCTCTTCCTGTGATTGCCCCCCACCCCCCCCCCCCCCCCCAGAGCGGACAATATCGCTCTTCTCTGCATCTCTTCATCCAAATGAGACTCAGTGTTTGATGTGCAGACTTCCTTTGAGCTCCTGTGGGAGACGAAGTTGAAGTTTGTTCCCCTTGTTAACAGAGGCCCTTGCAGCCAGGATCCAACAGGCAGCCTGCTGCTGCTCCCCCCCCCCTCCCTCGTGGGAGGGAGACGTCTGAGAAACGTTATCTGCTGACTTCAAATGAGTGCTGAAGAGGGGGCAGCTTTGTTGGGAACACTGTGGCTCCTCCATGCTATTCAGAATTGTTTTAATTCCTCCTTGAACAGCTTCTCGGTCTCTCTGGTTTTTATCATTAAAGCACTTCTACTATTTCAAAGAAGGGAGGCCAGATTTCGATGCAACGCACTTACCATTTATACCGGGAGCAGTGGAGGTTTAGGAATGACCTTGATGAAAATAGTCCTCCGTCCTCTGGAAATAAGAGATCTGCCGACTTCAATGGTGAAAAAATTAAAAGCTACTTAAGTTGTGTCTTTGTGGAGAAGCCTGCTTCTGCAGACTACAGCAAGGCCCGTTACAATGCAGAGGATTATAATGATATGTTCACGCAGTAAGTGTCTGTATCTACGGCTGTATCTTTTCTCCCCACGGTTTCATTACCTCATAGTGAATTTCATTTCACATTTAGTTTAATGCTCTTACTACTCGTTTTATATTTATTTAATCTCTCGCTCAGTTTTCTTTACTGCCACAATGATGAAATGGGCTCTGGACTTATTAGTGGACATGTTTGATGCCTGACAACTTTAACATTATTTAAAACCAAAAAGTATGGAAGCCCTGAAAGGCCAGTTAGAAAGAAACAGTTTCTAAGTCTGATTTCAGTTGTTTTCTTTTCTGTGTTTATGACTTAATGACATCTTTCTAAACTCCTAACAAATAAGAAAATCATCTGTGAAACAGGTGGGCAAAAAGTTTGATGTTTCTACTTTTTATCGGGCGATTTCAGGTTCAGTATCTTGCCCCGGGACAAGTAGGCTGCAGGAGCTGGGGATCGAACCGCTGACCTTCTACACCTTGTGTGTCCTTCATGTAAATAAAGGCAGTTACAGGCTACATTATGCTGTTTCCAGTCCATATGCTAAGCTAAGCTAACTGGCTGCTGGCTTTAGCTTCATTATGTTCAGACAGTGGCATCAAACATTTCATCTAACTCTCAAGAAGAAAAGTGAATAAGTGTATTTTCCAAAAATCTAATTTTTTTTTAAACTCCTCCATCAATCTACTTTGGTGATAGAAGCACCCTCTTGCAAATGTAATAAAAAAAATTAAAAAAAACATAAATATCACGCATCATTATTACCTTTGATACATTATTACTCTTCACACCCACACATTAGCTGGAGTGCCAGAGAAAAAGGCGAAAATGAAACATTGAATGGCAACGTCTCACTCTCTTCTACCAGGACATGTTTATTTACAGCGGCAAATGACAGGAGTCACAAGTGTTCCACAGGTACGTACAGAGAGACATCAATAGTTCCCACCTCCTGCACAAAGCACACTCAGCGGGGACAGTCCAAGGGACACGGGAGCATGGGGACAAAGAGGACACATACTGTACACTGAGCTCAAACACACCTGTTTTACCCCCTACAGAAAAAGGACAGAGGCATGGCGGAGGAGACAGAGAGGAAGGGAGGATGAGAGGAGGGAAGGAGGGGATAAGAAGGGAAGGGGGTGGTATTTAGACTCATATTCAAATACAAAAGAACATGTACAAATCGTATAGCCTCCAGGCACTGTGCTCCCATATTTACAGTCGTTGTAACAGGCAGCGGAACCACTCCATGGCAGGACCATCCATTTGAAATATGCAGGTACAAGGGCTCGCGGAGAGAAAACAAAGCCAGTGCTATGAGGTCTGAGATAAAAACCAATGGAGTCTAAGAGGGAATAGTGGCGAGGGGTTGGCGGCGGCGGCGTGGGGGGGTGAGGGGGGTGGGCTCGCAGACACATGCGTGAAGTGCTGCAGCCTGGGGAATTAATCACTGTCGAGAACTACATAATCTTGTTTTACCTATCAGAGCGCACTCTGAAACTCGGCGTGAGAGCTCTCGCCAACACAAAGAGGAACACACTCACAGCACTCAGACTTTCATACTTGGCACGTGGTCATCATAAACTATATGACTTGCAGAGCTGCACGATGCATCATGGAACCAAAAAGTGCATTGAATAAAACACTTTAATCTAATATAAATAGATAATAAAAACAACAAATAAATTAGAACAAAAACAAATGCCAGAATAGCGAGATATTGACTCTGTAGTCAGTCGTATTTAGGATATTATTTGAAATCGTCAGACTCTTATTGTGAAAATAAAACAATCGAAATGAGCACACACTCAGAGACATACACATCGACTTAGTCTGGCAAATACATTCAACAGACATACATGCAACCTGATTTATGTGGACAAGTGTATTCACTCACTCGTGCATGTATACACGTGCACACACACACACACACACACACACACACACACACAGCCCATCACTGTACACCAGAGTTACAGCATCAACCTGACATCTAGTCGCAGTAGGTAGTTATACGTGTCCTTTTCTCTCCAGCGTTGTCGACTACAATCCACAATCCTAAGACTACATTTCCCAGAATTCACAGCACCACAATAAAATTCAATCTTCTGACACATTCTGTGGCGAAAAAGCAGCACGATCAAAAACTCATTTGAAGGTCTACACTGCTGCAGCGGCATTGGGCCACAAGAGGGGACGAAGAAGAAAAAGAGAGAAGGCACACTAATGCCGTAATCACTGTCTCCATTGAAATACCGTGAAATAGCCTTAGGGCATGGATTTTCTTAAGGGAAAGCAAATGACTAGAAAAAAGCAAAATTACACCATCACTGAACTTTGGACCAAAAACACAACCAAAGAAAAGAAGAAAAAAAAAAAAAAAAAGAAAAGAAAAAAGGAAACGACAGCTTTTCATCTAAGGAGCGTTCACAAAAAAAGCCATACCTGTTGCATTTTGAAAAAAGACACATCCTTTAGGGTATATTTACATAAAAGCTCTGTAAAATATCTTTTTTTTTCTTTTTTTCACCTATGTACAACACATGACAACATCAGAGGGAATAGCGATCAGACCAATAACCAAAAAGAAAAGTTTAAAATCTGAGACAGAAATGAATAAATGCAGATGTATTCCTCGACCTTTGCTCGATCGTTCCCACGTCTTGAGTCCTACCATTCACATAGCAACAATTACATGACACCATTCAGATCACCAGTATACTGTACTGTAAATGCTGTTTGAACACAGATTAAGAAAACATACTTATGCACACATCGTTGGAGGATGAGACGGTTGTCGACAATATTCAGTGTCAATATAAAAGGCTTTGCATCAACGCACGTGTGGGATTATGCTGTATACTTCATAGACTGCAACACATTCTTTCTTTTTGTCATTTTTTGTTTGCCCGCAACACAACCTATGAGCCACAGTAGCCCTTCAGAAAGCAGTTTTCATTAAATATAGAGTCCAAATTCCTCTTAATAATTAACAACCGTTAATTGTTTAATACAATTTTTTGATTTCTTCCCCCTTGAAATGATACCCGACGAGCGGCTCTCATAAGAACCTGTCGTCTCTTTTTCCTGAAGCAATTGAACCCTCAGAATCTCATTAAGACCTTTTTGTTACTGGTCAGCTGGCTTGGAACACAAAGCCTCAGCATTTGCCTCACAATAGCCAGACACCTAGCTCGGCTGTTAAAGGCAGAAAAAGGGTTGCTGTAACACTCAGGCATGGAAATAGGCCATTAAATAATTGTGATATCCCGCAGTGAGGGTGGGCCCATGCATTCGCTCTGACAAAAAAAAAGAAAAGAAAAGCAAGTGCATTAGCTGTGTGAGCTTTGGGGCACACTAGCATATGAGCTTTGCCTGCCTTTGTGTAAGAAGCCATAGGGGGCGGGAGGGGGGGGGGGGGACCTGGAGACGTGATACATCACCTTTTAACTGCATGAAAGTCTTACGTGGGCTGTAAAAAAAAAAAAAAAAGGAAGGATCATGAAAGTATGGTACTTGTGAACCAAAAAGAAGTGGGACAAAACAAAAAGTACAATCATTGATCAACAAGAGCCTTCCACTGATGCCATGTTTTTCAGGAACATGATACATTTATCACTCAGGGCGTCTAAAAGGTTGACCCTTTCTCTCTATTTTCTCCCTATTATTTGTATTTACACATGCCTGTCACTGGGGCATTGTTATAAACAGATATGGTATTTTACTCCACTATTTTCCAGTGTTGTAGTTTCTCTGGGTTTTGGTCTCGTGATCCGAATGTTCTTTTGGTGGCGAGGGGGCCGACCCTTTTACGCTTTGCTGTCGTCGGCCTTTGTGTGGATGCTGTTGTCACTGTGCACTTTGATTTCAATCGTATCCGGCTTGAGAGACTCTTTTCCATTTTCTTCCTTCAGCGGTAGCTTCCTGCGGAAAGAAAAGAAAAGATAGGAAAAGCACAGAAATTGATTTGAGATCTGCAGGGTGTGAACTTCACTACTGGGGAAAAACAGGAACCTGAAGCACATATACAATTAATGTGAACAGGCAAAGACTGGAGTGACCACCTCGAGGATGTTTTTGTATGAAGCAGGCACATACGGTAAATGCTAGCTAAATTAGAACTGAATTACTGCCATGAGAGTGTGTGGGCTTAATCGTTTTCTCCACAGAATGTGTACTTCCTGCTTTAGAGCCCACCAGTAATCACATTTTAGACCTCTTTGTGCATGAGTGAGTTGCCCCCTTTGGGATTAATAAAGCTGAATTTAATTGAAGTGAAAAGGCAGCAGGGATATTAAATATAAAAGCCTCCACAGGGCTGCACACAGGCCCGAAGAAACGGATGATTCATACTCGTGCTTCACTTTGACCTGGGTGCTTGGACGCCACATGGATACGTAGATATCTGCTGGCTGTGCACAGAGCCGTGCATGAACAGACACGACAAAACAAGACTCGCCAGGCACTCTGCTGCCTTCTCTGGGAAAAGGCAGGTGCCCCAAAAGTCCAAGAAGACCCGATCAGACTCCGGGTCACAGAGCGAGGTTAGAGGAAGCTGCTGAGTGCAGTCTGCTATGGGCACTGTCTTTAACATTTAAAGGGGCATTCCACGGATTTTACCTATAAACGTCATCACTTTAGAGTTTTAAAGACAAAGGCCTTTACCAGGCATGAAAATATGCTTTTGAACTGCATTATGGGACACGTAGCACACAGCGTGAAAGTCAGGATAGTTTTGACCTTTTGTTTTTTTTCTTTTGCAAATGTGTCCGCCCATTTTTCTGGAAGTGCAAAACTAAATCATCAGAGGCAACATATCTTTCACAAGTTATCTGGCAAACACATTTAGTTGTATGGAGACAGTATTTCTAAGAGGGTTCATTAGAAGTGAGGCGTACTCAGACGTAACAGATCCTATCTATGGATCTAAAACACCAGGCTGTAGACTCAGTGTGATTATTAGCAGAGAATCTTAACATTTGATCAAAATGTCACATTGAGAACATCATTAGTGTCTTTCCTTTGTCCTGTCAGTCCTTGTTGCTCTCTTTTCACTCAGCTTGGCAGATTGTTGTTGCTTTTTCAGTGCCGCGCTCTCATTTCGCTGCATGTGTCGACCTGAATAACATCACCTCAGAGCTGGCACATCTCCCATTTGCTTTTGATTTGATTCATTTGAAGGTAAAAAAAAAATAAAAGAGATAAAATATACATTGGTGTGTTGCAAAGCAGGAGCCATTTGATTGGCTGACGGGCTCTTCTCAGAACACCTGTTCCTCTCATCCTTCATGAGTCCAGTGTCGAGTAATTCAGCAGAAGGACGTCGCAGCTTTATCTTTATCATAATACGGCAACAAGATGAAAATCTAACTTTTTTTCCAGTGATATGATTTACGTGAGCTTTTATCTGCATTTCGCACAAAAAAACAACTTTATCCTAATGCACACTGTGTAAAAGTCGGAATAGAATAATGCTTCACATAATGTGACTTAAATAGTGGCAATTTCAAATACGTACTAGAGGTTAATATGAAGTATATGCTTTGATATAATGACCCACATTTATATATTAATTTATAGATAAAGAGTAGATAAAAAAAGCAATATAACCCCCCCTTATATGCTGTCACCGGTGGCTCATTGTTCCTTCTATATCTACACAGTTGTAATATTTAAAGCATTTGCAGGACACGGATTTAAAATAATTTATTGGCAAAGAGTAACTTTTTTTCCCACTAAAATACAAAAGCCTAACCAAAAACCACTTATTGACAAACCAAAAGGGACACATTCATTGTGAAAATATGTGCTGTGCATGGACCCGCGTGAAATAAACAGTTGTCTTGCTGTCTGTCTTTTGTAGTTTCATTTTGTAAATAAAGTCCTGTGCTGAATTTTCAGCAAGGGACGTCTCAAGGCAATTTGTCCCTCAGCAGAAACTTGCTCCTCCGCCTAAACAACAAAAGACACAGACAACAATAAACACTGGAAGTGCAAAATATGAGGAAAATATTGAGTTGAAGCCTTTTCTGCACATCAAAGCTTCAAAATCCTTTTTTTTGTACGGTGTGTCTTTTGGGATTGGAATAGATTTAATAAGGGAAATCAATAAGGAACTGGGGGCTTTTACCTGGATTCACCTCATCACTGTCCCTCAAGATTGGAGGGTTTGGGTCACAGGCAGAGAAAGCAGATCTGCATCGGGCCGATATTAGCACACTTTAGCACAGGGACACTCACTTCCTGAGTTCACAGGGTTGCTCTGCTTCTTATTTTGTTGTATTTCCAGCTCTTGTTAATCATTCAGGACTTGTCCGTCACCTTGCGCGAGAAGCATAAACCATCCATCCATCAATGCCTTCTGACTAGAGGTTCTGCTCTATCCCTCCTTATTAGCCATAAAACAGAAAACAATTTGCATTTCCAAGGTTTTATGTGCTCAGACTGAGAATAAACTCCAAATATGTAACTGGGTAACTAAATACATGAGATCAAATGTCTTTCATACAGAATATCAGTCCATGAGTAGGGTCACCACATGGGTTAAAGCTTCCCTCATTTCAGGTTTGATTCCAGCAATGTAATATTCATTTTTGTGTAATCTTTTGACCTTTAATCAAACATTCAAAAAGAATGAGTTTGTCATGCACATAAAAAAAGCTTTCTTCTTTTAATAAATGATTTATATCTCAATTATTCCTCTATTTAAGGCCTACTGTTGCCACAGTGTCCAGATGGTCTAAATGCTGTTTCACAATATTGGATTTTTTTTTTGTTGCATAAACAGTGAATAGTCAATTTTAAAAGGCACAAAATCAGCCCCAAATAGTCATATTAGATGTTTACCAACTCCAAGGGAGATTTTCAGTGAGATCATGAATGCAAAACAGTAGCCCTGCGTGGTACTGTATCTAATAAGCCCAAGTATTGCAATAGGCGGGGTGGGGTGGGGTGGGGGGGTCCTTTTTGGTTGATTGGTGGACGCTAAAGTTCCTGCACAGTCGAGCCAATTTCATGTCCCATTAGCTCCATGCAAACCCAGATTGGATTTATGTTGAGGTGAGGAGGTTTTCTCAGCATATGGGCAGGTCTTGATGTTTCCTCTCTCTCGAGCGTGGACGCCGAATCAAGGGAACCACCAATGCATCCGCAGGACCAACATATCAACATGGTTTGTCATCAACACACACCGGGGAAGTAACTGCTGACGCGTCGGTAGCCTGAAGGCAACACAGTCTTTGCTTACCCGCCCACTGTGTGGTATTCTACTCATTCGTTTAACTGAAGAGATACACCTCCATTTAATCGAACACAACGCTCCGCGCTGACTTGAAGAGATGTGCATGTGATGTACGACCCCCCGCGTTTTCTACACTCCAAGTCAATTTCTTTCCCCCCGTAAAGTGAAGCGTTATCTCCACAGGTAGCTGTTCAAATCTCCCACATGTTGCTCATTTATTAACTATATCTATAATAATTGATCAAGGTTCTCAGTCTTACTTTAGGCATATCAAGCTATGGAGAGTGAAGGAAATAAAATAATTGAATCGTAGGTGGTGCCAGACGTTTTTTCTTGCCTCCGCTAGTTGCTTGGGGGCTTAATTATTTTCTTTCAAGCAGGCTACGCTTTTGGTTCGTTTGTCAGCAGGATTACGGAAAAACGTCGGGCCAGATTTTCCTGAAACTTGATGGAAGGGTGTAGCATGGGTCAAGGAAGAACTCATTAAATGTTGGAGCCAATCCAAATCATGGGGCGCATACACGTGCCCTGCAGGGGTGAAAGACGAGCAGGGGGCGACTACAGTAGATTGTATAGAAGTCTATGAGAGAATGACCCTGCTTCTCACTTGATTTATTACCTCATTAGACATTTTCCTGATGAGTTTATGGTCTCAATTTCTAGTTTCAAGTCTGTCTCAAAAACAGCATGACGTTAATTTTTTTTAATTATGGTCCGTGGGAATGTATTTTCTTCGGCTACTGTAATCCCCACATGCTAGTGTCGCCTTCAAAACGCCACAATGAATAAAAACTGTCACTTTCCTTGTATGCTTCTCATAGAGCCAAGATGAAAACAATTTTTGTCCGGTACATTCCTGCTCTTCCTCAGGCAGTTTGTCACCCCCGCTGTACTTTCTACTGTCAGCACAGCTGGTTGAGAGGCTCTCGACCCCATGAAGCAGGTTACAGTTGCTGTGGCTTCGACGCGCAGATACTCCTGTGATACTGATGTGTCTGATGTGAATTCCCCGTCGCAACATAAGAGCAAATAACAAAACTCCCTGTCTGACTTTGGTTGATAAGACAGGTTTGTATAGTTTTAACAATATCATAAAACTGCGGTAACTTATCTGGGTCAAAGTCAAAGGTAATCACGATGTGGTTTTCCCCTAAAATGCTAAGAAGAAAACTGTAATGGGCCAAGAGTAACTCTCTATGCACATACACACACACACACTCCCTCTGAAGTTCCATTTAAAATACTGTTTGGGACACAAAGCAAACAGAAATGCTTCTGGCTCCAGACAGGCCTCTTTGATAATGTTGCAAGAGCCAGCAGCCGTGTGGACCTCACGTTGGGCCGAGGAGTTACCAGAGTGCGAATGCAGATGTGCGTTTGCAATCTGTAAGCTTCTAAGTGACACCAAAGCACAGCAGGGGCGACTTGTTCTTCCCTCTGCTGACGGTAATTAAGAACAAGGACAGCTACAGCGGGCCACGAAGGCCGACTACAATCCCTGCTTCTCACAGAGAGCCCGGGGACTCAAACACACTACGTCGCAGCGGTGTTTGCTTACACAGAAATCTTCACATTTGCATTCATTTCATATTTTATCACGGCTGATATCCCGGGAAGTTAGAGGAGTGGAAGTGTGACTCAAGGAGCTGCTGATGGACACGTTGGCGGTTCACACGAGGATCAGAAGACTGTGTTACCTGAAGAAATCTGCTTGTGTGCATGACTGTGTGGGAAGACAGCGTGGAAAGTCTTCTCCAAGGCCAACCAGACGTATTTTATTTATTTATACATTTACAAAATCAGGTGTGCGCCCTTCACAGCCTTTTATCATCTCCAGACAACTAGCGTCTTGTTTACCTTGGACTTAAGATGGACTACTGCAAAATCACACTTAATTAAACGTCAGACGTCTCCGCATGCTGCTCCAGAATTTCAAATGTAAGTGCTCTCTACATATCAATAGCACACGCTGTCTGCTAAAAAGTTTGCATAATCAAGACTCTCGGTATCCCTATAATGATGTGTATATGTATTTATTTGCTAGCAAGACAAAAAAGGGGGAAAATGCTCTCGCTTGCATAATAAAATGCAATGTAGCACAAAGCAGTAATTACAGTAGGGCATCTAATCGTGGATGACTGACCAAAGTGCTTACAATCCATCAATTTTAATTAAATCACTGTACCTTACACTACAACGTCCCAAAAACAAATGTATGCATGTGAAAACTACCCTCACCTCGCTGTGACAAGAACAACTCACATTACTGCCGTATATCATATCAAAGGAACAAAAAATAAAATCATCATAAGGTTTCATTTCACAAATCAACGAATGGATAATTATCAAAACAACAGTGAAGTGATATTGCACCGATCTAATTACAGCAGCTGCAGAGACCCCCCCCCCTGGAGAACACTAATGTTTGGGGCGTTATCACTGCAGAAAAACAAATAAAACAGAAATGTCTTTTCTGTTTCTGGTAATTACAACTTTGACCAAACAAGTGCACAAGTCAAGACGAACGCCACGGATCCACTTCCTGCTCTCTTTCTTTCTCACTTCATCAAAGTTCAAGAGTCCAGATTGTCACACTAATGGGGACGAAGTCGTTCAGACATCAAACAGATGAATCCTGGAGGCTGCGGCTTGTTTCATCTTTTATTCCTGAGGCGGTTGTGCTCCAGCTAAAAGCTCTTTACACACTGCGCTTCTTTCTTTATTTTCATATTCTTCTCTAATATCTGCTTCAGACCACACATCGTTAGTGGACATAAAGTGATCCAGCACTGTCTAACCTGGCAAATGTCAAAAATAAAATGGCAACTCAAAGTATGTATAGTTCGGTGTATTGTTTTCTGCTGTAGAAATGTTTTTCATCTCTCTATTGCTGCTGGATACGGCAGACTTAACTATAATCTGGCATTCTGTTGTATATCTCTTGGCGTGACTCATCAGAGGATGGAGACAGTGAAGAGTCTGTGATTGAGCCTCTCTTCTAACCACAGAGTAAACAGCAAACTGCTCACTGACGTCAGCACAAGCCTCTCCTGCATCACCTGAACATAGAAACTGTCATTGGGCCGTAAGACTTCATCACCTTATGGACTTTATTTGATTTAGGTTTATGTTTGGGCTGGAAACTGGATTCAAAATGCAATTTGCATCAAAAAGGGAAGTGACACTTTATCAACATTAACTTTTTGTCACTTGATATTTGAATATCTGCACAGAACTAATCCAATAATAGTAAGTTTAGTGCTGTATTTAAGTGGAGACTGAACTTCTGTGTGAGGCTGTCCCTCAGGTGCCTGCTGGCAGGCGAGTGAAGGGCCAGACGGCTGCGCAAATCTATTCCTGGATCACTGACTGACAGTTTGGGACTGGATTTGCCACTGTGACTATCACCGGCAGTGGATTTGATGAAAAACGCCTCGAGACAACGGGGAAAAAAAGCGGGAGCGGAACCAAAATTACACATAGTAAGACTTCCAACAAAAAATATTTTGTTTGTTGAATTTTTCTTTAAAAAATAATAAATAATAAAAAGCCGCGCACACTTTTAGGCTAAATCCTAAAAGATGAGATGAAATGAAACGTCCAGGATCAGCATGTGGCCCAGTGACAGCACAGAGTCAAGAGCTTGCAGCTAACACTCAGAGACTAGGAGTGAGGATTGACTTCTGAAGTCAATGTGGCTGCTGCTCACACCTTTCAACTTGTCCTGAAGTAATTATGAAGTCCAGCGTGTCCCGAATGATCTCGGCGCAATTCGACAGATTCATAATAGCAAGACAGCCTCACGTCCTCCATCATCTGCCTCGTAGTTAGAACCGCACTGCTGCGAGAGCACGTGTCCGCTGGCCGCTCCCTGCTCAGCTCCAACTCCACATCAGGGGGAGAAAACGGGCGGAGGAGACTCGTCTACGACCCCATCTACCCAGAAACCTGTGTCTTCAAAATCAGAGCTGCACCACCTGTCAGCTCCAGGTTTTCCGGCCCACATACACACTCCTCAGCTCACATCCTCTAAACACAAACAGCTTCTCATCTGTGACACTTATCAGCCTCCTAATTTAAAGTTGACCTCGCGCTATTTATCACCGTCTACACTCTTATCGATATCATTGATATTGCTGTGCAGGGTTTGCTGGTCTTTACAACTTATTACCACTCAGCTCTATTAACATCTTGCAAACTCAGTAGGAGAGTCTGAGGCTTTTATTATCTCAAGCGGCATCTCATTATACTCCCAGAGCTTTAGATGTATAGATGGCTACCACATTACCACATTCTCTCCACACTAGCTCAAAGAAAATTCAATTTTCATACAACCAGGGTCTTGTTTTGACAGTAAGGAAACCAATTTATTTGCTGATGCAACAGCATTACAGTGCAGGGCAGCACATCAAACACTGCTCTGCACACAACCACATTTTAAGTATTTGGTCATCTGGGTACATATCGACATCGTGGT
Organism: Bovichtus diacanthus; assembly: GCA_943590825.1. Classification (NCBI taxonomy): domain Eukaryota; kingdom Metazoa; phylum Chordata; class Actinopteri; order Perciformes; family Bovichtidae; genus Bovichtus; species Bovichtus diacanthus. The sequence goes on along the minus strand of CALSBV010012184.1, from coordinate 7,989,263 downwards.
TGCGTCTGAAAACGTGCACCTGTAATCCCTCGCTGCACTGAAAAAACGTGAATGCACTCACTTCTACGAAAAAACACAGATGACACAACAAGTACGCAATGTGGCAGTGGTCCAAGAGCTCATATAAATATATAAATATATAAATAAAGGGTTTACTAAGTGTACTTGATAACCCTAATGATGTCATCGGGGTCATCTCTGCATGGGCTATAAATGTATAACAGAGAGCCGGAGTTGGTCGTATGATTTAATAGATGTGGCCATTTAGTAAAAAAATTAAAAAAAAAATCGAAATTCGAGTTGCATTGTGGGAAATGTAGGATGCAGTGTTTTTGGACTTTTCTGGAGATAAAAGAGTGGATATCTCGGCCTCTGCTGCATTGATTAGGAGCATTCTTGTTTAGATTTATCTCTTGTGTATCGAAGTGTAATACTACATTTCTGGAGTATCCCTGTAACTTGGTAAACACAATGTTATCAGGATGCCCTGTGAACTCCATTATAAAGCACAAGTCCGCATGTGGCTGTATCTCAGCAACAAAGCTGCAGGACAAAAAAAAAAATCTTAATCAAAATGAATGATGGACAAAACTCTGACATTAACACGTGGATTGTAAAAGAAATATAGAGCCATGCTATCTTTGCCTGTCGCAACCATTTTGCAAGCATTCTGCTGCAATTTATGTGAGGGTCAGGAGCGCGTGTCAGTGACTCTGCTTTGTATTTGTGATGTGTCTGTACTTCATTAAATTATCAACTCTAATATAACCATAAAGACATTGTAGAAGCAACACCAGTAAATGCCCGTGTGAGTTGCTGCCACAGTGCCCGCTCAAACATAAAGCTGAGGCACATTCTGCATGCTGTCCAGGCAGGCAGTCACTCAGCCCTCCAGCAGTGTGAGCCTAGTGACTCAGCAAAAATCAACCCCCCCCCCTACTCCTCCTCCGCCTCCTCCTCCTCCTCTGCACCCTCGCTCTGCATCCCAGACACTGGGCTGGCACACTGACAAATTTAACACAAGCACTGCTGAGGCCAATGAATCAGACTCTGTGAGTGCCATCTCACAAAACCTTGGTTTGCCTAGCACCCTGCATAAAAATAAAATAATAAATTGCTCGCTGTCTGATGAGAGGAAAAACCGTGTTCGTCTTGGACATACATGCAGTGACATGAGGGTCACCTTTAGACTATTTGCATGCACAATTGATATGAAATACAAACACGAAGCACATAGAGTCGACACTTTGAACGTGCACGTCATGAAAGCACACACACAAACACACAATGCATGCAAACGAGATACTCCAAAGGTGAACTGACTGCACACACATGTATGGGACGCACTGATGTTAGTGAATAAGACAGAATCAAAGACATACTGTGGTTGAAAAGGTGGTTGGGCGGCTGTTGTAGGTGTACCTACAGTAAATGATAAAAATAAGTCTCTTCTCTCATTCACAGTAAATATGATTAAGATGATTCTAGGCTGTACATGATGTAAAGAGTTACACTGTGCTATTCAAATCTCCTTGAAAGGTGCAACTTCATTGAGAGCACAAAGAATGAAAAACTACCAGTTTGTTACACTTTTACAGATCAGTAGGTTCAGATCCTTGACAAATTGAGAACTTTCTCTGCAATTATTAGTCAATTTCTGAGAAATTCTTTATGTTGTATAACTTTTTTTCTTCTTTGTATAGATTTGTACAAATCCATTCAGGTCTTTCAGTTCATTGTTGCACAAAGTTATACAGCAGAAATAGTAGTTGTAGAGTGTCCGAATGTACACACAAGCATCAAGATACACCCACAGCAGATGCTCCTTCTGCAAGCATGAATGACCCGGTGACTGACAAACACTGATCTATCCCAACTGTTACCATAGAGATCACCATTATATATATGAAAAAAAACCACGGAAACTCACAGGTAGGCGGCCTTGCCCTCTTCTATTTCTTTGCCCTTGCCGCTGGTGGTTGTTTTCTTGCTGCACAGCGTGCGCGTGATGCACATCAGCAGGCCGCAGTGACGCAGGAAGAAGCAGCTGACGTCCACCAGCACGAGGAGCAGCAGCAGCGCTCCCAGGCCCAGGCCCACCACCGTCCCCAGCCCCAGGCCACTGAACAGGGATTCTGCTAAGGCAGTGAACACACACACGCAGACACACACAACAAAGGGAAAACACTGTTAGCAATGTTGGTTCATATACTAAGACACAGAAAGATGTCGGGGTCATGTGCAGAGCTGGAATATCCATACATGGAGGGTGGAACAATACTGTAAGTGTTAGACCAGCAAACAAGAACTCACTCAACCCGCAAGAAACTTTCACTATGGTTACTTTCGAAAAAAACGCTCGAAGGTCAATAAATTCCTCCGGAGCCAGTTGGATAGTTTCCAACACGTAGATAAGTCCTAATCCACAGCGCCTGGACTCCACGCAATCCTCAGAGGAGGATCTCAATTATGAGCGTGAATCCACCAAATCTCCCACGAAAACAAATCCATTCCGGCCTAAAGGACTTTCATTATATGTCGTCAATGGAATATATGATTTAAAGACTTAAATAAACGAGTAAAAGGAGATCTACAGTGCTTCCGAAACAGGTGGAAAAGGCTTTACTTGGTGATTCATTTGTAATAACAGAAGCTTTGACGCTTCCTGTGTGTTTAAGAACTTTAATCTTTTGACACAAGCGTTCTATGAGCATTTTGTAGGCCTGAGAGTAAAGAGCAAAACACTTCATTCTGTATTTGCCCTCAGGCCGTGCACCTGCCTTGTCTATCATGAGCAAGTGTCTTCCACAGGTGATGACGTCAGTTTCCAGCTGTATTGTCGCTCTCTGCAGCTCACGGTATCAAGCATCAGCGTCACTGATACTTCAGCCTCGTGTCTACTGGGCGTCTCCTACAAACTCACGCTGGGAAGCAAAGCAAGTATTTCCAGCTAAACGTTGAAATACTTTCTCTCAGATCAGTCAGGAACAAGCGGCGGGTCCTGCTTTCAATTGAAAGTAATGAGAAAATGAAGGCAGCGCAGCAAAGAGAAGCTCCCAGTGGGCACGGTTGAGCAGAGTTGTGCCCTCAAGTGTTCCTGGGGTTGAACAAACTGAACATCCACTGCAGGATCAGCGCTGACAGCTGGAGGTCAGACCTTGCCAGGAGTAACCAGCGATGGAGTGAGAAGGAATGCACTTTCCAATTTAAGAAGACTCATATGGGTGTTGAGCAGCCTGTGAGGATCAGACATTAATATGAAGGTGAAGTCTGGCACCTGCAAGTTAAAATAAAGCCCCAACGTGTGGTTACAGTAGATGTCACCGCTCAGTCTTTTCATAGTCCCACATACTTATATATATTTAGGGTGAACACTTCCATAAAGTTAAAAGAGTTGCCAGAGACGGATTAAAACAAGAGGTTAAAATGTTTGCAGCAGAGGCCAAGATGTCCCGACTTTAAGCCCCTTTAATGGATCAAGCTCCAAGAATGTGCGGTCCTACATTTCCCATAATGCAGTTTCATTAGAATGTGTGTCTGCCGAGGACAGGATCCTGTCTTTGTGTTAAAAACAGACATCATCCAAGTGATTTCACAGGTTGATCTTCATGTGTAAAGTCAGTGCAGTGGCCCTTTAAGATTATAACCTACATCCAAATATCATTTATTAGTATTTCGACAGTGACATGTAGTATGTATTTATGTGTAGGCATTTTCTTCTTTTTTTTTTTTTTGGCTGTTTTCGTTGTCTAATCCAGCACATTGGACTTGAAATGTAACAATGACAGCTGAAAACATCCTCAAATTACATTTCACAGCCACAGTTTTTCATTTCAAATCCAGTGTGCTGGAGTACTGAGCCAAAAACAACACATTTCCAAAGACTCACGCTCCACATTGGAAGTTGTCTCCGCGTGTCATAACCCAAATGACTCTCATGTCGGAGACTTTGTTCTTGACTTAGAGCTGAGACTGCAGACAGCGGAGACTGGCAGCGAGTCAAAGCGCAGAGAGACAAACAGAAAGTCAGGGAGCGAGAACCTCGTGGCGAAAGGAGCTCTAATTAAAAACACTTTGCATTTTTTCCGTGAATCCGGGGATTTGGGTTTTGAAACATACGGGCTGGATCAATATTTTCTCACCACCAAAGGCAACTGTTTTGTATCTCACCTTCTGAAAGTTTATCCGAGTTCATTTGGCTGCTGAAGCCACAGTAAACAACACCTCTCCAGCTCCCCCGAAGCCTTCACATATTCACTGTGTAAGAGAATACTAATCCAATCTTTAAGCCACACTTCCCTCCTTTTCATCATAAATTTGCAGAGCCCTAAAGCTTCCAGAGCGGTGTTTACATTCTACAACACATAAAGCAATTGTCTGTTTTAATACATTTACGACATTGCAAATAATGGAGCACTTATAAACAATCTGAGTCAGAATTCTTGTATTATTTGCAAAAACACAAACAGTTGATCCTGTGACGCTAATATTTTAAACACAAACATACAAATTAAAAACTAGTAGGAATCTATTTGAAAGAACTTCCAAAGTATTGAGTGCCCGGATAAAGATTTTATTAAAATTTCTTTTTTTTTTTTCTCTTCTTCTTCTGGGATGCCAGCAAAAACTCTTCAGACGGAAAGACCGAAATCCATAAACATCAGACAGTCATCCGATAAGGAGTATTACTCCGAAGTGCTTAGCAGCAGCTTGACAGTTTGAGGTTGGATTGATACGTTACACGCTTGTTAGCCTTTTTATCAGGTTTATTTCAATATCGACATACCAACAATTATTGTCAGTATGCATTACAGACATGGACCGTGAATATGTGACTGTCCGGTGGGGGTCAGGGTTGAACATTACACAGACACTGGAGGACATTCCTGATTCACCTCCTTGTGAAGAATCAGGCCAGAACTGCACTTCTTACATAAAACGTGCTTTTATGACTTTGTGAATGGATGTAGAGATTGCAAAATTTAAACGTATGTAAAAGGAAACGCTCCAATATTGTCTGGACTCCGTTCGGTGTTGCAGCCTGTGATGTTTCCTTCTTCTTGTTGCATTATTCTGTGAGCCAGAAGAAAAAAAACCTGACGCTTTCCTTCAAGAAGCAGCTCAGATCTCTGCATAAGGAATTAAAGCATGACAAGCGGCTTAACTTTAAATGAAATAAGCAGACATGAAACGCAGCCAAACGAGTGTGTGACCACGAGTCAAACTGTTTTCAAGTTATCAGCCAAGGTGCCTTCCAACATCTGGCGATGTTCGGGGGAAACATTAAGATGAGAGGAAAAGAGAAATTCTAACAAGAAGAATGTGCAGAAGTAAACGGTAAAGACACGTTTCATATGACGTCGTTTTTTTCCCTGTATTTATGCGGCAAATATGAATGTGGTCACCTATGGATGCGGGTGCTACAGTTGATTTATAATGCGAGAGTAAAGAGGAGTAATGAGGTCATGTTGCTGCCCTCATGTTGTACTGAATGATCACCTGCACTCAGGCGGACACAAGAGCTCCGGCTGTAATCGGCCGCGGGTCACAGTGATGAACTGTCTGCAGGGCGAAAGCTGCACGACGGATGTAAATACCATCGTCCTGGTCAAGACTGGGAACGTCCGAGGTTTCATCTGCCATTTGAATCTGCATGCAAGTCGAAACGTGTGTAATTCCACGTGCAGAGGATCTGATGTATGTCAGTTTGATGTCTTTTACAGGTCCATTAAAAGGAGCTCAGGGTGAAAGATGCTGCAGCATGTGTGACAACGCAACGCAATTCTAAGAAAACTTCAAATGTGTGCAGCCGCAGTTAGTTTTTAGTGTTTATTATATCATTATTAGTCCAATTGTTAATATTTAATTGCCATTTACAGCATCATATCTGTTGTTGGTGCTTGACTTCCCCTGGTTTGAGGCTATTGTTTGAAGCTAGAGAGTCTGAACCTGAGAGAGTAAAGAAATTAAAGATTTATTAAAAGAGAAATTGCCCAGGTATTACCCTTAGCCGCCCAGGGTTACAATATTGCACTGAATTCATCCAGTATCAAAGTGTTTCTCAGAAGTAACTTAATATTGCTCGAATGAGGACGTCTTTATCTATTTTTCTTTTTATATCGTAACTGCCTCGGATCACAAAAAGAAGGTTTTGCTCAAGGCCTTTTGGAAATAACTAATTTCTTCTTCTTTTTTTGTGCAAACTCTAACTCTGTGGACATTAATTCTTATTTCTCTGCTCTATTAACCCTTTTACTGACTTCTTCTGATTACTTGTTGATATATGGGCCTATTAGCAGGTTTACTCAATTGTTAGAGATCCAACTGCGTGTGTGGCACCTGAAGCTATTCATACACATCTCACTCTGACAATACAAACTCATTAGGGCTGAGCAGTGATCGACTGTCCCTCCATCGGATCTGAGAGGAAGCGACTCGATTAATGACTACCCAGCGGGCGTTCATTGATTGGGAAGGTAGTGGGCGCTAATCTGCAAGGGGATAAACATAATTATTTGTGGATGTGAGTGAGGATTCTTCCTAAGTGCTGACTTTGGAGAGTTGAAGGGAAAGTTTGTTTGAGGAGGCCTTTAGAGAGATGAACGTAATCATCAAATCCTCCCTGGTTTGAAGGAGAGGGACGTGTCCTTCCTTGTGTCCATTTCCAAGAAGGAAGCCTTGATGTGACTCAAGTGCACTCAAGAGCCAGCCAAGAGGAAACGAAAAAACCATGGGAAATTACTCCTAACTTAGAAGACGATGCACATCCTTAACAATCAACGCCAAAAAGACTTCAAAGAAATTCGGTCCACTTTTCTGTAATTGCCGCTGTCTGAGGTTACAAATTATTTCAGGAGTAATAGAAGTGTCTACCTTGATCTCAGTACTTGAAATTCAAGTTTAAAGTCACATATTTAAATGGATGAACTGCACTTAACTAAAAAGTTTACCGCAGTGCTACACAACCCTACTTTTAACTGTTAAAATGGCCCAACAGATTGCAGCGCTGCTAAAAGCCCTACAGTTGACTTCAAAACGTCCTGTTCTTTGTCAACTAACTTGATTCATAATGTAGTGAAGAGAAGAGCCTGCGGGAGAGAGGAGACTTTTATTTTCTGTTGTTTTAATTTATTTTTCATTGTCTCTCCTCACTTCACTTTGTCCTTCAGGCAGCGCTTGCAGTGAGATGATATTCAAACACGAGGTGTTGATTCCTAACGATGTTCAACGAGGTGTCTCGACTCTCCGCAGACTCTCCTCAGCGTGCAGTCAGTCTGCATACTGAGGCGCCTTTTTCTACACTACTTTCTGCACGATTAGAATTCATGGACACACGTCACAGTGACTTGGGTGGAAGCTGAATTACGATATTAACCCTGCAGACACATTCTTTTACGTCGTGCACCAAGGACTTGTCGTTTTTAATCTTTCTTGTGTTGTTGCATGGGAAACGTCATTCAGACTGATCCAGTAGCAAACTACTTCAGATTAAAAATACCCAAAGTGATGGCCGCTATCCTTGAATTGTGCCTTCTTGGAGTGGAAAATGATCTCCGGTATTTTCCCATGATGTTCATTTGCCTCCGTAAGTGGTGCCACTGACAACGCAGGCCAATGTAGTCAGGTTTTAAAAGAGTATTTTAAAAAATGGCTGTCAGATCGCAGTGTTTTATCAATATTGAAAGGCTTGGTCAACTTACTGCTAGAATTAATATCACAACTCAAGTCAATTAAAGTCAAATAAAGCACGGAGAAAAATAAACGTTTCAGGACTAATTGTTTTAACACTAAGAGAAAATGTAGCTTCCCTTATTTTGCCATATTCAATAAAAAATGTGCATCTAAAGCATGGATACGTGTAGCACTAGTAACATTATGAGAATTGTAATTAGTTTTCACACGAACGGTAAATTTTTCTGGTGAAAGATTAATTGCCACTTCTTCTTTTTTTTAATTTTTATAAAATGCTTGGTTCCTTGAGCATTATCACGAAAACAGCACAAGGTATTTTGAGAAAGGTAAGCGACACAAATGCTGGATTATTGTGTATATTAATGCTGCTTAGTATGGCCAGTAGTCACTAGACCAAAATCTATAATATCATGCGCGGTCGTTCCTGCTCCGTCTACGCCTCAGCAGGAAGTCTGCTGCCTGCTCGTCTTGCTCATGATGAAATATTTACATAGTTGACAATGATACTGTCTGCTGTTAAATGCGCTCCCGAGGAAACGCAATCCTTCGTTCGATGAATAAATGAGCGAGTAAACATGTAAACATCAGCGCTGATCTTGTACCACATTGTTAAAAGTTCCGGAGCATTTACTCCGGAGGTATATGATACGAGTCGACTGCAGCGTAAGTCACACGAGTCGAACAAACGCAGGTCTCGCATTGAAATGATGTCGCGTCCCCTGTGGCTGACAGCTGTGTCGTCTACAGACAAGATTTTAAGCTTCAATCTGAGGATGTTTTCAGTTTCCGGTGTGCCAGTTACAGCAATGCTTTTTCATCTGGAATAAAGCGGATTCTGAAAGAGCAGGGACGTCAAACGCGGTTCACTGGACGGATGCTTTATTCTAGGGCCCTCTTTTTAACCTAATAATATATATATTTGCTTATCTGAGGATGTGAGTATTAGTAATTTGATCTGACTGCCTATGGTTGCAGGTAATTTATTCCACACTAGCTTCTGGATAATCCATGAAATGTATTCAGAACCATAATAATACAATCACAAGCGGATGAGTCGCCCCTTTATATAGAAAATCTTCAATGTTTTTCAGGCCAAGGATACCTCTATATATATATATATACACACAGTATATATACTGTATACATACTGTATCTGAGCATGGCTACCTGACTGAGAGGTCGGGCCCTGGGGAGAGGCACAGAGCTCGTCTATCCTGGGGCGGTTGGAGGTTGTCAGGTGGAGGGCCATATCAGCCTCAGGCCACAGTCCTGACCTGTATTTGCTTTTCAGGTGCATACAGGAGGCACTGTCAGGCTTGCGTCATCTCGTGTATTCTCTTTTAATGGAAACCAGGAGTCAGCCTCAGAAGAGTATTTCCAAGGTTTGATCCTCGACTGCCTCTGAGCACTGCAGAAAGTCCAAACTCGTAGAGGGATGGAAACATGTCGCCCTCCCTGAGTCGCTGCCTCTCGCTTCTGATGTTTTTGAGAAAGCCTTCCACTCTGTCCTACAGCTGGATGGCATGAGAACTGTTAGGCCTCTTCATCTCTGCAAGATACACAGCTTTACTAAATCATCATCACTGAAATATTTAGCCAGCTCTGCCTGCTTTTGGAGAAGTGAAACCTCCAGAATAGACGTGCGTAACTCCAACTTGTTTACTTCTGAGTTTGCTTATAATGCTTTTCTATTCCTCCTGTAAGTGCCAAGGGTTTTGATCAAATAAATTGATAAAAAAACGTACAAGAAATGATCTAAATACTTTGGTGGCCACCCTGCAGTAACTGAATATCTGGAATAACGACGTCATTCTCTAATGTATGAGAGCATTGATTAATGTAATTGACAGCTATAAAAAAGTCTTCATTTTCTATTTAGACTTGCTGGCATCACTTCCAGGAAAACTTCCACTGTAGCTCACAGGAGAGGAGAGAGGTCCTTTCAGATTATTTCTTCAAGTGCTTTGATGAGATTAGTGCAACGCTCCTCAAACAAAATCTATGACGACTGTTTAAATCAAAGCTTTACAGCGCTCGACTGACTGAGGAGGCAGCCAAGAAAAATAGCGAGCTCAACACGAGCAACACCAAACTGTGTCGGGCCTGATTTTGGACTTTTTCTCCGATTGAGAATGTTGGTATTGTGAGTGGAAGCAAAACTGTTACTATGATTTGAACCACGTTGCACACGGCTGCTGGATACTTTAATCTGCCAATGTGCCACATTTTATTTGATGATCCTGTGTTGAATGAATCTGCAAAGTTAAGGTCTATCATTTCCCTCTAAAAATCTCACTTTCAAGGTTTTCTTCTAATGATATCCTCCATATTGCTCAACATAAAAACTCCCAAGCTTCCTTGACCATTTAACAATATGATAGGTTTATGTTATGGCCATCAGTTTTAATAGCTATTAGGGCAGTTGCCAACCTTGCTTAATGGCAAAGTCCGCTCCTGTCAGGCCATAATGATGTCATGGAAACAACTCGGCTGTGTTGCAAATGAGGTCTTTACCTCAATGTATTCCCGAGTCAAAATAAAGGTTGAATCAATGTTGGAAGGAAATCGCGAGACACAAAAGTCTCTTCGTCGTTCTTCGGTGTGTAATCTGGCGTTAGAGACACAATGTAGGGACAGAGCAGAGATTTAAGACGTGAAACGAGAACATTTATCTGGAAAAGAAAAGACAAAAAAAAAGAAAAAGAAAAGAGGCTTGAAGGAAAAAGAGTCAATTGAAAAGGATCCAAGGGCAGCGTTGCAATCAATGGCACTTTCTTAAAGGAAGGAAGGTTACGCAGGCGGCTACAAACTAAAATAGGACGGAGAAAAGAAGAGGAGAAAGATTCAATACTCTGCAAATGCATAATACATCGAGAGAATTGAAGAGGGAAATTGGTTGGTGAGAAATTGAAGGCAGCTCTATAGTGCGAGCATATTGTCTGTGTCGGGGGGGAAAACCCAAGGAGACGTTTCTTTTATTAAGTGTGCATGTGTTTATATGAGGGGGTAAAGAACAGTGAGAGAGAAGCAGATAGACCGTCCACCATTGGGATTGCCAGATATTTCCCATATAATTATTTTGATTGAGCTTCCTCAACATCCAATTTGATTCCGAGGAGCAGAAAACGCGAGTCGTTATTCTGTTTAACCTGCACGACTTTTCAAGATTATGCAAATAAACGGACGTCGTCATTCGGCTGAAAAATATGAAGATTGTCGCCTTTGCCTAATGAAAGTGCGGTAAACATATACTGCCATTACTGAAGTGTAAATTGCTGTGGTACTGGAATCAGCTGAAACAGAGGTATTGCAGAACGTAAAGACGTAAAGTTGAGAGACAAAGTGGAAGCACATGATTCTGAAAGCCCTGCCTCGACATTTCCACTCCCTCCGTCTACCGCACGCTCCGTTATTGCCTTCATAGGCGAAAAATGCTCACCGGTGTAACTCGTCTTCAAACAAACACGCCAAGAGAAAATCCTTTTATCTCCAGCCTCCCCTCTCTCTCCCGGACTCTTTCCCACGATGCACCGCTGTTCACTAACACGAGAGGACGGCCAATCGAAGTGACCCGCCTTAAGCTCGCCGTTTCCCCGCTCTCGTTGTCTCTTTCGAAAGCAGCACACACTCTCACAGGCCATTTAGCCAGTGCAGTAATGACGCAGGCAAACACTTGCTCGATCCAAAACAGCACAAATGGATGTGGTAACAGGCTCAGGGAGGAGCAGCGCTGGGACAGCCTTCCTCCGCTTTGTTTTTTCACATGTGAATGCGAGGGGGCCGCAGGGGGAAATGCACATTTATGTCAACACGTATGCCTTTACCACTGTGTGTTCTAGCTTAAGTGTAACAGCATTGCATGCATACTTCAAAGCCTCTGTTTGCATTCCTGCTCACGCGTCTTGCGTGCCCAAATGGCCTGGAGAAGTTGGAAATGAGAAGCTTCCTGCACATCGAGGCATTTCTCTCCTGGTACATTAAGCACGAGGCTCAGCGAAGAAAGAGCCCCACAAGAAGAAGCACGAGACTCCACGAACACAAAACGCTTCTCGCGGGAGCCATAACCTCAGCAGAAGGACGACACCGAGCTGAAAGAGATGTTTTTGTGTATCGGCTCATATTACCGCGTACGTGTCGGTCTTTCAAATGAGAAAGGAGCTCGACTAGCCATGCAGAAGCATTCTGCTGCAGGATTGCAAAGCAGCACCACGGGAGAAGCACAATATGGAGGAGAAAGAAGAGATATTTTACAGAAGAAAAACTACAGCCTGTGGGTGTTTTCACTCGTGGTCTGTTGGGCTTCTTTGAAGGGAACCCATGGAGTGATTGCACCATTTGTGCTGTTTCTTTGAACAGGTGTGAATGAATGCTTAATGTGGACGTCAACACTCAGAACGGCTGAACAGGAGAGTCTTAGTCTGTTGTGGCGAAGATGCAACATGGACCAACCACTAGATTATATGCTGCAACTAAGCTCAATGAATCGACTAATCTTGAAGTCTATGAGATGTCAATAGTGCATAAAGACCAGTTTTTGGAGCCCAAAGTGAGGCCTTGTGCATCATGTTTTGTCAGATATATTACATTTACAATCATGTAATAAAGGAAAAAAGGAAAAATCCTCAAATTCAAAAAGCTTTAACCTAATGTTTGACCTTTTAGCTTAAAAAAACAACTAAAATCTAACAAGGCATCATTTCCTGCTTTGGTATAAACCAACCAAGGTGCAAATATCTGCTATAAGCAAGAAGCAATTTTAAAGGGGCATTTCACTGATTTGAAAGTTCAGTTAACTTGTCACAATAAGTACGACTCAACCTGTGAACTGTTAATGTATGATGTCTTCTGTGGCTAAAGGGGAAGCTTTCTAAAGCGTGAAAAAAACAACCTTGCAGTTGCATTATGGGAGATGAAGGACGCATTTGGGAGCTTGACCCTATTACAGACTCGGCTTATGTTGCATTGTTCACTTTTTCTGAATCCTGCAGAGAACTCGCCAAATGTAGACGAAGCGATGTCAAACAGAGGTTTTTAGTGCGGCTGCAATGACCCTTTACAGCAGGAAAATGTTCAGCTTTTCAATGCAACACAAGAAAACAACTTTTGAGCAAAAGCGCTTCTCTCTGGCCTTGCAGATTTAAACGCCACTCAACAATCACATGGGGAGAAATCCATTGCAGGTGAGGCACAGGCACCGATTCCTCCAGCGACAGCAGGCTCATTTGTCCAGAAAGCGCAACGGCGAAGAAGCCCGCCGCGCTCTGAGGCCCGCCGCGCTCTGAGGCTCGCTTCAGCTCGACGTGCACATCTTGCTCTCTTGCTTTTGTTATCACCAATGCTATCGCTCTTTACAGCGGCACGAAGTAAAGGAAACGTGGCTATATTAAACAGGTAAATTACAACACAAGGTTTTCTTTTATTATGCTTTTACCTGTAATGTCAGGTTTCTGTGGCATGAAGAACTGATAGAAGGTGGGCTCCGACAGGCCCTTGACGTTGCGCGCTGTGATTTCCACTTCATATCTCGTGTTCCACTGCAGCGGCTGCAGCATCGCAAAATCATTCGCTCCTGGGACTAACTTGGTCATCCACTGTTCCTCTTTATCCTGCAGAGGACAGAAAAAGGGGGAGGATAGAGGAGAGGAATGTAAAAGAGATGCCTCACGACTTTGATCAATGCTCTATCATTTCATACAACAGCGTACCCTTTGTGTTTTTAATGTGGGGATGTGGAAAGTTACTGCAATCACAAATTGAGTCGCTGTTGTGAGACGCCCACACAGACGCACTTGTATCGGTAAAAATAAAAAGTAATCTGCTGCTTTTCTTCAGGTTCACACAAGTTCTCCGATACCTTTCGGATCCTGTCAGGCTCTCGCTCTTTTCCCCTTCCTTCCATCCTTCTTCCTTCCCTTCCTTCCTCGCGACACCAAATTCAAACAAAGGACTGAATAACTGAAGAGTCTGGCCAAGAGCTGAACATGTGCCAAACGTACTGTGTGCTTACCGTTCTTACCTCCTTGGCACCTTCCCCCCCCCCGATGTTGGAGGACAGAGTGTGCAAAACGGCCGTCAAGGTCCAGGGCGTGAATGTATTTAACATTTGCCTGGCTCGTCAGTTGACGATGATGGTATGTGTGTGTGTGTGTGCATATTCAAGACTAATCTGTTTCCATCCTTTCTGCGTGCCCCTCCATGATGAAGCAGTTGTGTGTTCCTGATGCCAGGCGAGGCCGTGTGATTACTGGGGTGTGAAGCATCTGCCTTTTTTCCCCCTGCACTGGCTTCCTGCTCGGCCTTCAAAAGCCTCGCTGAGACTTCCTGACCCTCCTTTTCACAGCGTGTTTTCATCTGCAGCGGAATTATTTTTTAAATCGCCGTCACTTCCTCAATGAGACAGACAAATGCCTGCTTGGACACATTAGCATTGGGGAGATAGGAGATTTGGACAAGCTCAAATCCACTTAGTCCTGTGGAGAGTTTTTGTACGAGTGCCATCTATTCTGCTTCCTGGCCTCATCTCAGTCGCTCGCCTTATCTTGTGAGTTTAAGCTGCTTTTTTTTTGTTATTTTACACACACAGAAATGAGCTACTTAAACGGATGAGTGAATGTTGAGAGCTTGCGTGTACTCTTTTTAAAACATGAATTGTAAGAGACACAAGGATAGAAAAATAGAGCAGAACATTATTCTTTTTGCCACCAACGCGCTCAACTCAATCACAGCAACCTATCGAGCTCGTGAGTCACGCGCGCTCCCCGGGGAGGAGACTGCACTCCCAGAGCCACCTCCTGCGCGGCTGCTGTGTAAAACAAAAGGAGAACGCTGTGGAGCCGCTGGAGCTTCGTTTTCCATGACGCAGAATGACACGCTTCAAAATGAAAGAACACTTGAAATGAAGAAGTTGGAAAGGCCCGTCCGACCTCTGCAGCTCATCCAGGATGCAGCAGCCCGACTGGTCTTCAACACACCACCGCTCCTCCGCTCCATAAAGTAGTTTTGCACTTGGTTGTAGCCCTGTGTAACAGTAAACTACTCACAGTCTTGTACTTGACGATGTACTCCACGATGGGCATCCCGCCGTCGTCCTGCTTGACCAGCCCCAGCCTGTAGGCCTTGCCCATTCCTCGCTGCCCGTGGACCGCCGGCGGACTCGGCTCTCCTGAGGGAGACACGAGGAGGAGGCTTCAGCAGAGATGCAAAACAATACGCCTTTGTGAGTTTTTTTGTTTTCCGAGAGAGGATGTGTGTGTGCATTCCCAAGGAGGGGAGCAGGTGGCAATGTGAGATATGAGATAAGGATGGAGTACAAGGAGAAAAGCTTTAAAGCTGAATTAAATTCATATTACGAGGCAACTCCCACTGCCTGGCTATAACTAATGTTGACCGGAGGTTCTTATTATTCACTGTATTTTGCTAATTGGGTCTTCTTTCTAACATTCATTCTCAGTAGCTGCACTGCTGTATAATATTAATGGTGGAAATACTTTTTCTATGGCCTCGCCTAGATTTACTGCAATCCTGCTGTGCCAGATTGCCAGAATAAATAAAATGCTTATCATAAAACTCCTGTAGTATATAATTTTTAATGCAGCAGTTTTACATCAAGCCACAAATTTGACAGGATCTATTCCAAGCTCCAATAATCTGGATTCATATCACTGAAATATGAGGGGTTTGTAACTCTTTAAAATATAAGCTTGACGGAGTTTCAGAAAATGACAAATAGGAGTCATTTTACTGAGATGCTGATGCTTTGAATATGAATATATACGTATATATATATATATACGTATAAATTCATGTTTGCATGTCTTTCACATACAGTATCTTGATTTTATTTGATGAAATCAGATACAAACATCTAATCCAAAATTAATTTACCCGTGTTTACCGTGCCAATTTATAAAACAAATGACATTTGTGGACTGGGTTTGCGCTTGATCCTTGCCTGCACAACAACATCTGTGAAATGCTGTAATGTGCCTATAATTAACAATTAATTGCTCTAAAGCCATTGCAGTGAGGAATAAAAGCGATCATGACTGGATACAGAGGGTGGACCTGACTCACGGATGGGTAAAGTCTGGAAGGTCTCCGTGTGGCTGAACTCTCCCTGACCCTTCCCGTTGACAGCTGCCACTCGGACCTCGTACGTCGTGTTGGGCTCCAGCCCCGTCAGCACCACTGTCGCTGGAGAGAGACAGGACCAGAGTTCATGTCACCTGGAAATATGTGGCGACCATCAATCATGTAGATAGAGAGGAGCATTAAAAAAAAAATTTTAAAAAAGGGAGGAAAAGAACAAGACTAAAGAGCCACAATGCACCGGTTAGACGAGGACGAGCACAACTCCGGTGAGTTCCACGTGATAATGCACAACGGCAGGTCTGTGGAGAAATGTTTCACTGCCGTTTACAGTGAGATATAAGGCGGAGGGCTGCGCTCTCAGAGCTCCCTGCTAGTTCCCATTGTTTTAGAATGAGAGTGTCCACATACCTTTCAAAGCTTTGCTGAATGTATATCTCATCAATAATTAGTGCTTTTCTAGTCTGGAGGGGAAATTCAATCAGGATATTTTTATATAATGAAAAATTTCCATCATTTGTTGAAGGTTTGTCAGTCTAGAAGCTTTAACTATATCCTGCAAATATAAGTTAAATAGAGGAGCTAAAGCACTCCCGTAAAAGACTAATAAATCGGATGAGATCGCATTTACAGTGTAAACATTCCTTTTATAGTCTACTGTAATTGGTAGCAAATGAGAAAGACCTATGGCGATATCAAAAAAGCTTTAATAAATGATATATTCAAATATCGTCACATACATTACCATAAAGAATATTAGAACTATAGCAACAGTAAAACAGTAACTTACATTGATTATTGAAGAAAACATCATCAGACCACATTACAGAATCCTATTTAAATTCTACAGTCACTGGAGTCCATTTACATAACCTTCACTATTCAGAGAGATGGTGGCGTAATGAGCTTGAGTGAAAGTGGTTGTTTTTGTCAGACTGCACAAATTAAATACTTGAATGGTAATAGGTGCTTTTGCAGTTGTTAAGTCCTGGAACTGATAACAAATTCTGCAATTTGCAGAGGAGCTAAGTTACTTTACAGGCTATAAGCAGACATTTCAATTTGGGCATAAACATTCAAATGAAATGAGTCCAGGCATCTCATTATACTGAAGAGTTTATTGTGTCAGGATATGTCCTGTGATTACATGATGCCACTTTGTAGTTTGTAGTTAGTCCGGCTCATCATTTTAATATTTTGTCCATGATCTTCATTAAACAGGCCGGAAATTAACAACTTTATTTATACAGTTCTGCGACATGTTTCCGCCCTTTTTTCTTCTTCACTGTTAAAGAGCTACCTGCGGTTTAATATTCGCCTCACTGCATCTACACATTGTAATTGACTCTGAAATGAGGGATATTAGTGATAAGCCCTTCAGGTTTGTCAGACCTGCTTATCACCCGAACATTAGTTCCATTTCTCCCGCTATCCATCCATCCTTCACCTCATGGTGTACAGGCTCAGAAATCAATTTGGAGTCGTAAAGCATCAGAGGAGGAGGCGCATGCTCCTTCAGCTCCTTCAGTTGGGCTCTGGATCCCTCCTCACGAGGTGTTCGGGGCTCGTGGAGGCCCGACAACATCTCAGGGCTGAGGCTTTGAAGGAGCGCATGGCGGCTCATGTGACGCGGCTTCTACTCGTGTGTGATTGCTGTCGTTCGATGTGTGGTGGTGGTTAACAGACGGAAACTCTGGTAAACGCCTGACGGAATGCTAATCCAGCACGTTGAGGCGCGACCCCGCTGGTCTTGTAAATTGTTATAAGGTCTAAACTGTCTGACGAAATGATACGTGTTCCTCTTTCTCAAAAGTGACTGTGTCTTTTCTTTCCATTGGTAATATGTACATGTATCTTTGTCAATAGAGAACTGGTTTACGCTCAAACTCATCATTTATCATGTGAATGGGAGAATTTAACTCATGCAACAAAAAGAAAAAAACAATATAATATTAAAAAACAAACATGTTAAAACAACTGCTATTGTTAAAACAATATTTTTCCTCGGGGAGCCATTAGTTTCAACTCAATTCCACATGACTTAAAAATCAATTAGCGGACTCTTGAGAACGGTTTGAGATGTGTAATCCATTGCAGTAAACACCATTTCACAGGGACTATTTCTTCAGGAGAAAGTAGTTCCAATGAAAAACAGAAGGGCACTTGGAGAGCGCAGACCTCCGCCGAGGCCGTTTCCCTCAGTGAAAGATTCTTGAAAATCGGGCAAGCAGATTTTCTGTAACCTTGCAGACAAACAAACAAACCAAACCAGAAACACAACTATTTACAGGAAGGTTTGTAGACAGAGTCATAACATGCAGATTGACTCTGCTACCTGTCAATCTTGTAACTTTGACAACAACGTGCAGCTCGAGTAAGTTTCACAGCAGCAGTCAAGAGGCTGCCATGTCCATTTGAATGCCATACAAAAATGAATGGAAATCAGTAAATTAATAGTCGTAATGTTAAGATTTCACAGACAGTATAACACGCGGATGAACTGAATATCATCCACACTCACTCTGGATGCTGTGTGACTTGACGTCCCTCCATTCCTGCGAGCCGACCTCCTTGTACTGGACCAGGTAGTAGCTGATGGGCACGCCGCCGTGCGAGTCGGGCTTCATGAAGGTGACGGTCGCTAAGCGCTGGGAAACAGCAGAGAGACGCACCGAGTATGGATTTGATGGTACATCTGGAAAGAGAAAATAATAACATTGGTCACAGCGACAGTGAAAAACCTGCTGTGTACATTTTTAAAAATATTTTGAGAGAAACACAGCTTTTTAAACCATACATATGCACAATAATTCCAACAAATGCACTTTTTCTAATTAAAGGTGGAGCTACTTGTGATGCTGCAGATGAGATGAGGAGTCCCTGCAGCTTCCACTGGAGATCGTCTCTGCTCAGAGTCTCCATTACTGACTCAAACCATCACAAAGTGTGTGTGTGTGTGTTTTTCACAACTGTATGTGTGAGAACAACTTCTACAACACATTGTTTCCTGCAAGACTACATGTCAGGTCAGCTTTTTTGCTCACTACTTTTCTCCTTAGCCCGAGCTATTCAATCTGCACTAGAGATAATTGGACTGCACTATTGTGTATTAGCCTGCGCTACCGTAAATTAGAGGGTACTTCAGTAAATAGCGAGGGGTATGGTAAATCAGCGGGCACTATTTGAGATTAGGCGAGGCTGAATAGGAGTTGGGAGTTGTAGTGGAATTTATCTTCCTGAGAATTACAAATAAAGCTCTTACCATTAGTAGAGAGGTTGAGGGTTACAAAGTGAGAGCAGTGATTTAGAAGGTGCGGGATCCCTGACCCCAAACATTCTGGACTTAAAATGAAGTCACCAATCTCATTAGATCAGGAAAAAAAAGGGGCCACACAATAGAGGCAACGCTGCACACTCACCTGCCTGCGCCAGAATGAACTCCTGGTATCGAACTCCGATGTTGTTCCTGGCTGTGCAGTTGTAGCGGCCAAAATCCCTGTCGGACATAGGAGTCACCTAGAACCGGATAAAAACATTTCTTACATATCTCTATTGAAACCTTGCAAACCCTCTGGATTTCATGGTCACACGTTCCAGGTCTATAATGCATTATAATCATACTTATGTGTTATAATCTGCTCATAACACTTTATACTTATGGTAATAAGCACTCAAATATTTCAGAATGCTTTATAATAATTATCATGAAACATTATGACACGTTTTATAAACCAATAAGGTCAAGCATCATAATACTTTTCGCTGGTCACTAACATTTCTTTATTGTGATGCATTATAATCACTGTTATAATATTATAAGTTCCTCTAAGTGGTTGTTGGGTCATTTAAGTAAAGTGAACATTAATGTTACGTTTTGTGTGTCGTTCTTACATAGACTTTATGTTTTTCACTTTACTTAAAGCAAACGTTGACCACTTACAGTCACGTTAAAACTGTGATTGCAATGCATTATAAAAGATTACAATGCATTACAACTACGGGCATTATAATCATAGAAAGTGGTAGCAGTTTTATTTGTCCAGGTTTGGAGATATCTGCTTCCATCTCTGTACAACGGAGGGGAATGGATTTCTTTTGTGATGCTCACAGAAGTGAAACATCACCTTTAAAGCTGCACAAACCAATATCTTCACACTAGCAATCGGTCAAATGACTTGTGTATTGTGGAGGGCAGCGTTTGTTAGTGACCCACAGAGAATTATCACCTGGCTCTAAAGTTTCAGCTCATTAGTTCCCTCTCAGCACTCTCAGAAACCTTTCCCCAGGTTTTCATCTCTGATAAACCCACTGTACACTTCATACAAAGTTAGCAGCTAGCAGGTGAACTAAGTGGATCATTTAGCCGCTAAAGAGCCATATATTTATCTAAAAACAGTGCGGAGAGACCAAAACAGAGAGAAAGGCAGAGTGACTATTACACTTGCTAATGTTGCTCCATATTGCAAGGAGTGTAAACTGCAAACGGACCCATGACTTGTACCCACCTCCAGCACAGACTTGCCGTCTGCGCTGTGAACCCGCGTGTTGGCAGTTCCCTCCGCAGAGATGGTGAAGCGCTCTCTCCTCCACAGCATGGTGGCAGGAGGGTTGGACATCACATCGCAGCTTATGTTCACTGGGTTCCCCTCCCACGAGTAATAGATGGTGTGGTTGGTCAGGAACTTTGGTATATCTGTCCAAAAACACAGAGCTATTATCTCTCACACGTTGCCTCATTTAGATGGTAAATCAGCTTGTTGTGCTAAAACAAGACATACATCGCTGAAAGAGTAATCGCTGGTGCGTCTGGAATTAGGTGGCAGCCAATTAAACACTCAAATCAAAAGGTGAAGCTGCTCTCCATGATCAAAGACATAACATGAGCTGCCGAGGCTTAGACGTGTTCCTCAAAGAGAAGAAAAAGCGTTGCATTACAGCTTCCCAAACTCTCTCTGCAATGGTAAAAAGAAACACTTCATTGAAGCCATCGCCTGCTGGAGGGGGGCATCTCTGTAACAATCATCTCCCCAAGAATAAAAATAAAGGATGCAACCAGAAGCTCATTTGCTCCAGCAAATAGGAAGGGCAGTAATAGACGATGTCGGCGGCGAGCTGTCGTGCAGATTTCTTTGGCCCAGTCAGCTCAGTCGGAGAGGCATTATGGTTGTTTTATGCTCGCTTGCAGGATTCCATTAAAGAGATTGATGCCTGGCTCTCTGTCACAGCCGAGGACGCGTTATCCCCCTGCAGCCTGCAGTGACTTAGTAAATGAGTTCATTAGTTCGGTGGCAACGCCTGGCTCAGCCTCGCCACACTCAGACTCACAGCCTGTGTGTTTCTGCAGAGCGGGAGTCAAGTCTGCAAGTTGTCTGCTGTGGCTCCAGCGAGACACGTTTACAGAATGACAGCAGCTCCATGGTTAGGGAGTTGGTGCATGGGAGGGGTTGTTTTTTTTTGTCATGAGGAGGATGCCATTAAACCTTTTTTCCAAGATGTCGACTTTTCAAGAACTATGCGAAACACGGAATCCGTGAACCCAAAAGTTACCTCAGTCAGAGGAGGAGAAAATTGGTTTCCACATGACAACAGAGATGCAGTTTTCACTTTTTACCGCTCTGTCTCTCCGAGTACATTTGTTTGTCCGCCCTCTGTCTTTGTTGTTCCTCTGAGCTTCAAGGTGGAAGTGCTGCTACAAGAAAAAAAAAATAGAAAAAGCACTTTACATCCGTCTCGTTGAGGCGACAGAGCCGCTCTCATAATGAACCTAATAATTCCGAGGCCAAAATGGAGATATTTGCTTCAGAGCTCATTAGGCAGGGGATAGCCCGCCCCAAATAACCCTAACCAACCAGCACAGAGGAATGGGAGCGCTCATCGGGAAGTAGGGGATCTGTCAGCGGGGGAAAACGAAAGGCGACGCATGATATCCTCTCGCTAATTAACCCTTCTGACGGCTGTGTGTGCGGCGAGTTGTTTATTACAATATCACAATCTTCTGGAAGAAAAGCAACCACAGAGGGAAGAAAAATGATTAGAACTCAACACGGTCGAACTTTTGAACTCTGTGCAAGACTGCAGGGGTGCACGTGTTTTTTGCCAGGTTGCTGATTTGACTGCTTAAATGACTGCATGTGTTTCATTCTCACATTAAGGATCTGATAACTCATGGAACTGCAGAGTGGAGGAGTTGGTGGGTTCACATCAGGTCACCTCAGTCTTACTCATTCGGCCTTCAGACAATGATACACGTATCTTGACATTTACTTTACCCTGACAGAGCCTCTACATGTTCTCCTGTCCTGCAAACCAATGTTGTAATGTTGAATTTGTTGAACACACATTTTGTGATTTGAATCACTTAATTAGTGATCTAAAAAATAAAAAAAATGTTATTCATTAAATGATATCATTACGCTGTAATTGATTGGTTCATTACTAATGTGGTTACTTGTCTTTTCCAGAAAACAAACATGAAACGCGTATTTAACATGACTCTAGTTGACACAGCCACACAGCTGTTTTCACTTAACGTGCCTGATTAGGCCTCTGCTCAGGTCTAATCAGCAGGATCGAGTGGAAACACCTGTGTGAGTGTGCGGGACCTTCAAACGCTGGTCAGACAATAGGAATACTCACACTCGATATCCAGGAACATGCTCTTCTGGTGACCTCCGATCCGGCTCAGGGCTTCACAGTCGAATCGGCCCAAATCTGTGAGCCTCACGCCGCTGATGGTCAACACGGACTTGCCGTGACGGCCGCGGACTTCAAAGCGTCCGTCCTGACTCTGAAGACACAAACACAAGCGTATACGACTCATTCTTACGTTCTTCTGTTAGAGGGATGGATCAGATTGTGTTGAAGCAGGTTTGCATGAACAATGTACTGCTGTTGACGGAGGCAGACCTAAAAAAAGATCCATCAGTTTAAGTGTACGCTATATTTAGAGTCTTTCTCACTGCTTTACCTTGCTGCCAGACAAGCCTTTCATGCAGGGAACTGAAGCGGTTATCTATACTCTGTACGGTTTCTGCTCTGACTTTGGTGTTTTGAATGGTTAATTTTGGATTCACCAAAGTCAAACAGTAACGGAAACAAAGGAACCGATGGGGGCCGTGGTAGACCTGCGACTTCCATGTTCTGCGAAGGGAAAATTGCTGTCTTTGTCGAAAGGAGTCTGATGGCTTTGAAGAAAGCATAAATAACGGCTTTGGTTCCCCTTTGGAAAGGGAAAGGCTGTCTAACTGCAAGGTAAAGGTAAAATATTCTAAGCATCTGAGATATGTTTTGCTGCTGCCCCTGTTCACAGTAGTACGTGCCACCTGCCATCTACTGTAGGCAACACACTGACTGTGGATAAGCACAAAAAAACAGAACTTTCCCTTTAAGGTATCAAGCAAGAGAAGGTCAGAAATTATAGCTATGTGGTATATTGATGTAGTCTTGGCTGTTACAGAATTGGCATTTACATCCCTATAATTTCCCCTACATTATTGCCCTCAATAAGTTGTTTGCTGTGTAAAATTCTGAAGAAAATCAACCAAAACACAGCATCTGTCGGGTGGGAGAGAGCAGCTAATCAGACAGACCAGGGCTGCTGAAACAAGGGGGAAAGATTATAGTTCTTATGAATAACAAGGACATTTATTTTGGATACTATATTTAAGCTGATGCGACATGATGTTTGAAGGGCTTCTCTGGCCATGTCATCAGCACACTTTAACAATCTTAAATGTTTGACTGAAGAGGGCATCACGGAGCGAACATCAGGCCAAACTCCTCGTCCAACTTCAGCCCCTCGACCCGTGCTGACCCCCCTTGCAGGCAACCGTCACTTGTCGGTGGCTATTAGGCGAGAGGCGGGGTTAATGCAATGAAAAGTTGATTTATTACAAGGTCATTACATCTGTATGAAGACAGATGGTATGAATCTGGAGCCACAGGTCAATTACAGCAGACGAGGCTATCATTCCTGTAATCGACATTCACCCGTAATGAGAAAAAACACCCCAGGAGCATCCTCAATGCAGACACTATACGGCTGCAGCCTCCAGACTGTTACCGCACAGATAACCTTTGTCACCCCCAAGAAACTACTTTTCACAGGTCCTGCCCTCGGTGCGTTTAAGAGCTGCAGCTGGCTTTTATTTTGATTGCAAGACGATACAGATACACCGGGTAAAATCTTTTCAAACAATGCAACTTGCTGCCTTTCATGTTGAAATACTACTTTTTCTCATCCCTTTTTTTTTTTTTTTAAAATGATACTTTATATTCCTATTCATGCACATTGCCTGCATCAGTGTCATTTCAGTAAATTAGATGATAAACATGATGAGCACAGGCTACAAAAGCTTTTGTGTGCCTCAGTGTTTCTTCTTCAACATAAATGTGCAATGAAGAAGTTGCTTTGACATTCCCTTTTTTTTTCGGAGTCGAGGCACCGCCATGAATAGGAAACACAGTTCTAGTTGAGTTCTTATTATTATTCATAGAGTCGGAGAGTGCCGTGGGGTATTTTCAATGTAAGTACCGACAAAACGGCACATGGCATACATTAGGGTGGCAATCTATCCTGTGCTCTTGAAGCCTTTGTGAGCAAAAAAAACATGGATATCAGTGCTGGCAGCAACATATCATGATTGCACTATAACTGCTCAGTAATGCTGAAATGGATCGGCTTGTGCAATCTGAGACGCAGGTCTTATTACGAGGGCACTGCTAACGTGGACATGTGTTATGAATATGATTAGGAAATGACCTGAGGAGTGGACACACGGCACAGAAGCTTTGTGGGTATACAACAAAAGGTACGCGTGTACATGACCAGGCCTTGCTGATGACTAAAAACCTTCATGTACTTGCTTTTCCCTCATTGTTGCCTTCTAATATTCAATTAAGTCAAATCGTATAAACAGCTTTAACAGAGTAAAAATAGAATAGAAGTTATTTAGCTCGAGGCCTGAGAGTTAATGCAGGCTTGAGCTCAAATTAGTATTGAGAGTTTGTGCCTAATAAAGGAATTAGAACTAAAGAAACAAAACCAAAAAAAAAAACAAGCTGAGGCTGAGAGTCAAATCAGGCTCCCAGTAAGCCGATTTAGCACAGGGATACCCCACAATGCTTTGGGAGTTTTTTTTCCGTTGCTGCAGCTGTAATGAGCATGATTCTTGTTTTTGCTGCATCTTACTGTATGTACAGGATATGCATATAACATAGTGCTGCAGGGAATCTGGAACATCCCTTCCTGAAGAAGTGATTGGAGGAAAAGATCTGGGGTCGAGCTGCGTTCATGCCGTATAAGAGTTACAGTAATTACCAGTTTCCGACTTGTAAATACCAAACAGCCAAGTTGAAATTATGAGCAGAAAATGAAGGAATAGTTTGACATTGTGGGAAATACGTTTACGTGCACTCTTTCTGAGAGTTGGATGAAGATGAAGATTGATACCACTCTCATGTCTGTACGTTAAATATGCTGCGGGAACCCGTTAGCTTAGCTTAGCATAAAGACAGGAAACAGGCAACAAGTGGAAACTCAAGGAAGCCCCTGCTCCCCGCCAACAACTTCTTCCACTTTCTGACCACCAGAGCATTGTGTCTGCATGTTTCTGTGTGTCTGTGCTCCTATCTACTCATGTATACTTGCACATTTATAACAGCAAGTGTGTGCATGAGGGCGTGTGGATGTGTGCACACCTCCGACATAGATTTCCCCGGGAAATCAATGCACATCCAGCCCCTTCTAATGCCCTCCTGCCACCCCCTGCCTCTGCTAATACTCATTATGCGTCTAAGCTCCTCTTTTGAATCGCACTCTCTTTATGTTGTCGCTCGTAGACTGCTTCAGCATTATCTTGTTTAGAATGGCTTATCTTTGCTCTTATCATTGCAGTACCATCAACCAATGAGGTGAAGCAGCTTTCAGAGGCTCGGTTCTGGTCTCTTTGTGCTGCCACTGCACACTTGCTTGTTTGCCTCCCCAGCTGAGGTCAATGGGATTGGGAGAGTGTGCATTGAATAGGAATGTGCTGAGGAATAGGGGGATGAGAGAGGAGGGGGAGGAGGAGGAGAAAGAGAGGAAATCTTCCAGGAGGGAGCTTCTGAGTCAGGAAATTACTCGCTAACCCCCCCTCCTGCCAACTGACAGGGTCTGTCTAGAGACGAAGTCAGCCCCTAAAGCACAGCCTGTTTGATATGCAGCTCAGTCGAACGACAAGGCGAGCGGCCAGACGCAAACACAACAGCGAGTCGCGCGCACGCGTGGACACACACACACACACACAGGCACATGCATGTTCCCGCGACTGCACGCTCAATCACACATACTGTAAACATGTGAGCGGAGAGATAAAAGGCAAAGAAATGAGGAAGTTGAGGGAATAGAGGAGCTGGAGGAGATGAAAGGACAAGCAGGTAAGCGAAAGGAGAGCAGAAATATATGAAAGAATGGTATGATGTGAAATCCTTTCCCTCTCCGATCCAGAAGACCTCAAAAAGGAGAAGAGCAGTGTGTGTAGTGAACATGTGGAGCTGAGTCTGGAAGGAGATGGTTCCTGTGTTGTTTCAGTCCAAATGCTGGAGAGTTTTCAGATATTAAAAATGTCAGCCCGATACATAGTGTAGTCTGGAGAGCATTGCTTATTCAAACAGTGTGACGTCGGGGCTGAAGACGGGGTGATTAGATTATCACCTCATGGCAACAACAAAATGACACTTAATGATGGCTCTCCGCTCAAATAAAATGGAGGCCAACAAGGTGGCACCAGCGAATCCTCCACTAAACACTACTATTATCTATTTTCGGCTGCATTTTGCAGTGCTGTGTGCAATCATTGTGACCAGGTGTCAAATGGAAAAAATAAACAATAATCTCAATGGGTGCGGGAGTTCGATTTTCTCAAGGTAGATGTCGGTAGCTCTTGAGCTCTGAATGTTTCCATGAATAGAACTGAGGCGCCAACGCGGTTTGCTAACCTTGCTCATAAGCGACACAATACCACCGGAGTGAAACAATACCCCGTCTCAAATCCTACCGCGGCTCGTAATTAAATTCCAGGAACCGCATCCCATTATGTTCTCTTACCGAGGGTCAAGGTGTTAGTTGGCAAAGAATGAGAAGAATGGGAGCAACATTATGCACTGAGTAAAACTAAGCCCTTTGAAGCTTAATGTCTCCCAACAAGAGAGGAGTGTGTGCAGACTGGATATGCAGATTGGGGAGCAAATTGAGAGAGGAACATCCTGCTTTAAACCTAAATGACTGCGGCCATCCATCATGCCTCGTGCTGCTCAAGCCGTGTTTGTCTTTGCGTATGTTTAGGTGTGTTGGTTTGCACTACGCATTTCCATAATTGCATTTGCTGCGGGAAGAGAAGCACTTACTCTCATTTTCGGATGTGATTTATCAACCCGAGCGATTCGAGCCAATGCACACACTCATTTATCTCTGCGGTGACCTTTTTCCCGAGCAAAAGAACGGCTGCCATCTTTGTTTTTTCTGCGAAAGCTTCTCCTTGCCAGGGAAGCTGCGATGGAAGTTTTGACATTGATGGCAGCTCGTTTAAGAATAATTACTTTCCCACGAAAATGCGGATGCAGCTCATTCAATTTCTGATTTGTGAGGCTGCTCTTATGGGCAAAGTGAAAAATAGACGCGAAGGGACAAATACACAACAGAAGCTTAATGTCTTTTCAATTCCTTAAGTTGGATCACGTAAAATGACGGCGAGTCGAAGCAGGTAGAAACCAAAGTGTAAATTGAGAGTATTAGCGTTTGCCCTGAAAACTTCAAGGTTCTTCTTGTGCTGAGAGTTAATCGAAATAAATGCAGTTGCTGATTTCCCTTGAGATAATAATCTGAGCAAAGTCGAGAGATTTAAACACTCCCTGTAAAAAACATGGACCAAGGTGAACGTGCATGCAGTCAGGCCAGAGAAGCACATGCAGGGTAGAGGCAGGCATTTGTCTGTCTGCTCTACATTCAAGGATCAACTGTCAACTCTTGAATATAAACACCCAGGCATCTGCCTTCAGACAGGCCAGCAGCACCGCCAGCAATAAATTACTCTAATTGCAACATTTCATGTAAGATAGATGGGAATGATTGTGCTTTTATGAGGACATATACAAGTAATTAACTGTTATTGTGGGCTATTTCTTTTAGTACTCAACCAGTATAAGCACAAACAGTCCAATGTTTTCTAAATAAATAAGAAATTGTGACATTTTAATGGTCACCAGAAGAACAAAGACAGAAGAAAAGCCTCTCATGCGTGTATTGTTTTTGTTGCACGGAAACTTGTGACATTAATTTTACTCATTTTGGAGCTCTTCTGTGAGTCGAGGTGAATATAGAACACCTTCG
The DNA here is from genome assembly GCA_943590825.1 of Bovichtus diacanthus. Taxonomy (NCBI): domain Eukaryota; kingdom Metazoa; phylum Chordata; class Actinopteri; order Perciformes; family Bovichtidae; genus Bovichtus; species Bovichtus diacanthus. The sequence goes on along the minus strand of CALSBV010012184.1, from coordinate 7,961,116 downwards.
TTTTTATCAAAACCTCATTAGTGGAACTCAATGACGGCAGATGAAAACAGGGTTGCTTTCTAAAGTCATTTGAAGTTGACATTTGGTTTCCACTCGAGAGTAATGGCAAATTCAAAAACATTTAAAACTATGCGGAAACATTGCCAGTGTGTTATGTACCTGTAAATGGCATTCAGGATATATAGAATATAGTTTACATACTAGCGAATGCACGAGGTAAACAAAATAGCTTGAACCCTGCAACGAATAATAGAGAAAGTTCATTCATATTCTACCTCCCATCCTTACACCCACCTGTAGCATCAGGCCTACTATTAGCACAGATGCATAAAGTAAGTAAGCTTAAAATAGAGGAATATATGACATTGACGAATGATGGAGTGAATATGACTTCTACATTTTCTTTGATAGATCTGAGAGGTTGCATCACGATCAACAGGATAGAAAAGATGAAAAAAAACTTCTGACCCAATAAATTGAGTTTCTTTTTTTCAACTTTCCTCTAATCTTTGTCTCCAACACGTTTAAAAGTAAAGAAGATAAAAATATCGACACACTTTGTTTAGGTTTAAACATCTCGGGAATTGGAAATAACTTTTTTTTTTTGACACTTTGTTATTTCCCTCAATACGTCAAATCAAATCAAAATAAAACAAACTGGACACAACTCAATAACATATGCATCCAGTTTAAAGACATCATGTCAGGGAGGCGTTTCCTCAACTCTGTGGTAATTGTCGAGTTATTGTTATACTGGAGTGGTTTATAGTTGAATTTTCTCTTTTTTTGTACCTGTAATCACAATAGGATGTCAGGTAAATGCCCACATGCATTTCGGCAAATTTCTGTGTATTATGAAACATACCTACATATGGTCATTAAAAATGGTGGATTTCTTCCCTCTATATGCTCTATATGTTCTTCACAATATATATCCCATGTGCCTGAACATATAGCCCTCATGCTGTACGAGGATGCACACACACAGAGCCAGATGGACTTTCTGGCAGTTTCTACCTTGTCTCCGTCCACGAAGGTCTGCCCGTCGCTGGCTCTCCTCCAGGAAATGTCGGGCAGAGGCTCGCCCTCAGCCACACAGGAGATCATGGCGGCGCTGCCCTCTACGGCTGTCACGTTTTTCAGCTGGGTGATATGGGGCTGGACTGGAGGCCGCGGGAGGAGGAAGTGAGTCAGAGAAGGAAAAAAAAAAAAGGAGATAAGTGAGTGAGGAAGAATAGATTGAAAGGCAGGGGGATAGGTGTGAGGGAGGAGGCAGGACTGAGTAAGTAAAAGGGAGAGCGGGAGAGAAACTGTCAAAGATCTAACTCATAAGGGAGGGGAAATGAAGGCTATACCACGGGGGTTTAAACACAGAGCTGATGCATGACTTTGGTACTGACAGTCTAGGCCAAGATCATTTATACACTGCAGTCATACTCCACAGTGTTGTCACAGCGGGGGAGCGTGCCCTCTGGCCTATCTTTGAGCAGATTCTTGACCTGGATGACAACACAAAAAGTGACTTTGCTAGAGTTTTAAACGCACCTCTCCTACCGTGTGTGTTGCACCTTTTATTGTTATGAATGCATATAGATTTCTGGATGGAAGTATTCCTCTCCGGCACCGTGTAAATCGCTTTAGACGCAGAGTGAGCACCACGGTAAGTGCTGCAAAGCGTGGCGCTCCCTGCTCGCCTCCTCCTGATAAGACGCTCTAAGCAAGCCCTGAAACCCCATGCATGTCAAGGGCACAGAGCATGTCACATGAATCATGGATTGCTTCTTCACCCACCCCTCCCAACACACACAAGTCCTTAACAGGGTGCTTGCAAAGTAGCATGGCATAAAATCCAAAAGGAAAAGAGCAGTGAATGGAAAATAGTGACTACTGTACTGGAGGCTTTTAACACCGCCCAGGGGGATCGGAGATGTGTTTGGCAATTTCACAAGGCTTCAACCTCCAGGTGGAGAAGCCATCTCTAGGGATTTGGGGAGCTTGTCAAAACATAGGGTCACACAAACAAACATGCACACACACACACACACACACACACACACTTTATTACTATACCTGCAAGGGCCTTCAGTAGCTAGATCACAGTTCTAAGAATAGAGCCTGATCTAACTATATACACAGCTTTGAGTTGAAATAAATGAATTTAACTGTTAATAAAACTGTTCCCTTGTCTAATCTTGTCATTGTTTACAGTCCGATTAGCAACTTGAGACGTGAGAATGGAGTTGGAGCCTGTTTGTTTACCTGCACGCAACCAAAGCCTGCTCAAACTCCACACATTCAGATTCATATGAGTTTTAAAGAGATTACAGCCAAACACATTAGTTATTCCTCACTCTTTTCTCCTGTGGAAACAGATATATAACAAATATTTAACCTAAGCAGTCAAACAGGATTGTTAAAACTAAACTATATTGAGATTTCTTTCTAATATTTTGACAAACCGTTTACATACATGATGCAGTTTCTCCAACAGAAACCATCAACAAGTTCATTTTCTACTGCAAATATAAATATAATAAACTCCATTGTTGAGCTATCATGAATATGGCTGGATGTTACTACCAGGATAAGCTGGTGGTTTGTTTGTATAAAACTCGTATGAATGTGAGACTTATGTGAGCGATATGTCTGCGTTCTGAGATCAAAAAGACTCAGAAATCTGCCTCAAATTGAAATAAATGTGATTTACTCTTTAACAACAGACACAAGTCTTCAATAAAACGACCACCCTTAGAAGTTAGTCTAAAATTAAGTCCTAAAAGGTGGTTTTTCCAGAAACAAGTCAAACAGATTTGCCAATAGTTAATGATTTCACTCGGTTATAAAACAAATCAGTGAATTACAAAATCTTGATAATAGCGCAGCAAACTGGCTGATTGTGTATTATGTGAAGACAACGGGAAGCTGCGGCGGGAACAGCTGAACTCATCTCAACCCATTGGCAGAAGTTGGCTTGTTGTGAGAAAAATAAGCTTTAAATCTTCCTAATGAGACTAAATGACTGATTAAGATGATTTCTGAGGAGACTTGAGGAGCACTTTAGACGATCATCCACATCTATTAAACCTCGCAACGGCTTTTTGTATTAGAAATAAACACGCATGTAGACACTTTCACTCAATCACGCAACACAAACACACATCCGCAGCCGACAGACACACACGGACTGATAAAACTCTTAATAGTGCCGAGACCGGTCTGAACCAGTTCTACATCACCACCTTATCTGCAGCCGTTGTGCCCCAGATGCCCTTCATCATGCAAATATTAAATGGAAAATGTCTCATTTATCAAGCATGGTGCAAAAACCACTCTGCAGGGAACATTATTAATAACGCATTATCTAAAACATTTCCACTCTAAATGGGAAAGAACTGAGCAGCATTTGTGTGCAAAGATAAAAATCCAGAATTAATTTCACCTTCTAGGTTTGGGGTTTGTGGGTAGCGGAGTTTATTCTTTTCAGTTTGATGCATACATTTCAATGAAGTTTCTTTTTAACCCAGTCTTATTAAAAACAAGAGTATTTTACTTGAGCATTTGTTAATAAGTATAATTACACTTTATTATATTAATCATAGGTATTTAAATAATTAAACTCACAAATGTTCTCAGTCCTGACATGCTTGCCCTCACACTGTGAAAAGCCATTAATGTCGTCAGTGTTAAAGCACAAAGTGACATAATGACAGCTTTTTGATACTCAAAATATTTTATAATGCAGTTTTGGTACAGTTTCTCTCATTGTTGGCTGATGACGGACTAAAAAAAGAGTTTTAGTGATGCTTACATTAACATTTCTTGCTGTTTATGGACCATTAATGCAGAAAGACACCAAAAATTCCCAAGGTGCGGCTTTCTTCTGCAGCCGAACAGCATTTTCATGCCCCCATAGCGATATTTAACTTTGTATAAAGCCTACCGAAAGGTTTTCAGAAAACTAACTATGGTACTAACTGTAACTGATGCAACATTAATGTGTGTATTTGTTGTTTCAGCTGCACCGATCCACAAAACCAATGTCAGCGTAGATTCTCTCCCGTCATCCCTGAAGCCTCCTGTAACTCTACAAAGCTCCGAGGGTTCGACAGAAAAACTCCGCGTCAGACACTCTATTATACATGTCATCAATCAATGCTTTGCTCTTTATTGCAGGACTTGTGTCACGATGAAGAGTGATGTAATTCACTCTTTTGTGCTGTCCATTTTCCATTCAGAACACTGAATAGTGTATTATGTCTTCCACGTTAACCAAAGGAAAAAAGTTCCGCAAAAAAAAAAAAAAAAGTGGCAAATTCTTAAAAGTATAAATGGGGGATTTATTTTTACGGCAATAAATGACCACAAGCCTTAAAAAAGCAGCACAAATTCCACACTGTGGTGATACCGGGCCCCCAGATGTGAACGTGTATGAATGTGAAATAGCAATTAATTGCCACAATAACCTGTTTGTGGCCACACATGGTCCATGAAATGTAGAAACCCATCTGTGAAAGTGAATTTCAAGCAGCTGCTGCAGCTTTGTATAGTGAAAACAAACAAAAAAAAAATACATTTCCCCCTTTTTTTTCCCCCTTCTGTATCACAGCTTTGTCACATGGTTCATCTCATGTTGTGCTGAACATCGTATTACCGTAGCTCATTTTGTCACTAATAATCATGCAATAATACACATTTGAGAAAGGAGACATTTATTACATCTACTGTCTCAGCTTGTGATCATAGAATTTAAGCTTAAACTTAAACTGTATCTGTGTTGGCCAATGTGAAATGTGAGCAAAAATATATCCGACATGGAAGGAAATCAAGGCTGGTATTTTCTTTTTTGGGAAGACATAAAAAAAACAAAAAAAAACCTGGTGGAAACATGGCTGCCACACACATAACCCCCCACACACACACACTCACACACTCACACTCACACTCACACTCACACACACCTTGTCTTACTGTAACTTAAAAGCCCTGTTCTCCTCCCGCCTGTGCTGTCAAGGGTAATAAAACTAACTTACAACTGTGTTTCCCGGCCGCACAGTGAAAAGCACAGCTCCTCCCTCCCCCTTAACTTCTTCATTTAAATGTGCATTTTGAAGAACAAGCGCTTCTCACATCTTGAAAGGATGTTGATGACTGGAGCACAAATCTCCATACATTTCCATGAGCGGAATATGCACTATCCGAGTGATCTGCGAGGAAATAGCCAGCAGGTTTATGAAAGTATAAATTGAAATTTTTTATTACGGGTGCAGCAAATGAAATATGAAGCAATAAATGAAAAATTCCCTTTCAGCGGAGATATATCATATTGATGCAGTTGTTATTGTCGTGGGCTGAGGGCCATTTGGACATTTGGGCTTTTGAAAAACTGTTTTTGTATGAAATGGAATTTGCGGAGGTCCTTACAATAAAGCTTTATGGATCAACATAAAACATTGTTCACTGTTGTGGGCATTGCCATTATACTTAAAAGCTTTAGTGGAGCACACATTGACTGATAATGTCAAATGAAAACAAACTTCTTAAATGATAGGAAGCATTCGTGTTATTACCTCCGCCAACGAGGTAATGTCTCCACCTCTGTCTGTCTGTCTGTCAGCAGGATTACGGAAAAACTACTGGCCCAATTTTCATGAAACAGGAAAGAATCCATAAAATGTTGGAGCGGATCGGAAGCACAAGCCGGACACACAACTCAGGCTTCACTATCGTTAAACATTGTGAGATCGGGCGTTTGTGCTGCGTTCAAGTGGTGTCGGAACAATTGGAAAAATGTGCTCCTGACTGGGAACATTCAGGTGAACGCTGCTTCAAGTCGGAACAACAACCGGAGACAGAAATCAACGTGTCCATACGACACACCATCTTCTGTGCAGCGTCCATGTTGTTTCCACATTACGACTTAAAACTCATGAACACATCAATGTCGGAAGAACGACTTCCCAACTGGACGATCGGAGGAGCACCTGAATGCACCACTGGCCTTGCCGGAGGTCTGCACTAGTTCTGTTGTGTTGTTAAAGGTTCAACTACATTAAAAGTTGATTGATTTAACTTAAGAGGCATCTGCACCGTGGAGATTGTTTTGGTTTTATTTGTCCAGGTCTTGAGATATCTGTGCAGCTGTGCAGCCCAGTGCGATGGGGCGGGAATGTGGAACTACTTTTTACCTAAGAAATAATCCCTGTGAATGGTTAACAGTGGTTTTTGGCAGCAATCTGATCCTTTCCAGTAACAAACAACCAAAGAAGCCTTGAGCTTGGTCTCAAAGTGAATGCAAGCAGTGACTCAGAAGTAAGAAACTTACCAAACACTTTGAGGAAGATCTCCCTTTCCTGAGATCCTGCCTTGTTGGTGGCCTTGCAAGTGTAGGAGCCCCCGTCGCCCTGTCGGATGTTGCGGATGGTCAACATGCTCCGCCCGCCTTCCAGCCTGGTGATAATGTACTGCTCAGATAGCTCCAGCTGCTGCCCTTTCCTGCAAAGACAAAGAGCAGAAGCACGCTCCACAGATGAGTGACGGGAGGAACATATGGCAACCAACTCACACCTGACAGTGACCTCGTCATAACTCACACTGCAGCACACGTTCGATGTTACAGATGTATAATCTTAGCACTTTGGGTGTCAGCTGATCCCATAAAAGAGAGGCTAAGTGCAGACAGCTCGACTTTGAAGCCATTTCTATCTATAGCGCATAAACAGGCGCAAAACATGACAGCACTTTTTTATAGAAACCCTTTCAAGTATGACAAAAGTGATGTTTTGGATAGACATATTGTACTATAATTGAAATAACTATAGTTCAATGAATCATTTGTAGTATGTCATCAGAATTCTTCACACTCTATAACTTCTCAAAACTCCGCCATGCAGAAAAACATCATCTTCATATTCTCAGTCGATGTTTGAGTCTCGTCGGAGCGCACTTGTGTTGTTGTGTACATTTTGTTATGGACTGCAGCGCTCACTAAACGACTCCGGTGTGTTGTGGAATACAGTGCTGACTTAATGTCTTTTCTTATTGGACTCTGTTGGGAAATTAGTCAGGAAAAAAGCAACAGCTACATTGATCCATGTCTATATTTAAGCTTCATAGCAGAAGCATAATGGTGTGAGGCAGGTTTGCAGCCTCCCCCGCTTGTTTATTTACCGCAGCTTAACCAGCCGTGTAATCTATGAGGTTAAAGGGATCGCCAGATTTGGGGGAATTTGACTTTTTTCCCATTCTTATAAAGATTTAGACAAACTCGTGGGTGCTTTTTTTTTTTTTTTTTATACCATCTGCTTGCAGGTATGAGATAAGCTCAATGACTGGATGTCCCCGCGATAGGCAAGGACCCACAAACAGAGGATGCACCTTTAAACTCCTCAAAAGATGCATGGATGGTTAACAAATAACTAAACAGGGTCGCTGACGTCATTAAAGTATGGTTATTTAGCTGCACCCACCACCATGTAGGGAGATAGGAATCGTTTTGTTTCTTAAAGCTTCACTGATCAATATTTTTACATTAACAATCGGTGGACTTCCCCTCTGCTGGGCGTTTGAGCGTCTTCCAATTGTTTTGTTTTTTACGGGCCGCAACTTTAATGTTGTGGCTCAGTCTCTCCGCTCTCATCAACCATGTTGGCAGGTTTCTGCAAAACGGCAGAGGGAATATTGAATTTACATTGAGATGGGTCAAAATGAATGCTAATGTAGCAAAGAAAGCTCTTTCAAAGATCGACGCGGAGGTTAGAGAAGTATTCTCAGTGCTGCAGTGGAAACAGAGAGTTGATGGTCTGAAGGTCGGGGATGCATGCTTCGGTTGTGGCTGGCAGATATCAGCTCAGAAAATCCAGATAGGCAAAAAGTGAAAAAGTAACGCTCCGCTCTCCTCTAACAACCACAAATCTATGCGTCCTTGAGCAAGGCACTTAACCTCCGGCTGCTTCCCCGGCCAGTGGTGGTTGTGCTGGCCAGCTCCCAGGTGACCGTGTGCAGCTGTGTGAATGTGAAAGAAGGCTCGATGAGATTATGCATTCCAGAGATTTCTAAAAATCATTATGCCTCGGGATAAAAGAACACCAAGAAAAAAGGAGCTACGGCTTTACAGTTTACAATATCATCAGTTGCTATTTATTTTTAATCCACCCAAATGCTATTTTAACCCTGAAGTATGAAGAACAGGTATAAAAACATTCTTATTTTTACCCGTTTATTCAATATGGATCATAATGCCCTCAATCTGAAACTGGCACTCTGTTTTTTAACATCATAAGCTACTGTGTAAATCCAATTCAAAAGCTTAGAAGCACAGAGCTGAGAATAATGCATAGCTCTAAATATATTTAGAGACTCCTCTATATGGTGTCAGACCGTATAGTCGACAGTGTGAAGTAAAAATAAAAATATATAGATTTCTTTTGGATTTTCGAGATTAAAACGCAGTAACACTGCGGGGCGAGGCCCGGGCCCCAGCTTCACTGTACTGTAGGGAAAGCGAGAGGGAGGATAATTGAAAGTCGACGGAGGAAACACCAAAGCCAAGTAATAATAACTCTGGCGAGCCAAAGAGGAAATGAAGAGAGGCCTCATCTTTGGAACGGACAGTGCAGGACGGGCTGCAGCACTGAATGTCATTATACTGACTGACTGCTGACAGGTAGTCCATTACCCAAGATGCACAGAGGACGAGGCGGAACCTCGCACTGACAGGAAATGCAACTGGGAGGCTGGAGGACCCTGGGAGGGGTGATATCAAAAAGGAAAACTAAATTGGGTTATGATTGTTGTTTACGCCTGAGCTCATTCTGCTGTCGTGACGTGCGCTTTTTAATTCTGTAGTCTGGGACTGACCCGCAGGTCGTGCTGACCTGGGAAATGAAGGGGAATACAATGAAATGTTTGACAGTCAGTGGACGCTGCAGAGTGGAAGATCGATGTTGATGCACCGCTGAAGGGAAGTGATTGGCAGTGGTTTCTGGGGAATACGTAAATAGACATTCAATCCATTTATAAAAATGTAGGATTTCCTTCAGATGAACAGGTTACTCCTTTTAGTCGCCTGTTGTAATTACCTCACCAAACATGACTAAAATAGTTATTATGACAAAAGTGTGTGATAATTACCTGGAGACAAAGCTGCCACATGGATGGTCTCAGTATGAATCAATACATCACCTCCCTGTGCTGCCTTGTATTATGCATGCTGTTTAATCATTAAAATCACATTTTCCTGGTTTACTGTGTTGCTGAAAGACAAGGTAACACACACACCCAGGAGTAAATATCATTTCTGCCGTTGGTGCTGGAGACTAGAGAGTGAGATGAATGAGACTTACAAAGCCGAGGTCATTCCCAGCTGTGTGCTGTCTTCAAATTTTGTTTGTACTTCGCAAAGTGATGCATGTGCCTCGTTTTTTTGTTCTGCAATGATCGACTTCTCTTTCAACCTTCTACACGAGAGACTTCAGTTCTTATTACTGTTTGTATCAGTCTTGGAGACAATGTCACATAAAACACAGGACGGATGCGTTTACCATTCTAACTACGTATTTCACAGTATATTGTAGCTGCTGTCATCAGGTTAAATGTTGGAACACGTGACCTCTCTGTTGGGGTGATGAGTATGTACAGGAGACGCCGTACACGCTGGTTTACCTCGTGATGCTGCTCTGACTCTGTGCTAATGTGTATCAACAAGCACAGCAATAGTGGAGCAACAAAGATGGAGAGAATTTAATGACACTGTAGATACTTTGTACAGGTAGATAATTGTATTTAAAGTACAAAATGTTTTATAATAGCTTGAAATTGCTAAGACTGTGAGTGTTGGTGTTGCAGACGTCACACTTGAAGGTAGCTGTGGATGTTCCATTAAGAGCTAAATGCATTAAAGTCTTTTTACCTCCCTCCTTCAAAATTGGAGCTGAGGTTTTAGAAACAAATATTGATATTTTAAGGACAATGCTGTCGTATTTTGCACGTCTTCACTGCACATCACATTTACCTAAAGCGGATTTTTGAATGTGTTTTCCTGTAGTTCCTTCAGGGCAGCCATTGATTTCCATTCATTTCAGTACGTCATGAAAAACAACTTAGAGACACTGTGTGTGATGTGTGACCTGCCTCGGGCAGGTCACACATCACACACATCACACACACACACACACACACAATGTCGGATGTCTCTTGTCAACCATGTCTCCTGTCAAAGTCACCTCATTTCAAAATGATTTGAAAGTTTTCCCCTGTATTATCATGCAACGATAACGCAACTTTAAAAAAAATATATATAGACATGATCTTCACTGTGATGGATTACTTCAAGAACGTCTCCATGCAAGTTGATTTTTGCACTGTAGTGAAATTAATAGCTGCCACAAGGCAGGAAGTGCACATTCAAATTTCAAAAACACAACAGTATGCTTTTGAAAACAGTGCTCAGCAACGCAAAGTATAACTGATTTGTACTAAATGGGCTGAAACATAAGAGAAACACAGCTATGGTCCATCGAGTCGAATTAACTAGAAGAAAAAAACAGGTACATTATAGGGAAGCAGTATGAACTCCACTGGAATGCCAATAAAGTGTTATCAATAGGTGCTCGGGTGCAAATAGCTTGTCCCGATTGCCTGGCGAGTGGGTGCAAGCTAATTACTGGATGTCGAGCTGTGGAGTGGATAGCGGGGAGTCAAATGCTCTTCAGGTGCAACATTTTAATACTGGTGCTATGCGGCATGTGATACTATTGTGTGGTTGCCTAGGGCAATGTGCGAGGGCGGACTATAAATCCCTAATTTATTTTCTACCTGAACTGTAACCAAAAGCATGATAACTGTTAATCTGTAGTTTTCTCAAGGGGCCTATTAACAAATACATGGGCACACATATAGATGACTATGGGTAGTAGTCTTATGTTCCGTTATCTTAACTGGTCAGGTTAATAATACACCCGGTGTCAAAAGTATGTAGACTTTAGGTTTGGAGGTGTTATATATGCTTTGCGTCAGGCACTTTAGATCTATAGGTTTATATTAATGCTACAGCATAAAATATCTTAGACTGTGCTCTTGTGGCTGAATAAGAACAAATCCCTGCAGCCAGATTTCAACATGTTATGGAAAGTCTTCCCAGAGGAGAGGAGGCTGTTATAGCAGCAGATTAATGCTCATGGTTTTGGAATTGAATGGTACATCGGGGTAATATCTGTGAATCCACTTGTGTATGTCACCATCCTTCATCTTCGAGGGCCCACATCTCCAACATCCCTCCCCGCTGTATGTCAGAGACCAATGCTAAGGAAGTAGGAGGTACCTGTGCCATGTGACCACAGGGTCAGGAGATCCAGACGTCATGCATGTAAAGGTGACGGATTCCTGGTAGTCAGCTGTGGCATTGAAGGACTGCTGGAACACGGACAGCACTGGAGGCACTGCGGACACAAAGACAGAGCAGAACATAATTAGTCATTAGACCCTGAGAGTTAATCGGATGGATCACTAAAAGCCACAATCCATACGATATACTCTAAAAGAAATGTCAGTCTCTATTGAGCCAGATGGTGAAGGCCAACATTTCCAAATGGATTAAATTGGCCTCGCGACTGGCCTGTAAGCACACGCTGAAAACGCTACTTCTGTTGGTAATCCCAAGGGGATTTCACATAACATTTTGACCCAGCTTTGGTAAAAAACACAAAGGAGCTGAACACAGCGATGTGAAACCATAATACTATTGTCTGATTCAGAAATGCTCGGCTAAATCCTTATAAACAATGGCGCGGCAGAAAATGTGTTTCGACATCAAAAACAACTGTACCATCTATGAATAACGCCGCTTTGCTTTTGTGAATAAACTATTCAGTTCCTGTCAAGTGCTCGAGCTGCAGCCATTGTTTGTCTTGTCGGGCCAATTTGTGCTGAGTCAAAAGTAGAAGTGCTTCATCGCTGTGACTTTAAGGTAAGTGGTTTGAAAGACATGCAAATACAAACTGGGAAACTTGTTATGACTGCAATTAATTTGATTAAAAAGCTGTTCACCTGTTTCAATTTTTTTTCTCACATATCACGTTCTAGAGCAGGTGTTCTCTAACTCCCCAAATATCCAAAAACAATCGGCCTGCTTACCACTCCAACACTATATATTACAAATCACAGGCTAATATGGAGCTTTATGTGACTTTCTCTACATCGCTCGTTCACACATTAAATCAACAATACAAATACAACAAGGATTCTACAAGCATTTCATTCATATGTGATATATACGCTAAATGCTGATAGATTTTACACATTATATAAAACGTAGACTACATTTATTACTGAGTTTATGTCTGAGCGAACAGAGCCACAACTTACTTCTGAAAATTAAGGTTTTGAAGCTTTTTTCATGAAAATTAAGTTGTGCTTTTTTTTTTACAGCCAAGCTTTTTTACATCAGGGGTTCTCAAAGCGCTCTCAGGAACTTGCAGCGTTTCACTGCCGTCCAATCAGACGAGGGCTGTCATCTTGTCAGTCAGTAAAAAGGAGAGCAGGACCGGTCTTTTCTCCGTTTGCCTTTGCAGTGACAAGGGAATGACAGCTTAATGGCACATTTCTCGGCCCATTCCTCCTGCCTGTGCTCTCACTACACCGGCTCTCTGTCCAATCCCCACGAGTCAGCATGTTGGGAGCAGCTTATTGGAGCGTTTGAGAACACAGTGACACTCCAATAGTTGCACCACCTGAACACCCGACTGTCTAAACACGCGAGCAAACAGCAACTTCTTTTTACACAGGGCAACAACATGCAGTTTGGTCCAACGCTCATATTGAGCTCACATGGAGAAAAATCATTGAAAAAATGTGTACGTGACTTTAAATCACTACATCTTTTTGTCTTTTTATCTGATTTCTCTTTATATGACAGGGGCTCAGTGCGTACTGTTGCTGAGCTGACCAGTTCTCTCCTCCAATACATTTGAGCGTTTGATGTAGTTGACCCTGTTAACCTACATACGAGTAATACGACAATAAAATGGAACTGAAACTGTGGATGAAAAATCAATGGTGATATTGTCAGTGGGTAAAATAATCAGACACGAATGAAATACCTTACAACTCAAAATACCTTCCTCACAACGACACGGCATTTATATGAAAAAAAAACATTACAAAATTGTCTACATTCAAAAACAATTTCCTGTCATCTGTCTGGCAACATCTCTAGTAAAATTGCATAAACGTGCACGAAACAATCCTCAAACAATCCCACTACAGCTGGACTTGGAGATCTCAACATGGTGCAAATGCAATCTGTACTGTTCTTATTGTGATTAAAAAAATTTAGATTTTCCACTAACTTCTTATCTTCCTTCTATTTTAAGCAAGCCCTGCAAAAAGCTATAAAAGACCCCTTCCCTGCAAAAGAAAAACAAGCAAAGCCCATAACCCGAGATCATTTGCATAATGAGATCAGATTATTATGTGAGCAGAATCGAGATAATGAGAACGATTATTATTGCCAGGTGTAAATGAAAAAGCCTGTGATCAGATGTTATTATCCAGATAATGTATCTAGATACTATCACATTTCAACACCAAAGTGTAAACGAGGTCTAAACTTAATAGATAGTGTAATTACATTTCACTCATTCCACCTCTGTAATGTCACAAGACGTCTCTGCAATACACAAGTATTGTTTGCAAGTAATTAGTACTATTAGTACTATTAGTTTAACCAAAGACCTGCTCAATACAAGTCATTAAAACATGGCTTGTTTTCTGTAAAATATCCCAAAAGCAACATTGTGTCCGTTTCATTTACACTTCAGCTTATTGATCCAAGATGAAGATTAACATAAAATCAGCCACACAAAGAGCTGTTTGCATGAAAATGAAGGGGGATCACTTCTGAAAACATCTTGAATTTTATGTCTGAAAAGCTGGCTATACTCATCCGAAAATCTACTTAACAGATGTTAACTATGTGTTATTGTAACTGGCACCATTTAAAAAAAAAAAAAAAAAAAGGCATTAAAGGTGAGAAGACAAAGCTGAATTGTTTTATTTTGCAAAACTGTAATTTGGTGTGGGAGATATTGAAGGTTAATGAGCTGAATTTGTTCTCCGAGTGATGTCATCGGGACGACACTTTAATCCACGTTGATTTAAAAACAACTCCGGTAGATGATGAAAAAAAAATGATAGGTGGCTTAAAACCTCATTAAAATGCAGTCTTCATGAAACATAGTTGTGAAATTGGTGAAAAACATTTTACATACTTGGGATAATGAATGGGGAATTCTAATCAAAACATCATCGCAGATACCTAATGAACCAAACACCGCGGTGTACTGTAGTCTTTCTTAAAAGATCAATTACACTAACGACGCCAGGGTGTATTATTGTGCAAGTGAAAAACTCTTCACGCTACATCTAAACTCCACGCCGTCTGATCTATCGGCTGTCTCGTGGTGTCTATTTATCTTTTAGTTATTGCCGTGTACGAAAAAAGAAGATGAATATTTCACACATCAAGGTGCAGAAAGCTTTTTAGGGATAAAAATGGCCTAAGCAATAATCAAACACTATGAGTCCTTTCCAATAGTCCTGACTCGGCGCGTGAGAAGAGCAAGCATCTGCCTGACATGATAACCATTGATTTCCACGCCAATAGATCCCCATTCTCCAGTGTGTCTCTCCTCCTATGCAACACACTCCCACATCAGTGAGGCTTGTTGAAACAGCCCCGTTAATGAGACACACTGCCAAGCAGAAAGACTTCAAAAGAGCGAATCAGCAACAGGCTTTAAGCGTCCAAAAAAGAATCTGGCGAGCTTCATGAATTCTTCATGCATTAGTCATATTCTTGGAACTTCAGAGGCTCGGTGGAGGTACTAGTGAGGTTTACACACATCCCCACAAGCATGAGCGTACACGGCAAACATATTTCAAGATTCAAACTCACCCGGACCCATTTAAATGCATCCATAGAGCTAGAGGACTTGTTTTGGGTTACGCACCGATGGGCTTAACTGAGGATCACCCGCATTCACAAGTCCTGAAATGTTCCGGGTGAATATTATAATCATATAGCACCTATTAGAAATTCAGCGAGGGAATGTTATGAGACAAGACCTTTGCTGGAGTGCTTATTAGGGATTTGTTTTGCGTTTTAAATCAGCACACGAGCTGGAATAAAGCCAGCCTTGATTCATAATTGGGAATGTAACGTGTATAATGTGTATTCTCCGCTAGTAGTGTGTGAGTGAGTGAACTGGCAATTAAGTGGATGTGTCTTGAAAGGGTACAGGGGAAATCAGGAATGCTATTTGCATTTTGCTTCCCCATCAGTTGCCATAGAAACAAACTGCGACTACTCTGGCTATCGGGTCATCAAAACGTGGAGTGGAGAGATGTTTGATGGGGATTAAGCGAAAACATTAGGCTCTATTGAAGGGATCAAAATGGAGAAGTTGGCAGATGCTAGCCACGCAGATATGAGTTATAGCCTGTTTAATAATCGATTCCAACTGCATCGCATTAAGGCAGTAGTTTGACATTTTGTGATATATGCTAATTTGTTTTCGTGCAGTTTGATGAAAAGATCAATAACACTCTAGTGTCTCTACGGCAAATATGTAGGTGGGGCCAACGGCCGGTTAGCCCAGCTTCCCTGGCGCCGTCCAAAGCTCTAAAAACGCCGATTTACGGGGGCCACGAGGCCGAGACTTGTACAAGCACAACTTTTTGTATTCAAACTTTGTTTTTCTTCCACATGAAGGTAACGAGAGAAGTCTTTACACTCAGCTTTATACTCACCGGGCTGATACAAGAGCAGAATAGTTCATCTCGTACTCTTTAAAACTCTTAGCAAGGAAGTAACCCTATTCAAAATATCCCTAAAATATGTCCATCTATTCCTTCAGGGGAGCCACAGTAGCAAGCCAGGTAGGAGGAAGTGTATGGCATTTATGTTTGTCAGTGTGCCATGTGTATCTCTATGTGATGTGGATACCACACGGGGGATGAAAAATGTGTTCGTCTGCAATATGTCTTATTTCATGAGATTCCCCTCAACGTCCAGGGATGAAAAATTGCTGCATGTCATGACAGGAAGGACAAATATATCCATGAGGAACTGAGCAGTGTCCAACACAGGGAGAGCAGGGCACTCGCACTGTAATACTGCACTGTCAATTTGAAAGCTTATCGACAGCACGCAGAGCAAAATGACATAAGTAAATTACATAAATATGTCATCTTTTCATTACAGCTGCACTAATTGGAAATCATTTGATACATGTCCCTGCTTTTACGCTAGTTTCTCCATTATGTTTACGTGCTGTGGATGAAAGGCTAACACAACATCCTCCATGATAACTTTTGAGGTCACTTCCTGAAATGTCTCCCAGACGCTGAGCCCGTTCTGCCCTTAAGGTTGATGAGCCATTCAGTGTCGGGGCGCTCTTCCTCAACACGCCGCCGTCCTCATCTACGGCCCGCTTTGATGATACGCTGGAGACTGGGAGCTGCAGCGGGTCAGCGGCACGCTTGTGGGCTAGAGAAACCTCTTTTATCAAGTGACCATGAATATGTATGACTTCACATGTGGGGGGGGGGTATACGGCGAGCTATTTCAGCCCTGCTTTCAGACAGAAATATTGTTCTGCATGACTCGTTAAAGCAACGTCTGTTAACACTTTGCTGAAGCAGTCAGAACTGACACTTTTCTGACACGCCGTGTCAAAGGAACAGCATGACATAGAGTTGCTACAAGCTGAATATAACTCAGCAACACATCTCAGAGGTGAACATAAAACATACATAACTACAGAGACACTGCAGCGTTCAGCCAGACGATCAACACAGCTGCTGATAGTTGACTAATAAACACTTCTCAAATACAATTTGCAAAAAAATAAAAAATATTGATTGACTGCTGTTTGAACTGAAATGTAAGGATTCAAGAGGCAATCTTTAACTTCTATTCATGCCTCAAATTAAAAAAGGAAAGAAATCATCAAAGCTATTATCAGAAACAAAATGTTTTCAGTCAACGCTGAATACTCAGTCATTAAAAAGTACGAGCCTCTCACGCAGGTTTCACATCTTTTTAAATCGTCTCACTTTTGCTTTACAGCTTCAAGACTCTTCTGCTAATTGAGTCCTGAGGGCTTCTTAAGCACTTTTCAGACATGGAACACTTAAAAGTGCAGGCTTCATATGAAGGGCCCTTTGTCATTCAGACATACTGTAGGTGTCTGGGATGTAAATGTAATTCCGATTGTTTGCGTTCTTATTATTCGTGCATTGGGAAACGGCTTTAATCCAGAGGAACAACGAGGAAAAATCTTTTTCTGGTACACTGCTCAAAACTCATAGATGTCGGAAACCTGTTACGAGGGTTCACAAGTACGCACGGCTTAATTCTAAAGGGATCACACGTGGAATTGGTGAGAATAGAAAGAAATGGAAGCACGAGAAGAGTCTAAAAAAAACAGTCCAGGAGGATTAGAGCAGACGCGTCTATATTCAGCACGGGTTCTGTATGGACAACAATCAACGTCCGTCCTGTGACGTCCCATCGTTGTGCACAAAATAGAGCAAGTGCTCAACGTTGGACCTCAGGAGATGAGGTGGAGCCTAAAGACGGCCCGTCTGGAGCTGCGTCCTAGTCCTCATCCTTTCTTCCTCCTCCAGGGCTCTTTATATGTAGAGCGACAGTCTCTGGCACTTTTTTTTTATGCGTTTGTTTATCCTTCCTCACTGGTATATCCCCAGGCTCCACAACAGAAAAGACTTCACCATCCGCAGTTGATTGATAAAACATGCAGCGCAGTCTGCTGCACTCATTGATATACCTGAGCCTCCTAGCAATCTACTCTATCTGCTCGCGTTCAGGGCTGTTGTTGCCCCGGTCCGGCTTGTGGTCGATACAGTATATTCTCCGGTAACCCTGCTGGCTTCCTGTTGCTTTGGAAATCCTCTGCTAAGAACACTAGTCTCGCTCCACCTCGCCCTCGCGGTTGAAACACACAGAAGGGGAAGACTGCTTGTGAATTCTCCAGGTGACACGCACCATAAATATAAAAGCGGTGGTGTTGAGAGGGAACACGATTCTTCCCTGTTTCTAGACCTACAGGAAATAGTTCTTCAGAATAAGAAGAGATTTAATCCTCTCGCTTCAGGGCGAGAAGCAGAAACTATTCACATGAGGTTGCTTGTGCAAATGGCTGAGCCTATAGGCCACAGCAGAGGTGCAACATGCAACTTCCCTGAACATCACAGGCCTCTGTGCATGGGAAACAACTCCTTGGGGACTGTGTAGACTCCTGAGACCGGAAGGGGCTGCTGTTGTACAACAAGCACATACCTGGATGCAAGTCCTTCCCATCTTCAGACCGGCTCTGGCTAGCTCAGTGTTTTTTTCTTTCTCCAAGAGCAATTTAAAAAGGACATCTTTAAGAGCACATTTTAAATGCTCAGCAAGAAAAAAAGTGCAGGTACTGCTGTAACAGATGCCCCTCAGCCTAGCCCACCATATTGGACAAACTCATTAGTTGCATTAAGTTGGTGTTACTGTAAATCAGATTTGGCCTCCTTCAGGCTCCGCTCGCTAAATGTGAGCGTCTTTAAGGAGCTGCTGAATGAGTCTCCTCGAGGTGAAGTGAAGTTCACTTTGAGGCGTCTCCCTCAGAGTGTGCTGCTCTTCCCAGGACACTCAGCAAAGCGCCGCGCAGACTGTCCCGTCTCAGCACCACATGGCAAGTGTCGTGTCGCTGCAATAATACGCTGTGCCTCATTGAGCAGGCTTATTGGATCTTCCTCAGAAGTGAGGTAAGTGGTGTGCTAAATTGAATGCAATTCATAGTTTTTGGGCGTAAGGGTCGCTCTGCTATTACATTAGGTGGGAGAGAATTACATAGGCTGACACAATATTGCAGCTGTTCAACCGTTACACGGCGCTCGTGGCCTGAGTGAAATCACATTTCAATCACCTCGGCAGTCTCGGGTGACGCGCTGTAAATGAGGACAAATGAGAAAATTAAAATGTCATTCTTCGATTTTTGGCCCGCAGAGCCCAAAGACATCGCTAATTGAAATTTTCAATCACACTAAAGAATAAAGAGAATTAAAAAGGTAGCAAAAAGAGCCGAGCTGCAATAAATGTGCCATGATGAACTTATTGAACGGAGTCGCTGGAGTTGAATCTGTCAAAGCTGACGACTCTGTTCTGACACCAACTGTGGGTCTGTTCAACCTGAATATTCAGCTCAGCTCCCGCACATCAGCGAGGCCCGTGTCAGAATCATTCACGTGACTCTGCAGACCATCGGGCCATGTCACCCTAAAAGGAATATACAACAAACACAATCCTGCAGGTGGTTTAAAAGTGCTCTGTGCAACTTTAAGCAAGTCAAGACTGGCTGGAACTTTATTCCGGCACATGATCGGACTTTACAAGAACCAAGAAGTACCAATAAGTACAGACTGTGGAGTTACAGGGATGTAGCATCTGTAACACACAGTACAGATTCCCCTGCAGAGCTCCTGGTGTGCATCACACAGCTGTTTGTTACTAATTTAAAAGCAAAGATCTGTGGGCTTGTTAGTCATATAACTTTCTATTCACAAACCTAGGAGTCCAGTAATGACTCAAAATGTGACTCACCGTTGACGACCATAGCGATGTCCACAAAGTCGATCTCGCCCCGGGCCTCCACGCTGGCCTCGCAGCGGTACACGCCCTCGTCAGCCTTGGTCACCTGAAGGATCTGCAGGTTGTTGTTTGGCAGCACCTGGAACCTGCCTTCACAGCACGGGCGAAGAAGAGGAGGACAGACGGAGAGCCAGGCGAAGAGAGAAAGAGAGAGTGGGAAGAGGAAACGACAAGAGAACAACAGTGTATGATAGAGAGAGAAGCGAGATAAGAAAGTTAGGAAAACAGCCCGAGGAAATTGCCATCTCCACTCTTCAGTAGTTAGACTGTCAATCTTCTCTTCAGCACATTTACCTGATAAAGTCCACATAGATAAAAATTCACGCAATTACAGTTGCAAATCGTCTCCACTCCCTCCCATTGTGGCCACTGTGAGATTGGCCAGGAGTGATGAGGCCTCTATCTCATTTCTCTCAAGCGAAGATATTTATAACCATGCATCGTAATTACAGTGAAATGATTTAAAAAAAGAAGAAGAAAAAAAAAAAGAAAAAAGAAAAATCCTTCTTCTCCATGTTTCATCATCACCGTGGCAGTGAAGATTTGAATTTCAATTAAAAACGTGACAGATTCAAGGGGTCACTCTTTCTAATCAGTGCTCAGGCGTGCATTTTGTCTAGATGGAGGATGGGGAAGTGGTGTCGAGAGTTGTAAATCAGGGTGGAGGAGAAGAGGAAATAATGAATCCTAGGCTACTGGTTCCTTCTACTGAAACTGCCTTCCATCAGAAAATAATAGTGCTGAAAGTGAAGCTGTCCTGCGCATGCTTCTCTTGTTCCCTCTTTTCTGAGCAAAAGGATGGGATTACAGCGACGAGCTTAAAAAACGATATACAGTACATCAGCTTTAGATCAAATGGGACAGACTATGATTGACAACGCGATTGTACATTATTGTAGCTGGAGTTTAAATACACACATTTGCTAGAAATAGCTCTTTTCAAAAGATGCACGGTGCTGGATTGCATCTCATGGGAAGCAGCATCTTCGAATGTCACCATCCAAGCGCTCTATAATCCATTCTCTCAGTCGCTTGTTAACACGGTTTCTGTCCAAGTTATACGCCTCCTCCAGGGCTGATGGGATTTCTATTTATAGAATTTGATATCCTTGTCTTATTGTGAAGCCACACAAAAGAAGGAAATAGCATTTCCTAGAGAACAGTTTTTTTTTTTTTTTTGGAACATTAACAAGTCTTTTCAATGAGAGAGAGAATTGGGAACATCGGGACTCAAGAGCGTTTCCCCTCAATAATCAAGTGTATTTGGCAGGTTTACACTCAAAATGTAATTCTTTTGAGATCGCTGTTTACTTCTAACTGTTATTACCATCATAATCTCCCATTGTAATAGTCTAGATCAGTTGCACATCAGTTATCAGTTGATAATGCAAAGCTTGACCTACTAATTATATCAGAAAGTCACGCTCTAAAGCTCTTGAAAACTTCATTTCCAGGCAAAACTTTTTTTCTGGATTACATTATATCCATGACTTAATGAACAACCGTAAAAAAAAAAAATTATAACTTATATTATACTTATATTTCAACACTATAACACAAATACGGAAATCTCTGATGTGAAATAACCCACTTTGGAAGATTACAAGCAACTACATCTAAACATCCATCAGTTTTAAAGGTACCATGTAAATAAACAGTTGAAAACGCATAGTTTGTATCTTTGAGGCCCAATAAATAAGTCGAATGCATTTCCTTCCTCATAAAACATTTACAAAGTCGTTTGTTTTTGGACGACTTTGAAAGCTAAATTGTTGTATTCATGCGTGTTACTCCATCTATCATCTATTTTCTAAACCACTTCAGGCTAACGTGGCTTGTTAAACGTGTTTCAAGTAACTCAACCAGTAATAACCTCTGGAATAAAGTGAAAGGAAAGAAAATAATACCTGAATAACAGTAGCCAAAGTCAAGAAAATGATTTGTACATATATTAACTGTGAAAGGAGGTCATGCAAACTTACTGTGGTGCTCCTCAGTGATCTCTTTGTCCTGGTAGTACCACACCACCACGGGCACCGGCGAGCTAATGACATCACAGACCACCTCCGCTGTCTCGCCATGGCGGAACTCCTGCGGTGACTGCACATCCCGAAACGTCAGCCTCTCTGAGAGATCAAACAAGATGGAGATGGAACAGCATTTTTTTTTTTTTATTCTGTGAGAATTCATTTATTCCAGGTCTGAACATCAAAAGGGAAATAACTGCTGGGCTTTTACAGTCCTGTTAACTACGGCAGAATCTAGGGTTAGGGGCTTGGAAAAGTTGCTTTAAAACAATTTTATTTCCAATTTTCTGTCTGGGTTGCGTCCCGTAAGTTGAGTGTTTGTCTCTTTCAGGTAGTTTGCTGCTTTTATTGTTAATTGGACACCTGGCCACATGCATGGCTGTGCTGAAAAGCCAAAGTGCAGTGCCTGCAAAAGCACTAAAATAATAAAAATAAATCAGAATTCTTCCCGTGGACTGAATAAAAGAATTGGTTTTCTTAAAGGCATTTGTCTTTGTGCAATATAAACAGTTGTCCTTCCCCTAAAAATGAAATTTTTGCGATAATAATCAGCATTTACTGTTTCCTAGTGGGACGAGCTTGCCTGTGCGTGGTCATGTAAATATAACAAGCGAGGAGCCATGCGAGCGGTGAGGCTGTGCTTGCTGGGCTAAATGCTTACATCAGGATGCTAATAAGCTGATGTATAACCTGAATACCACATCTCATGGCCATCCATCCAATAGTTCCTCAGATATTTCAGTCTGGATCAAACTTGCCATCCACAGAACCATGCAGGTAAATTTGCCAAAATCCAAATTATTAAGCACAGGTGACCTAATGCCGCGCAATCGAGGCGTAAAGTATTTGGAAACAGAAAGACAGCGCCTTGGAAATGGATGGATGGATTCACTCAGAAAAATCACAGAAAACAAAAGCTAAATCCGGCTTTGACTGCTTTCTGGGACACAGTTAAGGCGATTCTGATGAAACGGCGCAGGAGACAGAAGGGTGGCCGTTATACTTGCTGCCAATCACAACCATGACAAAAAAAAAAAAAAATCAATGAGCAGAGCTATTCTGCAGCCTCTCTGTTTGCATAATTAGACAAGAACACAGGCAGCCTTTGATTCACTCAGCCTTGGTTTCAGGAACACTTCAATAATAGATTCCAGTCTGTGACGGTTTGAAGCCGCGTCCTCCTTCTTGACAAACATTTGGTGTTTTGACAAATTGCTTTTATGGGGACACTGTTCTTGGACCAACACTTCTCCACAAACAGCACCTGATCCTTCTTCGAACCCCGCTCTTGTTTGGATCCTCGGCTTTGATGTACGGCGGGACTGGCACCGCTAGCGCCGCAACCACCTGCTATCATCTGTGTTCTGTATTGTGAAGGTGTGAATAAATCAACGACAGCTCCCCTATCAGTCCCTTCCGTTAGCGAGGCTTCGGCATTAGCATTTTGCTGTGTGATTTATGCCAGGCTGCTCCTTAAAATGAGCTTTCTCTCCCCGGCTGCACCCTCCGCCTGCGAACGTGCCTGGCGTCTCAGTGTCTTCATTAACTTCAAGGATGCCACTGCATGTTTTAGTCATTCACTCTGTTGGTTTCTTATCAATTTCCCTTGTGTTCTTCTTATTTCCAAAATCTGTTGCCCCCCCTCCCTTCCTCTCAGGTTCGAACACTTCTGATGTCACTTGTTCCTTCTGTTTGCATCCATTGCCTTTCTCTTTTGTTGTCACACTGCTCTACAAGAGAATCAGTAAGGGAAACAACCTCTCCGGTGTAACACTCTACTGCACACTTGACACTGGCGAATTGAGAATATACTCAGTACTTTGGGGTTTCTCTTCCCCTGTTCGCCAGTACATCACTGCGAGGATAAGTGTCTGATATGTTGACGTGCCAATTTCCCTGGACCCATCTCAACTGGGAGGCAGCTTTGTTCTTGTCTTTTTTTTGCCAATTTTGCTGGTTTAGGGAAATGGGCTTTTCAGCATTATTGCTTTGTCCATTCATAAACTAAGACGAAATGAAAGGAGTCGGCTCCGGCATTGTACAGGCTATCTTTATTATGAGCTTTCTATATGGCTGCAAAGGCACCAAACTGCTGCAGCTAATTCAAAGTAATTTTCAATTTTGGTATCAGTGACCTTTCAGAGAAAACTATTTAATGTTGAATCTTCTGTGTGGGCCAGCAAGAGTTTCATCCTCAACGAGACTAAGAGTCAACTAGCAGCTCTGTGCGGCTGTATAATGCTAACATACTGATGCTAACGATGTTAGCATGCTAATATTAGCCAATTATCACTAAAGACAAAGTACAGTTGAGGCTGATGTAACTGCCATTAGTGTTGCATTAGGTCAATAACAAAAGTATTGCAGGTTTGACATGATGGTGGAGCTCGAGGAAAAGTTATTACGACTCCCCCCAATGTCTTTAGGCCTCATCCTCTGGTAACCATGAATATTGGCATCAGAATTATATGGCAATCTATCCAGTAGTTCAGTAGTTAAACAAAAATATAAACCATGTCAGCAGGGTTCATCCTCTGGGGAGCGTGAAGGTCAGTACACAATCTAACGGCAATCCATCTATCATTGTTGAGGTCAGGACCAAAGTGATGAAAAAACCAGATGACCGACATTGCTGTCCCACTAATGGCAAAAAAAAAAAAAAGCACCAGCAAAGCCAGCAAGCAGCTTTTTTTTTTTATGTTGGCATGAAGTTAAGCCGAGTTCAGGCACCCGTTCTGGATTCATAACTGATCTGCCACTCCATGTGGCATGATTATAACAGGCCATCATGTAGATGTCAGCGACTACTGAGAGAATGTCAACACATTCCCTCCCACAGGTCATGAATTTGTGTACAACATGTTGTAGCACGCAGGCCCGTGCACCGCCTGAGGAGTCCTCGTCTGCTCCGGCTGTGCGCTGGTAGAATGGCTGGCTGGAGCTTTAGGCAGGTTTTATTTGCATGCTGCTCATGCAATCTATACCAAGGGCCCGGGTGAGTGACGCCGGTTACCATGGAAACAATGGTTTTAGGGAGCTGGTTATGTGGTGAATGAGGCGAGGGCTGAGAGATGGCAGGTGTGATTGAGGCTGGGATGTCTCCCCTAATGGTTCGCTGGGAGAGAACGAAAAAGGCAACCACACAGCAGGAGATGATTTCAGGAGTCTGTGCACATAAAGGTGTGTGTGTGTGTGTGTGTGTGTGTGTGTGTGTGTTTGTTTGTGTCTCCTGGAATCAAATCCCTGTACCTTGACGTTTCCTCCAATTAAGCTTGGGGAAAACTCCTGGTGACCTGCGTATTTGGGTGATTCACATCTCAGGAATCACTTGGTTCTTATTTAATTGTTTTGTGTGTGCATGTTGCATGCATTGCAGTGTTAATCCATTTCCTGTCACTTTGCTACCTGTGAGCAGAAGGTTTTTGTAAGTTTGGGGAAATGTCCCCTTAATGTCTATATATAGAGCTCTATGGATTTGTGGATTATATTTATTGAGTTAGCTGTTTAATTTTATGTTCTGTAAATTGTACGACTGAACATGAACTAATAAATGATTTTTCAAAATGTTCTCCATGCTGTCAGAAGATATATTCTGGAAATGCAATACCAAATACTTTAATTTTTACTTTTTTTCCTGAACTGCAATAAGTGAAATTTAATACTTTGGATACTTAAATCCACATTAGATGTTTCGGGTATGCTGTCTAATTAACCCTAGGTTGCCAACAAACTCTCAATTCCCAGAGAGAAATACATGGAAGATGTGTTCTCAGTGTCCACACTAGCGGCTTCAATGCTGTTCCTACGTTCCTGTTTGAAATCACGGGACTGAGCTGGCAGGGGTTAGGTTAGATGTCTCGCTCAAGGACGCTGCAACAGGACAAATGGTGGTGAGCTCACCACTAGCCGTGAGGATGGAGCCTGGGATGGGACAGTCTCTGTACCCACTGAGCCACCCCCGCCTCGTAACATTACGTTTTTCACAGGAAATAGTGACGGGTCAGCAAGGCAGGTTAGCCTCAGTGCCAAATCCCTCATTATGCCTGGCAGGACCCGAGTCCCATGGCATTACTAGCTGTCATTATACTTTAATCACACGAACGAGTGTAACACACGCTCACACACAAAGTCAAAGTTACACAGGAAAGTAAAATGCACATACACACAGACAGAGCTAACATTTCTAACAGCTTGTGGCTGTGGTGAGGCTGGGAATATGAATAGGCTGGCTAGCCCTGTGATCAAACACTAATGTGAGAAGTTTATTCTCTTCATGTCTAATCGTCCTCAGGAGGCCAACACACAGCATCTGCAGGTAGTTGTGTATGTGAGTGCACTTTATCTGTGGAGCTTACGGTAGATCTCCAGCACGACCGAGGCCTCCTCGGTGTGACCGCTGGCGTCGGTCGCCTGGCAGCGGTAGATGCCCGCGTCCTCGATGATGGCGTTGTAAATGATGAGCCTGGATCGTGACGTCTCCGTGTGGAGAGCCATCCGCTTGGAGGGCACGATGCGCTCGCCCTGGGGGTTGTACCACTCCAGCCTCACTGGCTCACCGATGGCTGGGAGCAAAGTCAGAGAAAGAGAGAAAATAAAGAGGATATGATGAGCACATTTCACCGCTTAGGAACGTTTCCATGATTACTCCCACTCACACCTGAAATGTGTTCAGAACATTTGAATGCCCACAGATATTCATCATTTCCTCTGCAAAGTCCCTTTTGTTGACTTCCAACAGCTTTCTGTATTTTACAATTTGGTCCAATATAAAAAAAAAAAAACGTGATCCCGTAACCTCCCAGTCCCAAGATTATTGTGAAAATATTGGATTGCCCATGAGTGACATTAACTTGACATCTCCATGCATGAAGTGAGTCCGGCTGAAAGATGCGCAGCCTGCAGAGTGTCTGGAAAGTCAACACAGTTTGATAACAGCTGATTGATTTTCCTGCAGTTCTGCTTTAACCGGCGAGGCTCTTGGCTTCACGATCGATGCGGGTCAGATACGCTGTGGTTATGTGCAGCGCTTGGACCCCCGCTAGTTGCAAGCCTAGTTTTAATCACACTTTTGTGGTATTTGTGTCCTTATCAAACAGATCAAAACAGCAGAGATAGAAGAAGAGAATGTAGGAATACATGGATGTATGGCTGAGGTGCTCCTTATCAGACTCAATAGAATAATTAATAGTTTCATTGAATGATTGATTTGATGATGATCAGATTGTGAAATAAGTCATGTACGGGGTATATTTTGGATCCATACAGCGCTGCTAAGGCTTTACATGTTAGCACTGCTGCTCGCTTTGGCTGCTGAACAGCTGAGGACCTTGTTGTTGGAACTTTTCCACATGGATTTCCATAGTTCATAAGTCAAAAAAGTAAAAAAAATTGGGACATACTGTACGTAGAATGTAAATTCCATTTTGAGCACACACACATCATGCCTGATCAGAAGCGAACTTGAACCCTGATTAAAATGGTGTCGATGTGGAGCCTGTGAAACTCATCTGCAGGCTACTGTAGGAGATGATATGGCAATCTGCAAGCAGCAGGTGTCCTCTGCCTGTAAATTCTGCAAATAAAAGTGTCAGTGTGCAGGGCCATTACTCGGCCCATCAATCAGCCGGAGCCTTGAACGAGAGAGGAGATGGACACAGGCTTGTCCGGTCTCTGAGACAGGTCGCTGGATTAAATGAGGAGACAAAAGAGCAGAAAATAGAAGTGTTACAAGTTTGCGACGAACGTGTTGTGTTTAGGGAAATAGGAGAAGCCAGTGGCAAGAGATAACCCCCAAAAGAGAGAGAGAGAGCAGGAAGCAGGCAGTCTCAATGCTCTCTTTCCCCTTCAGTAGCCACGGGTAAGATGCCCTTGAGCAAAGCGTTTAACCTGCTCAGCAGCCAGCAGCAGGAGGTTGTGATGGTTCATCTCAAGAGCTCCCAGGTGCAAGCGTGAGGAGATGGCTTGATGCAGGGCAGGGTTTCACTGGAAACATATTTGTCCAGCATGTACGGTGATGTAAATTGCTCCTAACATTAATAACATCTCAGTTTGATGCATCAGCACATAATCGTAAATGATGATAAATGAGCCGATTTCCCTCTTGATGCCTGCATTTTGCATCATCGAAAAATATGCGGGCTCCCACCCAGCATGCTAACACAGATCATCGTCAATGTTTCCAAAAACCATCAGCATCACATCCTTGGCGTGTTGCTCATTAGTTTCAAGGCCAACAAATCTGATGAGGCAATCAAACAGAAGCACTGCTGAAATCTTATCACAGTACAAGCTTTCCTCCTCATCGCTCCGCTTCCCTTCACACGTGGCTTCCCACTGGAGCCTTGTGGTGCGTGTGGGTACTTGTGGGGAACAGATAAGTGTCTAGCATCGCTAAAGGCGTCTCTTTATACCTGTTAGCATTACAGCGTTATCACCTCTTGCCATTTTACAGTCTGTTGACAGCAGAGACAGCTAAATATGTTAAGAGTTGTCGTAGATGTCGTGGTGACAGGCCATATGGTTCACAGATGATCTGAGGAGACAGGAGTGTGTAGCGTGCTTCTCTGTTTTTCACGCTCAGCCCTACTTCCCTGTGTGTGACTTTACAACTGAACGAATAGCTGGTGGAAATTTTTCTTGTCAAACCGCTCTTAAAATCTGCATAAGCTCCGGCATTATCACTGATTCTTGGCGAGAGAGCGCTCGCTGACTGATTCCTCTGCAGGTGGAGTGCGAGACAATGATGATCTCTCGAGGTGCTAGCAAAATGTCTCAACAGCAGCGCGCCGATTGATCGCTGGCCTCCGTCGACGGCTGATGAACGCGGCGGCTCCGCTCTGCGACGGCTCGATTTTGAACTGCACGCGCACGGAAAACTTTCATTTTCCGGAAGGTGTGTCAGACAATGTTTATGATCCTCCTTACCAGTGAGGGAGCAATATAAAGCAACTGAAATATTGAAGCGATCTAAGCCTCCTGCACAAGGCAGATTATTGACTAGACGTGCCCCTTGGCGCCAGAATTAGCTGAGCGCAAGCCGAAACACTCCCACATCCCCGTGGTGGCTGGCACCGGAGCCATGGTAGTAATTGATTCAAGTCTCCGGGGGAAGTGGATAGCAAGGCAGAAACAAGAGCTGAGCAAGGGAGGAATCACACCGGTCAGCATCTACATTGAGCTTAACTTGATGTCCAAACGATCCGTTACATATTTGTCTCCGTCGACGATGAAGTGTTTGGCCAATGGCTGAACGTGGGTGTGCTGGGAGAAGCGAGGTGACCTCCCCTGCTCGAGTTAGACATATCTGAGGAAAACCACATGGAAACATAATAGCTGTTGGATGGCGTCTGACCAGTCGGGCTGCCTTTGTAGCCGCCTCTGTTTTTATTGTGCAGCCAACACTTGTTCTGGCTCTCTGCCACCTCAGTCTTAGGGGAGGTTAAACACACACCTAAACACCAGTTTATCCACCTCCTTGTTTGTCACGGCGTGAGCTCAGCTTCATTTAACCTCGACAGGAGACCTGCTCTCTCTGTGGCATGTTTAAGTGTTTGTTTCCTAACAAAAGCTCTAATTGAGCATTTTAAAAGTGAACGCAAAGATGAGCACTTGAGGAAAATTCTCATAATGAGCTGCTTGTGCTGGTGATTTTAAAGAATATGTACTAAAGAGTATTTCTATAATGTTAGGAGGGAAATGTCTTTAGATTGCTATTTACTGCATAATGTTTTATTCAGATATATAAACATATAGTACTGTATGAGTGGAGAAACTACAGCACACAGCAGGTCACTTAATGGTTTGATGAGTGCGGAGCCATCAGATCTCAACCCAGTGGAGGAGATCTCCAGTCTACTGGGAGACTTCAGGCAGAAACCGAAAACACCTGCGTCGATAAAATGCAAAGCGCTGTGTTGGAGGCGAAATATCGTATCAGATCAAATCCAGGAATTTCAATTTGTGGAATAAATCTATAAGTTTGAGGACTTTGTGACGCACTCCTGCAGGTTCAATTTAGAAAACACTGAAACATATTTGTTTATACAAAAAAAAAATAAACAGCCGACCCAGCCTTCATACAATACAGCTAAAACAATCTTAATTGCTCAACACACACCATCATGATGTTGTGTTCAGGTACATTCTTGCAGAAACGGTTAATATCTCTTTTTGCATGCATTTACCATAGAGATGCCTCTGACCTTTCCCGAAACTATAATGGAAACAAACAAAGCGAGAACACATTTACTAGAGGTGCAAGGTGACACAAGCACAAATGCAGGGTTTCTATCTCTCTCCAAGACCACTTAGAGTCAACTACTTTCTGAAGACAATCTCTCCAGCCGTCAGCTCCCTCCTCCCTCCCTGCAGCTCACTTCGCCTGTTTTCTCTCTCCGCCTCTCACTCACTGTTTTCCTTTTCTCTTCCTGACCCCCTATACCTTCGGCTTTTTCTCTCTCTTACCATGCCGTGGCCTCAATTCAAATATTCGCTGGAAAACACATTTTTTGAGCCCTTCGCTGTGAAGGCACAGAAAACAACACTATTCTGCGGGGCGAGGTGATGAATGAAATCTAATTCTGCTGAAGGGACATCTCTCACATTTTCTTCTAAAAGCAAGAATTCATGAAAAGATGCCACATCACTCGCTCTGAGGACGGGAGATAAAAAGTGTTTTGATAATGAATGCGCCGAACATTTAGAGGTTATTCAATGAAATACATCTATTCATAATAGTCTTGATGGGAAACTTTATCTAACGGGAAATATTGTACATTTTCATGTTTCAGCAGTACATGAGAACATCCTGTGTTTTCTGATCATCCACCTTATAGCTGAACCTTAAAGTTTCAACCATTGAAATCACTTTACACATACCTGCATTGAAGCTCTGTGTGATAAGTTGTTCATCTTAAAGTCCCGGGAAACTTTTACAACTTGCAGCAATATTTCATTAAGTTTTTGTAGGCAGATAAGTAACACCCAAAATGAAAGCTTAGTTACTATCTATCAAGAGTTTAACGATAAAAACCTTCATCTGCGACAAAAACTTAAAGGCTAATCTGCGGTATCAGATTTACACAATCCCGCTCAATTCAATCCTATGAAAAGAAGACGGGCAAGAAAACGCACAGACAGCAACCTCTGATGTGAACTTTAGCGAACACAAGCTGTTGTGAAAATACTTTATGCTTTAAACAATCAGAAAGAGCATCACTTTGCAGCAGTGCGATAACGTGAGTATACCATCCATTAAACTGTAGTTTTACAAAGGTCTTAAGCAAAAATCTCCTTTAAGGAATCTTTATCTGCTATAAAACTGCTGAAAAGAAAAAGTATCACATAGAGCTTGAAGTCAGATTTGGCCCAGGAAACACATTTTCTCAATCAGCCTCTAATTACGAGCAATGTGGTGCTACGAGACGGAGGCTCGGGGGGGAAAATGCGACGTCACATACTGAGCCCCAATCAGAGTTCAGCAACATTTGAATCACAATCTGTTTGTTTACGTTGCCTGATCAAATCACATCCACTTTAAACTTTGATTGTTGTATATTTCATCATGAATATTTAAGGGGAGAAATAAAAAGTTTTTGAAAAGCAAAAAGGCCTTTTTCAGTGAAAATAGTTTAAAGTTTGGGAGCATACAAGGATGATACGCGAAAAAAAGAAACTCAATACCGGGACGTTTACCTACGTTTGAACCCATTTTGACCTGAAACGGCTTGTTTGAACAATTTTTCAAGAAAATAAACGTGTGCTCTCTTAGAAGAAATGAGGCGTTCAATCATGTTTACCCTGCTGCCAATTCTGCGTGGCAAACTTTGAAAACAAAGATTTGAATCGAACAAGTGAATTGATTGCAGCCCGGCTTCTTTCCTCTCATTCACCTCCCTGTTCTGCCGTTCCTCACAAACAGCCCCCGCCCGTGAATCAACATACAATATAATTGCCTTTCTTAGCCTTCTGTTCCTTTCATTTCTCCAATCCATATTCATGTGGGGCCCATTCATACGGCGGGACTCACAAACTTAACGCTAAAAAAGTCACTTTAAAAGACTTTAAATGTTTGCAGGCTCCCTTCGGCTTCACCGGGCCTTTGCCGTTTTTCTCTGACTGTTCTGTGCTTTTTCAGCCCACTCCAGTTGGCAGGACTGCATATGAATATAGCAAAAAAAAATAAAAAATCAGGTTGAGCGCGGCTGCCCGTGGTGGGAAAGAGCAAAAGAATGAGTGACACAGACACTTCCTCCCACTCTCTTTTGATGGGGGATGCTGGCTATTTATCTCCCACCTCCAACACTCCTTTACCTCAAAGCCTTCTCCATTCTTCCCAGTTATGTCGTTTTAGCTCTTTCACAATAAAAGCTTCTACCTTTGCCTTTCAATTCCTGCCAGTTTGATTCCATTCACCTCTGTTTCTCTACCCTCCATTCTGTCCTTTTTAGCACACGATAGACCTCCACACTCCCTCCATGCTCCTCCCCGTGTGCCTCTACTCCCCTGGCTGTTAGCTCCACGCTGAGTGGGTTGGCAGGAGAGAAGAGGCAGCCAGCAGGAGGCGGGCCGGGCCTGCCAGAGTGTGTTGCCACCCTACTGAGCCACTGGCACGGGCGTTATCTTCTCTGCTATGTCTGGATGCTGATATTCCGTTCAGAGAGGATAATGAGGAGGGACCAGAGGGGCGGGGGCTTCCCTGTGGGGATCCAGTCCCCATTGGGTCAAAGAGTCACTCACCATATGGACAGCATGGATTGTGTTGTGTTCGCTGACATACAAACATCAAACAGACTTCACAAGCGGTGATGTAAGGCCCCCTGGTGCTTCTCTGACCTGCCTCCAAACACACAAATACAGTACATCCATATAGTGGAACAGTGTGTGGCTTTTGTACCTGTGCAGATGAAGAACTTGGACTCTCCGACACTTAACTCCACTTTGTTCAAGGATATGGACACCTGCAGTGCGGCTGTAATACAGAACGAAAGAGAGACAGAGAAAGAAAAAGAGGAAAATGGATTAGTTGTTACAGTTTTAAGAGTACAACACTCAAAGGATTTTCATCATTTTGCTGACTGGAGAGACATACTATGTTAAACCCGTTCAAAAAGTGTCACTTTCTGTACCGTTGTGGCTCATTTCCTTCCCTGTGCCAGATTTTCATACTATCTGAGGAGCAGTTTCAATTGCATGTCACCATGTACTGCATTTACATGAAAAGCATGTGTGCCTTAAAGCATCTGTGCAAATATCCTCCTATAAAAATAAGAAGCTCCTCAGAAATAACCCACATTTGCCGCTGTTGAAAGCACAAGACAAATTGTCCCCGCATGTTGAAAAGAACAGTTTACGTGTTCATTTACATTTACATAAAGCTTTCAAAGTTCCTGTTCTACAGAACAGCGGGGCCATTTGTCCTGACAAAGACACACATTTGCTTGATACCTTTTATTAGGAACATGGCTGTTTGTGGCAAGCTTGTCAATCAGTTTCACAACGGCTGGAAGCCTTTCAGCCTTACGTACTGCCAGTTGCAGTTATCACTCTCGACAATGGTTTACACAGTGAACAACAGTAGGATGGGAATTTAAGAAGCAGAGAAATAGCAGGTAAATAACTCCGTGTACTTTCCTGTATATTCAAGGTTCTTTTACATCCTCAATAACAAATTAGACGCATTCTAGTAGAGAAGACAAGCTAACTGGAAATGTCGCGTGCACACTTCCACCTCAATGGCCCAGTAACAAATGGAGAAAAACCTTGGAGTCAGTGCTAGTGCCACAAAATAAGTCCAGCGACAATCAAAGGCCGCTTGTCTGTGCTGGTCTATTGTTAGCGACACTATAATGCCACACAACGGGGGCTCCGGTGGGAGTTTTGTAAGGCTAAAGTGAAAGGTAGTTAGCTGAATAAGCGTGTGGCTCGATCTTGGCTGACACAAGTTTATCAGATGGGAGAAACGGATGGATGTGCGCGAGAGGAGAATCAGACGGAGGCAGGGAGTGTTGGAATGGCAGCACGGCGAGCAGAGAACGTGTCTAGATGTCTAATGCGATGAGTAATGATTGGCAACTCAGCAGGGAGAGGGTCATTTTTAGGCCAGAGCCTCTCGACGTGGCGGGTGTGTCGCAGTGCTGAGCGTAGCCAGATATTTGATGAGCCCGTCATACCTGGGATCCTCCTGCTTTGTCCTCCGAGCTGCAAGTCTCGTTAGGATCTAACCACACACACATATTCACACATCCACATGCAGTATATAATACTCTAATGGATGTTAATCCTATCTACATTGCTGGGAACCTAACGGTGGAGCTCAGGGCGCCTGTCAATAATTGATGAAATGATTATCTGCAGCTTGTCGGAGGGAGGATGCTGCATCCAGCAGCACACCGGAGCTGCTCCCCTGCACTTATCACTGGGAGCCATCTGTCATGAACTGAGGCTGCCTACAGGTGGCAGTAGAGGGGCACTGCCACGTTGGACCTGAGGAGGCTACATGCAGCTTGACGAGCTGCCTCATCAATGTATTTGATCCTTTCTGGTGTGGAACTCGACTGTTATAGCACTTAACCAACATTAGCAGAGATCCCTGCTGTACAGCCGCACGCAGTAAAATGCACATGTGCCCGCACATCAAATGTGATGTACACTGTCATGCATTAACCAAAGCTCAAGAGTTGCTGCACCAAGTGTAGAGTTATCTTGTCGTGGTATATTGTTTTTGTACGTGGACTCAAACATTACCATTTTGTCTGAACAGGAAAAGATGAACGCTGCCAATTTAGATTAAGTTAAATGTTTCTTTTCTTCAGTGTTTTTCTGGAGCCACTTTCAGCACAATCTGCAACCAGTGGGCAATTATTTGTGCATTGCATTGTGGGAGAATAATGTCCATTAAAGCTGCATTTGGTAACTTTTATAAAAAATTACTTTTTCGTCATATTTGCTGAAACTGTCACTATATCCTGGCAGCTGACAAAACAACCAATCAGAGCGGAGGAGTCTCGAACAAATAAAGATTATGTTACCGTGTTGACTATGATGTTTTCAGAGACATATTATTTTTACTTTCTCCTTTTACAGCTCAACAGTGCACTGAAATATGTTTTCTGAAAACATTTGCGGTGAGAAATACGCAATACAGTAACTGAATATAGATTGATATTTGATCAGCACTGCTTAGTTTGATCTAACCTGCTTAGAGTTAGCATGTAGTATGGAAATGAGATAGAGCTACTGTCTACACAGATACACACACACACACACACACACACACAAATACCACTCTGAGGTTGATTAATCATGTCTATTTAACCCTGTGCCCTTCCACACGGCCCTGCCTCTGACTTAAGGCAGATTCCTATCAGCGCTTCAAGTAGTTTAACGGTTTTCAATTATTAATTGATCCCGGCCCGTTCATGCTGTATGCGAGTGATCACGTAATAAGTTCCTCACAAAACCCAGCAGGCAAAAAGAAAAATGGGGCTGTGCTTTCTCTGTGCAGCCAGAGCGATTGTTTGTGAATCAAATAATTAAGTTCAACCTGGAAAATATAAGCGTTCAGTTGGCATTTCTAAGCTGAAATACACAACAGTCCCCACAGCGAAAATACATTGGCATTTTAATGAGAATGCTGACTGCATTGGAAATATGACACGGGAGAATTTGTTTATTCAACGCTGTCTCGCCTGGTGGGGACACAAAGAGACATACTAATTATATCCATTTTCAGAAATGGTATGTTTTCAGCTGCGTTCGCCTGCTTATTACAGAGCTCGGGTCAATACGTTATGTGCCTGGTAGCAATTATCAGTTCCAATTATTAGCTCCTCCGAAAGGCGGAGGAGACACGGAAAATAAGACAACAGACAAAACCATTGATTGCCATTTGTAATGTGTCTGAGATGGTCGATAGCATACATGGCATGCCAGCTCGCCTAACAACGCTGAGACATGAGTCATTGCAGCATCAATCATGGAATCTCAAGTAAGAACGTTTCTGGTTCAAATCCAGCGAAAGCAAAAAAAAAAAAAAAGCATACAGTGTGCAATTTACCGACATCATGTCGCATCACTTTTGGATTTGAAGTTCATATTTTACAACCATTTTAAGTTGCCTCACTCTGCTTTCATTCTGTACAAGTCCCCCGTCTGAAAGTTCTTGTAACAATGCCAAATCATTACATTGCTCAATTAGAGGTCATGAAGGTCAGTGGCGGAGGAGGTGCTGACTGAGCTGGCCTGATGACATGATTTAGTGACATCTGGACCCAGTGCAAGAGTGTGAAACTTGCCAGCAGCTAAGTCACTGTGACTAAATCCAGAGCTGACTAAAGCGGGCAAAACGTACCGTTGCATTTAGCAGCGGGATAAAGCCAATGTTTGAATGACAGACGGGAGAGTGTCCAATCAACTGGCAGAGACAGGCTGGTGTGGTTCCATAATCCTGACTCCATAAAAAGCCACATTAAAGCCAAATATGCCATTTATGCCAAATAAAATGCACCGCAGAGAACATGCCTTTGTGTGTTTGTACGTGTAAGAGCATGTGGGGGTGTATGTGTACTGTATTTCTTTATTTCTCATGGTGGGAGGGTGTGTGTGTCTCTCTCTGTGCGTGTGTAAATGTATTAAGCACACAGAGCAGATATGCCCTAAGGCAAAAAATGCTCAGCTTTAATTGTCTGTGATTTTGTGGAGGAGTTGAAGGGAATTCTTCCCTTGAATCACAGAGACAGAGAGAAAGTGAGACAAAGGCAAGAAGTAAAAGAGTGGGTAGAGCAGGAGCAAACGAAGGAAGGAGATAAAATACTAATTACTATGTTTTGTATTCACCCATAACCTGTGTGCCTTGTGCATTTCTTCAAAAGGTGTTTCCAGTCAGAAATGAGCTTCAAAAACACTAAACAGTCAGAATTCTTTAAAGCTGCAAAGTCTCTCAGGTGAGCGGTGGCACCAGGTCCTGAGGGCGAGTGCAGATGTCAGGGATTTCTTTTGTTAAAGGACAATTCCACTTATTTTTTTATAGTTGTGGTCATTATTTCTATTGATTATGATAATACCAGACAAAATTGCCTCAAAGGGCTTCACAATTCAGACAAAATATGTCACTTTCTTTCTTAAACCACTTTATTTATGAGGTAACTGATGAGAAATGGCGGCCAAAAATACAAAAAATAAGACCCAGATGTCTTAAAACTGCTATTTCCCTTTATGTTGCTGGTTAGTTTCTCACATAAATGAACCACTCAGCTGCTTAATCTGACTTGACAAACAATAATTTACATGTTCCCACTTTTCACGACGAAGGATTAGCTGATTAAATGACTCATTTGTGTCAGTTGGTAAAATCGCAGTTGCAAGTTTTTACATACACAAGCATTAAAAACAACCTGCAAAAGTAACAGAATAACTCTTCCCTTGCATTAGATGCTGGGAAATGGAGTGCATTGTATTTTGAAAGAGAAAAATGCTTCGTATGTGCGTTGAGGCATCTCTAACGATGACACTAAATAATATTACACGGGGCGAAGTGAGGAGTGAATTATGTTTCAGAAGCAGAAAATATTTTTGAAATTATTTTCACATTCATTTCCTCCGGTGCAGGCAGAACGCAGTGAGTCGAAGAACAAAGCTGTTGCTTGATATTAAAGTACGTGGATCTTTGCATAGTAAAGAAAGCTCTGGTGAATTAGTTATTGTCATCTTTGCATGTGGTCTGTCAAAGCTGGAGGTTCTGCTATTCTGGGTCCCTGGGTCCCCAGTCCTATATATCTGTCTGGCTGCTTAACAAGCCTGTTTTCATGCAGGAGAGGAGAGCGCTGGTTTTACTCAGCCAACCATATCCAATCGTGCCGACATACAGTATCAGGCCACGTGCACAGTCTCAGGCACAACCCACAGCTACCTATTATCTTCCCTCTCTCCGCACACCTTCTCTGTGGCTCTGCTTTTCACTCACCGACTGCTTAGCGATTTATGCCTCCTTCCTTAAGCCTCTTATGGCTCAGGCTGCGGTGGACATGTCGGACCTCTCTCTATGTATATCTCAAAAAACATAAAACTCCAGTCGTGCGCGCGCGGCAACATGCACATACACAGATGTTTTTGTTTCAGACAGATGTGAAGTATTTTTGCTAATTAGAAAGAAAATGCAACTTGATCTTATCTAGCAGGTGGCTAAAATGGCAATTAGCTTTCTTCCCCTTTGCAGACAGAAGAAAAAAAGATTAACAAGGCCAGAAGTAATACAATATATTAAATATGCATACAAACTTTCTCTGTTGCAAATTTGCAGGTTTGATAGGGTTATTTAATTTTGGCATTAGTGGCTCGTCATATCAGGAGTTTGGAGAGATTATGCAGGCAGCCTTTGGGCTACTAAATGAAAGCAATGAGCCTCAGAGAAAAGCACATTTCAAAATATCACTGCACCAAAGTTCATCAAAGTCCCCTCGGATGAATCTGAAATGTGTGTGTGGAATTGTGTATTGAATTACCATTTCCTTTTACCTCATAACAAAAGTAATTCGCTACACTACCTGTAACATGTATTAAATAGTTTGTGCTACTTGCATTTATTGGACAAATACATATTTTAGACTAAAGTTCTCATTCCTAGTACAGAAAAATTGCGTTGTGTGATCAAAAGCTGGAAATAGATCTTTGCTCTTTTAATTAGAGACATCTTTTAATCTTAATGTACTCCAGGAAATGAAGAGGTGCACTGAATATTATACTAATAAAGAGGTTAAAAAGGCCACATTTTCTAATTTTTAGAAAATATTTCAATATTTCATATTTCTAACCAATATGTAAAAGTACTTTTAGGGGTTCTTCATATCATGAAATAATCACAAAGAATCATAAAATAACTCATGAAATGCCTTGAAGCCTGGGAGATATGCTCCTGCACATGCTCCACCCGCTGACATATGAAGTTCATGAAAGAGGGTTTGGGGCGTTTTAGTGACAAGACAGTCGTTTCTGGAGATGAACCATGGGGATCATTGATGGAATTATCAAATGTCTGCCAGAAGAGCTTCTTAAGAAATCCTGAGGAAAGAAAAACGTGAGGAAAAGGTTGTCTTGTCTTGGTATTTATGGCAACACATGGCCAGGGTGGGTCCTAAGGGGATTTCTTTTCAGGTGCAGAATGAACTCCTTCTTTCACTAATGACATCGCTTCTATCAAAACAAATGGCATCACAAGCAAAGCATCAAGAGGTATAAAGTTGTAGGACAACGACAGTCATATTCCTCAGGGTCCCGTCTGTCAACAGTTCAAACATTAAACCTGTTGGGAGCCAATCAGACAACTGAGGCTGCGTCGCCGGGCAGATGGGTTACCAGGGGGGGAGACGCTCGGCTCCAAGACAATGCAATCATCAGCCATGAAAGAAATAAGGGGCTTTAACGGCCAGCGTTACCGTTTTGGTTTTCAATTGCTGCCTTGCAATCAGTGCTTGTAAATGTCAAAAGGTGCTGGAAAGTGTGAGGAAGGGACCGGCCAAATGACACCTTAGTGGACACAAGGAGCACGCACGGAGGCAGGCAGACACGCAAATTCACATGTTTAGAATACAATATGTAATAAGAGTAAACACAATAATATTCATAGACAGCCTATGGTAGCACTCAGACAAACATAGACTCAGTTTGACCTGGGTATTGTCTCATAATCCCCGTCTTCTCTATCCTCCATCACAGAGAAGATTTCTATCCACGATTGCGCACAAACGGGAGCATCGCACTGTGAGAGTAAATCCCATTTGTTCAGGTGTATTGTGTTCTTATATATGGAAACATAAGAAAATAGGGGCCTTTAAACATAGGTGCAAGATAATGGCCTTATCCCTCTTCCTCTTTGCAAAATAGAAATGATACAGAAGCTTGGACCATTTCTTTGCTATTTTCCATTCTTTCTTTTTCTCTCTGCACTTCTGAGTCCTGTGTCTAATCTAGTCGTCTTTATTTTGTCTTATCTCTTTCACCCTACCATTTCTGTTTCTCCATTTCTTCCCTTTTATATCCCTCCTCTCTCCCTCTGTCCTCCGGCTGCAACCTGTTTCTGCATATGGAAACTTCAGCGAGTGTGGTTTTCTGCATACGCCAACATCGGCAAGCAGCTGAGAGAAGTTTGGGGCTACAATAAATCCAGATATGTCAGTCAGACAGGATGATTTGCTTCACACCGCCCCACATTTGACTTTGATTCTCTCTCTCTGTGTCTCTCTCTCTCTGTGTGTCTCTCTCTCTGTGTGTCTCTCTCT
>CALSBV010012184.1:7842950-7916351 GCA_943590825.1 Bovichtus diacanthus | reverse complement strand
CCCCCCTCTCTCTTCCCTCCCTCTCGCCCCCCCTCTCTCTCTTCCCTCCCCCCCTCTCTCTTCCCTCCCTCTCTCTCCCTCCCTCTCTCTCTTCCCTCCCTCTCTCTCTCTCTTCCCTCCCTCTCTCTCTCCCTCCCTCTCTGACAGTTTCGTGGTTGTCCATGCGGCGCTCCTGACAGAAGCTGCCACCAACTGTCACCGTATCCTGGCCAACCAGGACTTGAGGATGCCAGGACGAGGCTCCATGGAGTCAACCTCAGCCAGTGCAGATATTACTCACAACGCTCTCTCCCTCTGACCCCTAAAGCACCATCACACATTATTACTACATCAGGGTCTAGAGGCAAAATCAGCCCAGTGAAAAAGCCATTGACATATTTTCACAAACAATTTGCCATTTTTGAACTATTGATCAACTTGATATT
Source organism: Bovichtus diacanthus (assembly GCA_943590825.1). Taxonomy (NCBI): domain Eukaryota; kingdom Metazoa; phylum Chordata; class Actinopteri; order Perciformes; family Bovichtidae; genus Bovichtus; species Bovichtus diacanthus. Next base: position 7,915,926 of record CALSBV010012184.1, on the reverse strand, counting down.
CATTAATATTGTATTAAACATTTAGACAAAATCAGTACATTCAGGATGAAAAGGTGTCGACATCAAACAAAGCGTGTGCTGCGACAGAGTGGGGCTTCAAGCTGACATTATGATGCTAATGTGTTCACATGCTGATGTGTTCACATGCTGATGTTCAGCAGGTTTTATTGTCCAGGTCTCAGCCTAGCCTGTTACCATGCTAACATTTGCTAATTAGCACTAAACATGAACATGCTAATGGGAATGTTATTAGTTTTTCCTGGTAATAGGTCATAAATGAAAGTGCTGAACGGATGGAGATGTAGACCTGAGAATCACCAAAGTCACTTTCATTTATTCTCTGGGGACCAAATTCACCAACTCACCAAATTCCATGTCATATAATCAATAGTTGTTGAGCTAGTTAAGTTGGGACCAAAGTGGAGGACAGACATTACCTTCCAGAGAGCCATTAAGAGTAGTCATAGTACACATGGCATTCAAGAGCAAAAAAAAAGAAAAAGAAAAGATACGCTTCGGTCTCTAGACTTTTATTAGGACTGATAAAAGGATCCATTATGTTAATGGTTAATTTACAGCCAGCATGAAAAATGGTCATGTGACTGTAGTGACTTTGAAGAGCACCATAAATCAGGACATAGAAACACTCAGACATTGCAGTAAATTGTTTTAAAAGCCCATAGTGAGGATCCATTGATTAGCCTTTATTTTTTTTTTCTAAGCATGTTTGATCTCCGTATTGCTCACTGGCACATTCAGACATGAGAGCTGCCTAAAAGAACTTTAATCTACGACTAAACACCCAATATCTTCTGTGTTTGATGTTGAATGTCATAACATATCATCTGCTCGAGGCAAGCAAGAAGGTATGCACAGTATATTTTAGGACACAGAAAGCCTCCCTTGCATTACGCGTTTGTGAGATCATAGCTCCGGTTAGAAACTTTAACCGGTTGCCACGGGAGACCGGCTTGTCCTGCGGTGTGGCTAAAGTTCAAGTCATTATTCAATCTGATGCTGTGTCTTTGAAAATAAGCAAAGATGGTCGGACTTTGTACTTTGGAAGTTAAATGGGGAAACGTGGCAGATGAAGGAAACCTATTGATTGGTAGTAACTGTGTGATCATTAATCATAGACGAATGGATGCATGGACCGACGGACCGTCAGGCAGAAGCTCTTGGGTATTTTAGCTGTCACCTGCTGTAAGTAGGTGACAGCTATAATTAATAGGCTGACAGATGACTGTGTGTGAAGGTATAGTACATGTGTATTGAATGATTGCTCACAACACGGCTGTGGCACTGAGTGTTGCAGTAAGCACATTAAAGAAGAATCTGTCACTGAGCTCACGTGAGAGTACACCGGCTCCCCACTCCCCCGAGCTGATGGATGATAGCAGAGTGTGTATCTGCACACATAGGCGCTGCTCTGCATGGCTTTCAATTAGAACTGTCGAGAACATGCACTCAGCGCCCCGCTGAGATAAAGTTAGGCAAATAAATCAATAAGCATTGAGGGAAGCATTCCTCGAAAACTAACATTCCCACGGAACATACGCACACTTCATGTCAAATTCACATGAAAACACATACTGTACATATGCTACAATGACAACCATAGGCTCATATACATAGCACTCATGACATATATGCAACGATACATCCCATTCAGACACATAATGGCATGCTCACACTATATGCAAACACACTGCAGTCACACATACAGTACACCGCTGTGAGTATCCCTGACTTGGATAATTGTCGCCGCTGTAACTCAAAAGACAACAAATCCCCCAGCTTTAGAATTAGCATATTCATTATTTAACTGGGGAGCAGCTGGCTAATTGGCAAATGAAATGCTTTCAATAATGTTCACATGAGAAGCAGAATTTGATTAAACTGAATCTGGGGAAAATACCAAAAAAGGAAATGAATATAAATGACTGTGTGGGAAAAAAAAAATGATGCATTTTGGGAGATGAATAAAAGTGACAGCCTATGTCACAAGCAATGGCATTACGCAGATGTGCCAACTTTGCTGTATTTGTGTGCAAATAAAGTGGTTCGCAGTCAACAGAGATGTATCAAAATGTGGTGAAAATTACCACAGTTTCCCATCCGGCGCTAACTGTAAACTCTCCAAAAAAGAGAATAAGAATCACAGCTGAGCTCTGGCGCAGGTACTCTAGTTTTAATGGACTGCCAAAGCCAACCGACTCATGTCAGCTTTCTAAATCAGAAAGGAAGGAGGAGGGGGTCGGATGTGCTCGTAAAAATGCCCCCACGATTCTCGTCTCCGCTCATTCAAGTTAATGACACACACTCTCAGGCCATATATCAGGGTCTGTTTGATCCTGGTCAAGGATATTAAACTTTGATGGGTTCCCGCATTCACTAGTCCCCTTCCTTCTTTTGCAGAGGACAGTGCAGGGTTTATTCGATACGTGCACCCATCTGATCGGCCAATAGGAAATGACTCATAAATGCAGGCCAGAGCGTTGGCGCCAAGCTGACTCGGCTTCATCCCCAAATACTTCACATCCATTTGGGCAATTTTTGCTACTTGTGATCCACAACAAAAGGTGACATGTGTGTCAGCAGGGTGGCGTCAAAAGAGTACCAGGAGAGTGGGAGCAGAGCAGCGGGTCAGTGGTACAGCAGCAGAGGGGGGGGTGGAAAGACCGTGTTGGGTCACAGCAGCAGAAGCTGGCGGTGGCCGTCACCACACATCATCTGGCAGCCTGCTAAGTGTTTCCAAATAAGATACACATACTATAGCTGTTGTGCCGAGGATGGCAACACTGCTAGCAGCATATCAGCGCCGGCTGCTGTGCTACAGCGACTGCTGGGTCACATTTAAAAAGCTGCTGTGCTGCTGTTATGGGTGACAGTCGGCCATCAGAGAAATCGGATCTTTTTTGGGCATTGTGACCCAGAAGTTACCCCTTCTGGCAACACTTTCTGAAAGCTTTTATGAGAAAGCGCATAAAGGCTTCTTGATATGGGCGTGTCAACGCTCCCGAGTGGAGCAAATGTGTGGAACCAGTCCATTCAAGTGCCGTAGTGAAATGTATTTTTTACAAGCACACTTTAATAAAAGCACTTCTTAGAAGACGCTCATAACAATGCTCTCCAGTGTTACTTCTGTTGTTTATTTTCCCATTTCCCCACTTTGCATTTAATTGTATACGGCGACTGGTGGGTGAGCATGACTCTAGCTGACTGTGACGACCCTTTGTGTTGACGACAGAGTGGAGGCTGGCTCCACACAATAACTGGCAAAGGCCCATGCTAACACTTAGAGATGGAGTCCCCGCTGGGTTTGCAGAATATGCAAATGCGTCCCACGTCTCTCCAATGGGTTTTCCTTGCTATTTTCCCCCTACTGTTGGTGTTGTTGTTGTTGATAATAGTGTTTGTTGTCGGGTCACATGGGGGGGTAGCATTGCAGGCTCCCACAGCTGTGCCACAGTGGCCTGGAGACAATGGGCATCCAGGGCGGTTCTGACGCAATGCAACAATTGTTTGAGGAAAGAGCAGACACGAGTCAGGAGAACACAATCTCTTCATTTCTGCTCAGCATTAGAAATGAGCTGCAGCATCAGCGCCTGTGGACGGCTTCAGAGAAAGCAGTAATCTAGAGGCTTTGTTGATAACGTATATATCAATGCGGGTGTGGGCATTTGCATGCACGCCTGTGTTTCTGTGCGAGAAAGGTGTCTTGTGCATTCTTTTAAGAGTGTGACCATTTGTGAAAGTCGTGACTTCAGCAGCTCCTGGCTGTCAACACTGCTTTACATCAGCTAGTGTTTACACTGTAGGGGTAAAAATAACTTCCACCATCAATGAAAAAGAGAGTACAATTTCCCTTTTCCAGTCATCCCTCGTCTTACTTCTCAGTGTTAATGAGCTGCGGTTTGGCCATCGTGATCAACGGCACAGCCTGTTTAATTATTCATACTGAAGCTGTTCTGTTTGCCATTGTTGCCTGGAATCCTTCTTCCCTTAGTTTTCTTTTTTGCTTTCAAGAAATTCTGTTTACATGCAGCCTGGAGGTGGGGCGACGACAGCTTGAACAGTGGAGTTTGGCTGCGTTTGGTCGTATTTGTATTTGCGCACCCTCGCGCTGTATACGATCCTGGACCGCCGGGAAGCGAGGCGAGATTCGAGTCCCTACCCTTGAACGCGGCAAAGCATTGCTTCCGTTGATGCATAATGATGAACAGAACATACGGCTCAGAACACAAGACAGCAGGTTAGGCCCAAATCAGCTCTGCAAATACGCGTTGTTTGGATATGAAAGGAGCCATGCACTGCAGCTACGAGGGCTGCTGTGCCATGCATATGATTGATGAATAAATAACACTGGCTACCACAGGGGAGGCAGAGATTTGCAGCATTTCACATACGCTACCTCCTTTTATGATCATCTATCTCCAAAAACATTTCAGTACATCCTCCTCCTCTTCCTCCTTTTCTTCTTTCCCACCCCCAAGTCCGCTTTCAGAATCCTTTTATTTCCGTAGAAACCAGGTCTTGTCCCATGCCTTCTTATCTCATGACAGTTGCCTTCCCCGTTGGATAGGCGTCTGGAAGAGCATCACTCCTTCCAAACAAGCAGCAGCAGCAGCCTCGCCTGTAGCTCGCAGCATCTAATGGGAATGTTCTTACTGTAGAGATCCATCCGTCAAATGTGGGCAATAACATGATGCAGCCATGAATAACTGCACTGTACGTGTACAGTGGCTTGTTACTGACAAAGAGGCATTGCAAGAGCTTGGCTGCATATGTTATGTAAATCAATAAGAAAGAGCTTGTGTGAGATTGTTGAGGCAGTAATGTAGTGGTGATGTTGACACTGGTTTCAAAGTTGTCGATCAATTGCTACCACAATATACTGCGGCTTTATTCTGGATTCTATTCACAGACATACAAGGATTAAGAGGACCACATCAAATCAAAACCGCCGCTTAATATCAACTCGTGCAGGGAAACAAAATACTGTATGATATGATGATATCACGCTGAAGCTGAAAATCAATAAAATAGGACACGTGGAATAAGCTGTTATTAATAAATGAAATGAAAATGCTCATCTGTATGCTACAGGTCTTTTGTATGACAAGGCAGTTTTTTATAGTCATGTTCTAAAAGCCCTATTTATTCTAGCATCGTTCAGAATTTCAGTGAATTTTAAGTATACATTTATCCCAAACTACTAATCCTTTGATTCTATTTGCCATTTCTGAAAGGCATCTTAGCTTCAAGAGGATTGTTGATTTACCCAAGGATGGGGAAACTCAGATTAATTAAAAAGTTCTTATTTACAATGATGGCCCAATGGCCTTCATCCAAAAAGGGCAACGCTGCCAAAGAAAGTTAACGGATGGGATGGAAGATGTGTTTTCACGCTCAAATTGATTCAAGAATCTTGTTTGTGTGTCTGAAACAAGACAGAGATTGCTACTCAGATGATAATTTTGCATGAGGTTAGAATAATCAATGACTGAAATGAGGCCAAAGCAACCAAGTGCTCGGCGTACAACAAACGCTCAGATGGTGAACAAATCCACAGTCGATGCATAAAGTTCAGCACTGAAGCCAGATCAAACTTTTCCTGTTTTAGTTTTCTTAACCCTACGATTACTGGTTCAAGACTATAACTGGCCTCCAGGCTTCTAAACTTTTGAGCTCCCGTGATCGGGAATATTTTGGACCTCAGCGTGTGTGACCTGACCCTGTACGCAGGTCAATCAGGGTGCAGTGACAGTCACAGTCGAGCCCACGCGGCCTGCTGATACGTGCCCACGAGGGGCCTTTAAAATGGGCACCGCACATCTCAGACAGATGAAATAATGGCTTCTCGTGCACTGCAAACGGGGCCATTATGCCTCCATTTGGCTTCACATTTCAGTTTGTTGAGGATACCGAAAAGGTCATCCTCGAGTGACCTTGACTCACCTTGTGCATTTTTTTTTCAAACGTTCAAAAGAATCTAATCAGCTGTTTCTCCGGTCAGACCTGCAGTGTTTTCCATGAAAAAGCAATGTGATAAAAACTTACTGTAATTAGGTTTACAGGCTGATTGTTGTGGATTATTTGCTAAACTGACATTTGTCAAAATAGAACATGCATGCCTGTTGGCAGCACACAGCGGGGATTTAACCAGGTTATTAAAGCTTTAACCCATTTCAATTCAGCTTATGCTAAATGGATAACAACCACCGAGATGGATTTCCATTTTATCCTAATTCACAGGATCATGCCCACGTACTATTTCCCGATGGTTCTCTTTTCAGAACATCCATCTGCATCAAGCGTTTCTCTTTCATCATCTGTTAGTATAATTTCATCTTGTAGTTGGAGCACTGAAAGAAATGGGAGGCTGCATTTCAGTTAGAGAGCGCAAAATATTTGCAACGAAATAGAGTGCAAAGGGAATACGCGCACATCTACATAATTAATAGTGATTGCAAAATTAATTACTACCTGCATACTCGTAACCTGTTATTCTGAATGATCTGACTAACAGACGGATACGCAGATACAACATATACACGCTGTGGAGGTATCGGAGGACTTCACTTTACTGGCTTGTTGTTTGGGATATAGCCAAACTTGTTGTGAATTAACATGCTGACCTCTCAGGCCTCGTGACAGCAGCGATAAGAGCGCTGCTGTGTTGAGATTGAGGAGGCAATTATAAAAAAAAAAGAAGAAGCCCGACAAACAGCAGGTCGATGATGTTTTAATCTTCTTAGGGGGAGATATGATGTGGATATTCTTTTCCTAATTGTATTGTGATTGGACTTTTTTATGAGTTCAGTTTTGTTTCAGGTGCAAAAAAAATGCATCTTTTGTATTCCGGTTTGTTTTTCTAATCGCAGTGCACATGCACTTGTAATCTAATGCCAGGTCAGGGCATTAGGGCAGGGTAAATGAGGCTCCATTAACCTGTGAAAGACAATCAAACAAGTAGTTGCAACTTTAATGAAGCCAGTCCCTTGCCCAATTGCAACTAATGATTAACTGTAGCCCAGCCTGCAGCAGCGTTCAATTGACACAACGTAGTTCACAATTCTCTTAATAGCTCCTTCAATCAGTCATTTACGACTCACGGGTCCCAATCTACTAAAAAAGATGGAACAAATTGTTCAAGAGTTGCACATCACTAAGAAGACCATGAAGTCCAAACAACACGGCGGCAGCGACTTAAGAAGCCAAGCGTGGCACAATGCGAGGCTGCTGGTGGGATGACTCAACAGAAACTGAGCCAAACCTGAGTCTGTTCCACTGTCGCCCTCTGTGAGAAAAAACAGCAAATGTTTGGTTATGTCTGGAATGTTTGAACAGATGGAGAAGCCTCTCTGCCAGTCGCCATCGGCTGGAGGTAGCCCGCCCCAAAGCAGCGTCACACAGACAGGAAACAGCGCCTACATCATGCTCGACTTCACATGCACGTCTGTGGAAACAATGTTCGTGCTGCCCTCTTGGCCCGGTCACTCTTGAAAAAGAGATTTTAATCTCAATGAGGCTGCTACCTGGTTTAAATAAAGGATATATATATATACACACGAGAGTTACCAGACACAAAGCCACACATCTCCCTGCAGAGTAACTTCCAGAGCTCGTCTTTGCAATAATTCAAGCTGCGCCCCTCCTGACACTAACCCCGGGAACCCCAGCAACCTCTGCTTTCACCTCACTCCTCTCATTACGCCAGTTGTTTTCTCGCCAGAGCCCTGCACTCCTTCATTACAGGGCCTCGCCGTGCTCACTGGCAAGCCCCCTAGGGCTCGTTATCGATAGCTCCGCACTGAGCAGCCCAGCCGATTGGAAAGACTTGCTGTGGACGTGCGGGGGCGAGCAGGGAGAATTCATTAGAGCCTAGTGGCACCACTAAATCTGATGCAGCAACTGTGACTTATGCCTTGGTCTGATAGGAACAATTTATTGGAGGGGAGTCTTTCTCCCTCGTCCTGTGATGTGGGGATGAGAGGGGCTGTAAACACTGGGCTCTCCTTGCGGTTCATGGAGATAACGGTGGCAGAAGGTTATCTGCGTCGCAACGGGAGTGATGTATGCACGGCAAATACGGGAGAGTGGCATACTATGCCGTCTGCCTCCCTCTCCCCACTCCCTCTCATGGCCTGATGTCAGTGTTTTTCATCTTTACTGATCTGATCTGCTGTTGAACCAAAGATCTGTGGTAAACACTGAAAGGTGTGTGTCGTGTCCTGTCTCGGGTGAATTTAACACACAGCAATTGCCATCCTCTTTTTCTCACTTTGTTCCAAAATACACACAGAACTGAGAGTGGAATCATTATCTGCAACCGCAGAGTGACCATTTAACTACTTAAAAGAAAACTGCACACACACACACACACGTCTGTTTAGCATACACTGTACAGTCATATTCTACCCCAATGGACACTTCAAGTGGCCCTTAGAACAAGACACTGCATACTGATTACAGGCTCTCCACCGACTAGCTCCTTCATTATCATGCCTTTAATTGGGGCCCTGTTTGTATCCTTTCCCAGCGTGCTGCTCCTTAAACCTTTCGCAGGGCTCTCGGATGTGTTTACTGCTGCGCTCGGGTTACTGAAACAGTGCTCTGGCTTGGGGACAATAGAAACAATATCCTTGTTTAAGGCGGTTCTGCTCTGTGACAGCCCCTTGGCAAGCAGAGGTGGCTTCTCTAGTGGCTGGCCTTGACTGTGTGAGAGTGACTGTAAGGAAGAGACGATGGTAAAAAGAGAAAGAGCCATCACTGGGAAATGAGGTGCACTCCCTGGGATAGAGGCTTCCTGGCCCATATGAGGTTACGGGGAGTCTAAGCACATACAAAACACACTGCTTGCCCCCTTCACCCCAATTTCTGTCGCTGGGCCTCCTTGCCCTGCGGAATCTGGTCCATCGATCTGTGCGGGCCGCCTCGAATAAATGTACAATTCACAATCTGTCTCCTTGCTTCTAATTCCCATTTGAGCGATTGGCCGGTGAGGCTGGAGCATCGCCCAGAGGCTGAAGTCCATGGAGAGTGACTCTATTGTCTAGTGCTTTATTTATCCCTCTCTGGGCTGGAAAACTACCCCCCTCCCCACCCCACACACTGCCAGCCACCACCCTCCAGCTCGCCAGCCAGGAGCAGCTAAAGAATGGACACTGCAGAGGAGCAGAGGGAGCTGTCTGCTACGGCTACATCAACCGGAGTCTGTCTCAGGCGGAGTTGTGGCTGTCGCAGCCTCGACAGCGCTTGGGCCGTTTTCAGGTTCACTGGCAACTGTTTAAACATCCGACACAGTTCAAGGGAGCTCTGAAAACCGAACAGAAGCTCACTTGCTTGTGGGTCTTGGATTCATTGTTGATACCATGAGATTGTAATGTTCTCAGACAAATGAGCATTTTGCACTGGTTTCGAAGCTACAAATGCCACAGTGAGCCAGGCTGTTCCTCCACTGACGGCAGCAGCTGCTTCAAAGAGGACCAATGACACCGTGAGCAATTACTTGTCCGATGAAATGCCCGTCGTTTGCTGGTATGTCTGTATAAAAGTACCAAGCAAAGCTAAATTATCAAAGGAAATGATCAAAGTGAAGTAACGATGCTGTGGGGAGACCATCTGCTTGATACCAGATGAACTTCAGGGGGTCACAGAGGCACCAATGTAGACAATGCACCTCATATATCAAATCTTTGATTTATTTTAGAGGATAATAATAGAATAAAAGGAATGGTTTCATCTAGTATGATCCTCCCATCATGAGAGTGCCCTCAAACGGCATTGCTAAAAGAGTCATAATAAAAGTAATGCAATCTGTACCCCTATTTTATCTTAAAGAGCCAATGTGCTATATCTGCCGGGGAATAATAGCCACAGGAGGTAAATTGCAAAGGTGTTTTGAAGTGGGCAGACACCACATGGCTATATTGTATAAACACGTTTAAAATATCTAGTATTACCAAAAGCCTTTCGACTCTTAAAATCAAAAAGAAGAAATCTACATAAGAGTATTCCCCTGGACAATTTTCTCATTTGTTATGTTTATTGTATCAGAGATAAACCTGTTATTAATATTGCACAGACATTTTAAGTATCATTATGACGGATAGCGCCTACAGCTTTGCTTTTCCTGACGAATTTTAAACAAGATTCACAGCAAAAGAAATGGGTTTGTTATCTTTGGGATGACATAACAAACATCAGCGCCGACAGCGTGAGAAAAGTATCTTTTCATAAGACTGACAAAACATTTCAAATATGTTGACATCAGAGAGAGAAGACCTGAAACTGTGTCATGTATGCCTGCAAACAAACTAGGCTAATACTTTGGGTATTTCAAATATTGCAGAGTAAATGATCCGTCCCTTAAAGCAAATTGAAATGATGCATTTTCTCATTTTCTTTGTGGCATAAGCATGAAGAGAACTTCTTAGCAAGACGACTTTCTTCCTGAAAGCACTAATTTGAAATGGAAAATTACGTGACTTTATTACTGTCGAAGATGAAAAGTAACACTGATGTCTTTTTGAAGCAGGGGAGGCCGCTGCGAGCAGAGGAGTGATTGATGTTGTCGTATAAATGTCTAACACGTGTGTCAATGGCACACTAGGAAGCGGGAACTCGCACCTCAAAAGGTTAACTTAAAACGGAGAGAGATAATAGACATGTGGGTGGTGAAGGAAGGTAGATGAATGAATCAATAGGAAGCAGAAAGCAAGAAAAGGGAAAGAGCAGAGAACATTAAAGGGGAAAGAAGAGAACTAAGAAATATAGAGAAAGTGGCGGGAAAAAAAAACAGGAATCAGACTTCCCTCTGTCGCTTCTTTTTTAATAACTCCCATGGCCATGTATGACCATCTGTCTGCAGAACACTGGCTCCAGGAGAGCCTGTCTGACTCTGTCTCTGCCAGGACCCCGTCCACCTGCGGTGACCTAACAGAGCGCCCGTCTGCTTAGAAAGCCCCCACCTGGCCGGGTCCTCTGTGTGTCTGCTTAGTGTCAAAGTGTGTGCGTGAATGCATTTCAGGTGTCCTCGCGTGCATGCACGAGTGTTTTCGTAAATGTAAGTAAGCGTGATGCTCAGGTGTCAGAGACAGAGCAGTCAAACGAGGGAGCTGGGGACATTAGCTGTCTATGAAACGTAAAGAGGGACAACCTCATGCTCGCTGTCCTTCCCAGTCGGCCGGTACTAAGCAGGCAACAGATGGTCTGCTGGCATAATAAGCTGTATAATGGCCACACACAGGTGCACACACACACACTCAGTTGGCACAATGAGGGAAAGATAGAGCTACATGTTCCTAGTACTGTAAAGAATAGAGGATGAAAAGGAGGCACAGACAGATGACTGGCTGGATTTTTAAGTGTCTCCGCTGCAGCTGCAGGATGTGCACTGCACTGCAAGAAGCACCCAGCACCACTAATGGACAGCAGTGATGTCACAGGCGCGACCACACGCTGGAGTACACCTTTACATCAGTGCAAACGGGCGAGAGCTTTAACCATTGGAGGCCAGCGAAAACAGGATCTTCAGCAGGGCTCCTTGAGAGAACAAAACATTTTTAATAGAAATAGACAGGGAAGGAGGGAGAGAGGGGACGACATGCAGCAAAGGACTCTATCAACCCCATAAAGTGCATTTTTATTTCAACAAATGTCATGAAATAAAATGTTTTCCCAAGCCACTTCATGCAATATTTGATATACTCATTTCTACTTTGAGGGTGATACCAAACAATGTGGTATTCACAGCAATTCCAGTTCATTGCCAACCATCAGGTTTCACCTCCCATTAACCTGAACATTAATCACAGTGGGTCCAATATAATCAGTACAAAGGAAACACACTCGACTGTCAGAATGCCTCATTAAGTTAAGGGTTAAAAGGAGTGTTTGGAACATATGGTACATATGGCTGGAGGGCAGTGAAGTGGGTGACACTGCAGGAGTGGTGTGAGAAGTTTTCATGGAGGTTTTGATACTTTTCCCTATGGATTAGTTTGCAAAGACCATCAACACATAAATGCTGCCAGACATAATAATGTGGACTTTTGACGCGCAAGTGGCGTTCATTTCATACGAGATGTAACCTCCCTTACTTCACTACAGTCATTTCTTTTAAAATGTGAGTATTTGATGGAACCTCAATACCATTTTTCATGTTTCCTGATTTTTTATGGGTCAGTAGAGGACTAATTGACTTCTTTAATTGGTTTTTTTTTCGCTGTCACTGAGGGAAGAGGAGATGAGGCCAAATTAACGCCTTCTAGATTCCAGTCATTACAGCTCAGGCAGGGAGAAAAAGCGTATCCACCAGACCCCTGTAGGGCAGTGCTGACTCATAAATCACATGCTCCTGATCGAGGGTTTGTCTCAGAAGCAGACTGTGACCTTGTTTTGAAATGCTAACGCACACCACTAGCCATTAACTCCAAGTCGTGCCTTTGGATGTGGTGAATCATTACGTGAGTGGGCCTCTCTCTTCAGTTCTCTGGCTTCACAGTTCAAGAAGCTCAGTGAATGTATAAAACTAATATGGATGGTGGCGGTCACAGAGGCAGAAATAAAGCGATATTAAGTCCTTGGGTTTGGAGAGCTCTGTGCTGAAATGTGTGCCATTAATTCAATGTCCACTTAATGAGAGAGGAATATGGATATACACACATATAGTATATGATCTCGATACAGAAAAGAACACCAGTCACTCTCAGTGGGAGACTGCAGCGTTTCAGTCCAGCATTGATCTGAGAGAGAGATATCACCCATTAGCATATCTTAACATGCCTAGAAATCCTTCTTTACTCAAACGAGTTTAAAAAATGTGGAAGATACGAACGAATCAGCGCTTGGCTGCCAAATATGTATCTGGATATTACAAGTGAAGGGGAAGCCTGCGAGACTGCTGCTTATTACATAACGCTATCAACAGAGTTCTATCCAAGTTTCCTGTTCAAATTCATTTGTCAACTGGGTTGTAGTGAGGATCTCGGGCATTTGTTTTCTTTTTTTGTCCAAAGGAAAATCCACACAGCATGGCCAAAATTATGTGGACACTCAAATGTGATTATTGAGCATTTCATTCCAACACTATGAGGCATCAATATGCCACATTTCTGGGAAGGCTTTGGATTTGGGAACCTAGCTGCATGGGTTTGCTCCCATTCCACAAGAGCATTATTGAGGTTGGCCACTGATGTCAAGTATTGAAACTCAGAAAGACAGTTTCGGCCATTAGTGCGTCTATGTTCACCGTATTCAATACCATGTAACTTGAGAAAAGGAGTGGACGTGGACGTGGGTGCAACAACCACTGTGTTCATCAAACGGCCCACTTAGCTCTGGAACTTTAAAGTGTTCACTCATTGGCCTTGTGTTTGTTTAATTTCAGATTTGAGTTAAGTGCATTCTCAAATTTCCATTTGGCCGCAACCCAAAACACAAAGTGAATCTTGTTTAAAACTTCCGTTGACTGAAGTGCATGGACGACATCATCCTGGTTTATGATAAAGGCCATAAAAAACAAGGCAGAACTTGAGAAAAATAGCGAGCAGACAGAGCAGCAGATAAACTGACAGTGATAAAAGGATTCAGTAAATCGACAGATTCTTCATTAATTTTCTGTACGTGTGTGTCAGAGGCCCCGCAGATGCCACCAACATGAACATGTTCATGACTCATTCATATCTGACAGGGTCTCGTTAATTCCTCATTAACACAGATCATGGAGCATGTCAGCTGACACGCTTGAGTATAGGGGGCTCGGCGTGCGCGAGCGTTTGCACACGCTCACTTATGACTGAGATGAACATCTGTAGGTCGATGTAATAATATTGTTTAGTGGAAATGAATCACTGTCCTTCCTTACATGTTAGGGTTAGTATTTGCCAAAACGGGCCCCAGTGCCTAAACCTGAGCACAGTCCAGCTTCTCTGGCGGGCCAAAGCGCGACAGAGTGCAAAGTCCTGGCTGATTGGCTCAATGGCGCTTGACGGCCGAGGTGATTGGATCAACAGTGCGTGAGATCCAGTTCGATTGGGTGAACGACCACCAGCTGAATGCTGAGGACGCAGCTGCTGTCCACGCTCGCACATAGACATGACTGGAGTGACCACACACTCCCACTGGAGAGCACGTTGTAGCTCCATATGTAGCACCATGCTGCGTTGCCCTAGGGAGGCATTACCATTTAGAGTAGGGGGAACCATCCAACAGTGCTGGACGGAGCCCTGGCTCATGTGGCGGACACACTCTCTCCTCACAGGAAACGACACTTCCCGACTGTTGTTGCCGTCCGTCCCGGTGCCAACAAACTATTAGCTGGAGCACTATCCATCATGAAACCTTTCCTGTTTTGGACGCGAGAATTATCCTCTCCATCTCTGTCATGAGGAAGATTTGTCTTTGCAACAGACACACACACACATACGGGCATTTCCCACCCGCCTACACACACACCCATGACGACCATATGCAGAAGTGCAGACAGACACACATTCCCGAAATATCTGTTTGTTAACCTGTTGTTTTGATTTAGAAACTGCTTACTTACACAGTATTACTGGGCGACGTGTTCCTACATTATAATGAACAAGAGCGCGTTCACCCTCCTGCTGCTGCAAGTACTCAATGTGCATTAATCCCCGGCTGAAAATAGAAAATTGTCCCCATCAAATGCACTATTTACTCCAGTTTTAGTAATGTTCTCTACAGTGCGCAGCTCTTTAAAAAGGTAAAAGTAACTTGTATAAGAGATATACATCTTCAGTAGGAACAAATGGGTTTCAGGCTGAGAGCCAGAGATTTGTGGTCTTAGTCTTTTCACGGAGGTTTGTTGGCAACAACGGAGATATTATTATGTTATTATTGTTATCATGAAGCCATTTCCTTTCATCTTCATTTTGTATCTACAATCCAGTGGTTACCATCCACACCCGCACGCTCCTGCCACACAACCCTGTGTTACATTTACCCACGTTTCTTTCGAGTCTCTCGAAAATTATTTACAAGTTACAATGTTAATACATTGCATTTGGCAAACAAATTGATGTAAGTGCAGTCAGAATGAATGAGCAGCTTCTGAGGCGGACCTCTTTTCTCAGACGCCTGCTAGAGGAGCCTGGCTCTCGCTGATAATCACACAGAATATTTTTCCCTCGTCAGTTTTCAGTGCTGAATCTAAGATATGGTCTGTGTGTGTGTGTGTGAGTGTGTGTGTGTGGCATCTCTTAGCTTTGTTATGGAGCAGGAAACTGACACGGGCAGCGAGCGGAGGGGGATCAAAATTGTCATTGCAGTATAATTCACAACGATAATGGTTAATTTATCCATGCTCATTTTCTAGGTTAATTTACTAATTGGACTCGGTAGGAAATTGGTTGGAAGCAAAAAAAAAAATAAAAAAAAAACGAAGAATAAGCTACAGCAGGCTATTCATTAATTTAGGATTAAATTCAGTTTAAATGATTTTAGCTGATGCTGAACTTTGGGTTCAGCTATTTATTGTTGATTTTTGGATCATTTGGGCAAATCACATCACTAATCATCTGTAAATACAAATTACAATTAATCTAAATTAGAATAGTATAAGCAAGCACATTCACACATCACCCTGACACCTGCAACACACACACACACACACACACCGCTCTCCTCTCCCTCTCCATCATGGTCCTTCCAGTACACGTCTCAGTGCTCAGTAGGTGCACACACCCGCATATTCAATGAATCAACAGCTTACAACTTGCAGCTTGTACAGTGCAGCCGGCTATCTGGTCAGCACAGGGAGCGAGTGAATGTGCTGTGGGAGAAGGAGATCGCTCGCCGCAGTGTCTGTCCGCCTGCCCCGCTCTTATCGGTGGCAGGGAGCTGGTGGCAGGGAATGGCGGCCCGTCACGGCTCTCTGGGCTGCCAGGAGATGGCCATTATCGCTGGCACTCCATGGCTGTCTGTGCCACTATCTTCACTCCGCAAGCTTCCTCTTTATGCGCCGAAGGACATTTTTCCAAAGTGTGTGCGTGTGTAGTGTGCCTGCATGTGCGAGCCGAGGGAGGCATCAAGGATCGAAGCCCCGGTCGCTTTTCTAATTCACTCTCCGTGAGAGAGGTTCTCGATACAGAGATCAATACGGGCTGAGAAGAGAGGAAATGAAAGCTTTTACTTGTCAGAGGGCTGCTAACACTTTCCACTTTGACATCTGGACCTGGGTTTTGGTGACTGGGAGTCAGTAACGCAATCAGATCCGGGCATCCTCTTCTAAATACATTTCAAAGTAGAATATGATTTGCTGTGTACAGTGTGGACTCTGCAGCCATATTTACGTCACAGTTTAGCTGTTTTGCTAATTAGTAATAAAAAAAAAAAAAGAAAAGTAAAGATGAAGCTGAGGTCATTAGTTTAGCAGAAAACTAAAAATCTAAATTTAGACCTGCTGGAAGCACTAGAACAAGCACCGTGATTATATGGACCACATTTCATGTTAATAGTTGTTGAGACATTTCAGTCTGGACAAAAGTAGTGCACTAACCAACCAACAGGCCGACATCGTCATCCCTAGAGCTACGAAAAGCAGCAATTTATTTGGGTTTTACAGATATGCATCAGGATTTAACACAACAGGGGGCAAAGCATGCATGACTCAGACATTATTAGTTCATTTGTTCCCCCAAAGCACCCGATGTTAGAACACAGCACATCACTAAAGATAACGTAGGCACTCCTTGGTTGAAATAAATGACTGATTAAGCAAAGAATTTGCTTTTAGCATGTCTGAGCAGAAAATCTAACTGCATCCAACCCCCCATGTGCTTGTAACCACGCTTATTTTTGTTTCACTTTGAGACTGGGCTCTGATTCTTATGATGTAAAATTAGCGCGTATTAATGCAGTCATCAGCCATTGTGTCGTCCCCACAGACCGATGATGTTTTCATCCTCGGGCTAGAAGATAATTGCAGCAGCAGACTCTCAACTCCGAAGTACAGCTTTACTCACATATGTAAGAGCAGTGCGAGTGCGTGGACGTGGGTGCAACAACCACTGTGTTCATCAAACGGCCCACTTAGCTCTGGAACTTTAAAGTGTTCACTCATTGGCCTTGTGTTTGTTTAATTTCAGATTTGAGTTAAGTGCATTCTCAAATTTCCATTTGGCCGCAACCCAAAACACAAAGTGAATCTTGTTTAAAACTTCCGTTGACTGAAGTGCATGGACGACATCATCCTGGTTTATGACAAAGGCCATAAAAAACAAGGCAGAATTTATCTGCGGTGTGGGGCGGCAGATCGGTGAAGTCCGATCTTGTGCAAACAAACAGAGATCCTTGTTCTACACATACATGGAAAGAAACAGATGAATCCCGGCTTATCTCTTCATGTGGCCCTGATGTATTTAATCATTTAAAATGACGCTTCTCCACCAGGATACTCTTGGCATAAATACACGACATAATAAAGAGTCTCTTTGTGTTCAAAATGAAACATGTACGTAGTGATAAATATATTCAACGCCTGAGTGACATTTGGTTGTGAACAACCGCCAGAATGACATTTCAGCGAGAAAAGGATAAAAGTGAATTTGTATTTCTCATTATTTGCCCGTAGACGTGTGGTCATTCGAGTTGAAAACCAAGGAAGTGCCTGACTGATCCACAGAGAAGATAAACTGCAACAGCTATATTGAAAATACACCAACCAAAGACAGGAATTTTCTGACATGTTCAACACGCTGTGTACTTCCCCACAGAAATCTACATTTTCATAATTATTCACACCCGTTATTAAGTCCCTGCAGTTTGGTAATTATCAAAACTCATCCGTCAAGTGAGTTCCTGAACAGGAGGACGGGGACTCGGTCCACAAAGCGTCACTTGCCTGCATTCTTTGTTCCCCTTCGCCTGATAAAAACTGTGGGTTTGTTCATGTAAGGCTGAACTCTTTGCCTGGGAATGAAATGGGACAGGAAGTGCAGCTTTCTGCTACTCCCCATCGTCTGGTTATATATTCTTTCACCGTGCGTGCTTTTTGTTTAGGTGTCGCATTAACTTTGCATAAATTCCCCATTTTCCTCACCTCAATAGCAGCGTAGCGCAGGTGTTGATGTTCAGAGAATAGATTGATTATGTTCCCAATTAAAAAAAGTCAAGTATATCAAGGTAGAGGTTCTGTAGGTGTGTGTGTACGCTTCTGCTCCAAATTCCCCCGCGACGATGCTTAGAAAATAGAGCTGCCGTGAAGGGGATAGGCACAAAATAAACAAATAAAAGTCATGACAGCACAACCTGTGCATGTCAGTCACAGCACAGTCCCACGGGGAGTGCGCACCCGTGAACGGATACACTGACATGAGCACAACTCTGATTCGTCAATATTCCCTCCCTCACATCAAGGACTAACCCTGTATTGTAGCAACACTTTGAGTGTGGCTGCGTGTCCCTGCTCATGTGACACTGGATCCGGCTACATTATTGCCTCGACACGTGATCCAAAAACCCCCACGAGGCTGCCGGGCACAGAAAAACACACTTCTTTTTTTTTTTTTTTATTTCCGCAAACATTCAATCCTCATTTCCGCAAAAACAATTCAAGTGAAAGAGTCATCCCTTTTTTTCCCCGGCATGAAAAATGATACTTGAGGAACGGGCCTCGTCAGCAATCCCTTCGCACTGGATATGCTCATTAGCCAGGAATAAATAATGGCTCATTAGGAGTCATTATATTTTTATCAGATAAAAGACCGTGTGACCCCAAAACGGCCCCCGAAAACAAAGAGGATTAGGGCAGTGAGAGGGAAAAGCAGCAGCTTCAGCCATTGTCCGAGTGAGATAATGAAATCTCTAGCTAATAGAGCTGTAATCTGGGGGTGCGCCAACGCCAAAAACCCACGCAACTGTGTCAGCGCCCACTCTGGCGGTGTGTTTGATGTTGACAGAAAGGGAGACAGAGCATGAACGCGTGGCTGTGTTTGGAGTAAGTGTGTGTATACGTGTGTGACACGGGGAAGGAGTGTGTGACAGGGCCCAGGAGGGAGGATGGTACAAATGCAAAGGGGAAGGCAGCAATCAAGGCTCAATCTGCACATCCTCTGCCCCCAATCAGTGTAAGAGGAGGATAATAAGCAGTGGCTGACACCTCCCCAGCGGAAAATGACACAAACAAAAGAGACATGAAGAAAGGACGCGGAGGAGGAGAAGAGGAAAGTTGCGATGATGGAGAGAAACGCAGGGGGAAGACAGAGGAGGGGAATCAATTCTCAGCGTTGTGCCTTGGGCCCGGCGTGTCATCTGTATCAAGCCTGTCAGCCGCACTGGGCCTACCTGTTGGCCGAGCGAGCCACTGCTGAGAGGAAGAGAAGGAAGTGACAGTGAGGGGGAGAAACGGAAAAACAGGAGTCGGGGTGTTAACCATTAACCGACAATGAGACTTTTGACCGATTAGCGCCGCCAGTGAAACTGTTCAAAAGTGGCTAATGGTTCATGATCGGTTAACAAGGGTCTGCCAGGGGAAAGAAATCTAAATTAGCATCCCTAAACAGGAGGAGGGGGAGGCAAGAAGAAAGAGAGGTGGAGGGGAACAAAGAGCAGGAGGGGTGGAGGACGAGGCCGGAGACGGAAGCTTTTTGTCTGTGATGTCAACTCGAGTCTCCGCTTACTACACGCTGCAACAATTAACACAGGAGAGAAAACCACTTAGATCAGACTCAGAAAGTGGATCACCAGAATGCTGTTTTCTCACGTACTCCTCACGGCTTCCGTAGCAAAGACACGATTTCTCAGAGATTATTCAAAATATAAGGGTCATGTTTTTTTATTTATTTTTTATTTTTTTTTAAAAACATCCAAAAGGAAAGATCTGCACAAGTCACCCTTGCATGTTTGGGTGTGAGCGAGTACGTGTGCTTATGTAGCGGTTGACAGGCACGTTCAATAAGGTTTCAACAAAGCTGAATTTATCAATCAGCTCCAAGCTTCGAACCTCCCACTCAGCAAATGTATCTACTGCGCAGCCGAAAATGTGTCAAAATGTCTCCCCGTCGCTTCTTTCTGTCTCCAACACACAACATCTCTTCCTCCTGATCGCACACAAGCCAACGCACCAGTGAGATGTTATTTTTCATCTCACTCGCTCAGTTGGAATACTCCCATGGGCAACTCTTTGATTTCTCTTTCCTCATTGAATTTGACAACTTCACAGCCAGATGTTGAAGACGTGATCATCTTTTAATTAACCTGGGACACACTGGATTTTTTTTCTTCCCTTTTCCTTCCTCACCACGTTCTGCTAAGTACACATGCTTTACAGTAAGAAAATTCATCCCCGAAATACACAGTAATACAGCAGAGCTGAGTTTAGTGAGTTAACCTATAATGAACCAACATTAATCTACAACACCGTTAAAACACATCGTGGAAATTGCTGGCACATCAAAGTAAGCGCAGCATATAGACGTTTTACACCTTTAAAAAAGCATTTGCATCAATGATTTATACACTTGTTTTTTAAAGAAATTCTTTCAGGCAGCTTCTTAATACACCAGTATAAGATGAAAACACTTTAAAGTAGTTAGAAGAGAGATGGAAAAGTAGATCATGGCAGGATGTGATTTGCTCCAGCCAGACACAAACCCATAATGTCATGAGCATGTGGCCTTTGCCTCAGCCCAATTTTAATATCAGCAGTGGCAGTAGCCCAAGGGCTGGCACTGGTCTGAGTCCTCAAACCAGATGGGAAGATTGATGCTTGGACAAAATGAAGCAGACATGCTCTGCCTCAACTGAAGTGCCTTGCTTCACTGCACGAAACGGCCAATTGCTTACTGGTCACAGAGAAATATTACTCTGGCGTGTGGATGCAGCCTGCTCTGCATCAACGCCGCCTCAGCGCCGCCTTGTGGGTCTCCGTGTGTGTCGTCCTGGCAAAATGTGCTCCTGGAGCAGGAGCTACCACAGAGGAGGTGTTCAGTGCTTTGCCAGGTGTTCATATCTCTGTCACTGAACTTTACAGGTGTGTAGTTCAGAGTTGGGCAGGGTCAGAGTAAGGGCGGCGAAGGGGCTGCTGCCTCCCCCACTTGTAAGAAAACTAAATTGCGGGCATGGATGCAAGGCAGTGGCTACATTTTTAACAATACATGATGTATTACTGTGCCAGGATTTGGATTATCTACCCATGTGTCACACAACTGGCTCTCGACTGTTTTTGCACTACAGACTGTTTTATATCGCAAAAATAATATAACAAATGAAACTTAAAGAGAGAGAAAGAAAAGCTGCCCAGCACCAGACAAACAAAGTGACCAGCTGGTGAAGTCAGTGGAGCAGCTCGAGAGATTCTTAAAGAGTTAATTAAGAGTGAATTGAGGAATTACATTTTTTTTTTAGATGGCTACAAACAACTCCAGATGGAAACTAACATTACTCCATATATGCTGGATGTGTAAACACACTTTAATAGTGATGTGATGCTGGATGTATTTTTAACTTCATGTGCTCCGTGTTTCAGTGCGGTAACTAGACATTTCAATGACATTCGGGTAGTGAACACAGATTCCATGTGCTGCTTATAATGCATCTCATATACTGCATACCTCCCATACAGATGACCTACTTTAGCTGAAAATCATTATGTTTTTAGAGGCGTGAAAGAGAGCAATGAGGGAAAAAAATGCATCACAGGCTGTGCCAAGTTCAAGCTAATTACTGCCAATAAAGCCTTTACAGCCTGTGATGTTTTTGGGTAACCTTTGGTCGAAGGCAGCATCTCACCCACAGTTAAAATCGCTCTGAGATGCAGTGAATTCTGGTCAAAACATATGAAAGAAATACCCTGCAAGAGGTAATAATGGGTCATGCATTATGGATTCATGAGTCCGAATCTGTGGCAGCTACATGTGTTTATTGTGCAGCAAGTGGAGAGCAGATGTAACAAGAGAGATGATATCTCAGCGATTTCCCCACCCACAGGGATAACTATCTGCAGCAGCGAGGAACACAGGCAAGAGGCAAAAACAGGCAGAATCAAGGAGGAAAAACAGCGGAAATAAAAGTAAGTGATGTAAAAGAACTATAAGAATAACACTGTTTGATTGCTAGCCTGACTTTTTCTTTACCCAAACAATGCCAGAATACTGAATGTCCCAGAAAACAATGCTGGGAATATAACTCAGTGCTGATACTGACTCAAATGATTGTATAGTTTGTTTTTCAATCCTCAAAACAATCATTACCTAACTTCAAATTGCGTTCGGTACTTATCATGTTGTTATCCCAGTTCTGTCGTCCGTGCCATCATTTTTGTCTTCCTAACACTGTACAAAGGAGTCTTTTATCTAAATGGTGAATACCCTCCTTGTGCATGGCCTGTTGCTCAGCCTCACTATCCTCTGTGGCATCTTCCAGCTGAAACCTGCCTCTCGTGCCCTTCTACCGAGGAGGAAATGTGGCACGGAGCTAGCCATTAGCGTAGCCAGTGCTGAGCAAACGCAATTAAAGCAGCGGCAGGCTGGCTAATGCTGAGCTTAACACAATCCCTAGCCCCGGTCCCCCATGCTAATGTGATGGAATGTTTGTCGACTTGTCCCTTATTGGCTCGTTAAAGACGAGACGAGAGCCGGGAGAAAGATAGATGGAGGGGCAGCTAGAAAGGAGCCGAGAGAGGGAGGCGAGGGAGGATTCACTGCCGAGATAAAAGGAAGCGAGCAAGTCGAAGTTAAACATCAATAAAAAAAAAAAAAACAATAGCAAGTCCAAGTTAAAGTAAAAAGGGAAGGAAAGGCGCGGCCTGTTATGACCTCTGGGCAGTGGAAGCATCCAGGGGCCAGATGAGGGGATTCTTTAACCGAGTTCACTGCTGAGCATTCATGGATTTGTTTTTTTTTTATTCATTCGAGAAGAGTTTTTTATTTATTTCTTTCCTGCTACGGAATATTAAATATCTTTTACCGGTGAGAAATGCTTGTACTGAACTGGAGGACCCCAAGTGAAAAGAGATGCTTTCTCTCCGAGTGCCAGTCAGGTGTCTCAACATTTGTGTCAACGTGAGACGTCTCCGTAGCTGCCAGGATAGAAAATGTGTGGAAATTCTGTTTAATGGCGATTATGTGTCGTGAAATAAGGTATCGGCCTCTGGGTCGGTGAGACATAAGAACACTTCTTATGTGATACGGCTGCTGTAAATGTATGTACTTCGTTGGCAGAATATCGGAAATTGAATGAAATTGTTGGATAGCGCCACCATCTGTCCATTTAGCTGACTCCCCACATAAAGTGGTGAGGGCTGCATGAATATTCATTTATTCCTATAGTTGGTCCAGCACGTACACTATAGGGCAGAGGTGGTTTGGTGAACTTTTGGCCTGGGACCTCAGTGTTGGACCTCATTAGGGCTGTTGTGGCAGAATGGGAGTAAATCTCTGAAGGTTCACATGTGTGGTGAACAAGCTTCACACAAAGTGGAGGCTGGTGTAGAAGCATCGCCTGTGCTCGTGGTGGGGGAGTGTGCCTCACGGGTGCTTTTCGTGTTCACACACACACACTGCAATTATATCTACTATACACATACAGACTTCATGCATTTCCACAAATCTGCTTTTTTTTAAATTTGGGCAGCACTTTCCTCCTCTATGAAATGCACAGAGCATGTTTGGATGACCCCGACATTTTTTATTTGCTAACGGAGTGCAGAGAAATCTGACTCACTTGACATTTTGCCCAACTTCTCTTGTATAAAGCCTCGATACTTGTGCAGAAATCAGCATGATTGTCTTATGTTAATTTGAAACTGTAACCAGATGCAGACTTCAGGCAGTTTGTTATTAAAATATCTAATACTGAGGGCTCTTCTGAGGGCTGAAGCACGCGCTCGCTCTACAGTAATCCCTCCTGTATGAGGAGGACAGTACAGTATCAGACGTGTGCAGGCCACCTGACTGGAGCAAAGACGGCCTGACCTGCCCCGAGGCGTCACACTGTGCCGATTTAACCCAACTGCCACGCTGCAAGTTTCCTCTGCGTGACTGCTAGAACAGCAAAAGACATGAAGCCATGTTCTGCTGGTTGCTAATGGACTGAATGGGGACTACAGCACTGACCCCGAGAGTTACTATAAAACATTGATGAAAGGCCAAATGCACTCTACTATTTCCCACGGGGGGAAGAACTGTAAAGATTATGGATACCAAGCCTCAACAAGAGCTAATGAAAGGCTTCAGCAGGGAGGAGTGTTCCCACTAGGGAGACTAACCAGGGCATGTACAGTATGTGCTTATTGCTCATAATGAAAAGAGCTTTTGATGGTGTAAACAAACATCTACCTCCTCAATAAAAATAAAGGGGCAGAATATTGCAGCGGTTGCCTCTGCAAAACAAAGTACAGGACTGTACCATTGCTCAAGGAAAATAAATTGATGAATGAGTCGCTATCTGCAGGACATCTCCTGTTGGTAAAGTGAAAATGATAATTCTTAGTTTGCCGGAGTACATTTACAGAAGAAGATCTGACCTTAGATTTACTTTAGTTTGCTCCTTTTTGGAATGATGACCGTGCAGTCAGTGCAAAAGCGGTAAAATGAACTTAACCCACGGAGGAAGTGTGTAATCCTCCGGCTGATCGCTCGCTATGCTCGATCCCTTGGTTACTGTTGCTACCGAGGGTTGGCAGATTTCATCAGCTGGGGCTACCTCGCTTGTGTTAGCACCCGGTCTCAAAACCCAGATTCTTGTAAAAGGGGTCTTAAATATGAACTCGATGACTACGTACAAAACATCGAGCAGTAGGATTAAAGATGCATATCCCAGGCAAAAAGATAATAGATAATTCATGTTGAAGACACGGAAATAAAGACACGGACACATTTGCAATAGCTGCAACCACATACATGCACACACACACACACACACACACAACCTCACAAACACTATACCTGTAATTCCACATTTCAGCCTCCTCAGGGGAATTTTTTGTTGACCAACTGACTGAAAGAGCAACTTCTGGTTGCAGCTAAACAGCAATTTTCTGTCATTGTACTTTAATACTTAAAGAAATAAAGATGAGATCTCATTGTTATTTAGTTGTGACATAACCCTGGCTCCGTTTGCAAACAGCAGCATGCTAACGGATCCTTCCTTATATTTCTGATCTTGTGTTTTTGGTCTTCAACATGCAGAGAAACAAGTCAATTTAAGCATGAAAAAAAACAAAATCACCAAAACTTGAGGTACAACTTTTTCATCCAGCACTGACCATATGTTATCCGGCTGTAAGACAATATGTCTCTGATCACTCGTGTATTGTGGCACACTTTACCCACGCCAGCCATTAATTGATTAATGGCTTCAGTGATCTTTTGTTGTTCTTCTTTAGAAGTGTTGGCACTGCTAAAAGCTACTGTTCACTTTGGATAAATGAAAGCATCCTTTGCCCAAAAGGTATTGCAAAAGGCAATCAGACGTGGGAAAGAACAAAGCTGCTTGTTCTCTATAAGACGTGAAGGAATTAGTATTATTCAATACAAGAGCAAAATGTTTCTCTGAACTAATCTCTACAAATCAGAACCGTCCCCGCGTCCGTCTTCTTAAATGTTGATCGCTTGCGTTCTCTTGATGTCTATTTCGATAAATGCGGACTGTGTGAATTTTATAACCTTCTACTTCAATTTAAGACATCAAGGCAAGTAAGTATGTAACAGATGAGCGCTAGCAGTATTACAGCATGTGCATCGGCAACGTATCCAGTTCTTATCTTACAACTACGTCGAATTAGTTCTCCTCTTCCAGTCCTCCTGCCTTGTTCCCTGGTGCGTAAATTATGCAATGTTTAAAATACTGCAGGAAACCATACCTACTAGCGCAAGACTGTAAGTGCCCAAATTGAGTGGCTGCTCACTGGTTTGCTGGTACGTTTGTGGAATTTATTAAGACACTGTGCTGATTGATTTAATGGCTCTGCATGATCTAACCCTGACTACCTCTCTGTTGATTCACATGAGCCTGCGTGTTGCTCAGCCAGAGCGCCGATCCTGATTGTGAGCGAGCACTTCAAAGCTCTTCTTCACGCCCCATGTACAAAGTAGGAGACAGTTTATGACAGTGTTGTTAAAATGCATCATAAAGTCAAAAATTGAATTTTTAAATGTTTTAATAAAATAGATAAGGTCTATTTTTGTGATCCTAGCTAAGCGTCAGTGTAATTGTCAACACTTCTGGCTTCACGGTTAAGTGCCTTCAGAATAAAATGTGTTATTTCATTTTTTTCATTCAGTCTAATGTTGGTCACCTCTGGCTTTAATCCAATTTGTTTAATAAGGTCAGGTTCAAGTCCATGAACACGGCCTTCACAATAAAATGTATGTTTTGTGAAGCAGCCGCAGGAAGTGATGAGTATCAGAACTATTTTTACTCATTAAAATTAGCTCAACATAGTATTAAAGAAAACCATGTACAGTCTAATGTGGATCAGTCACATCTGGCTGTTATCCAGTTTGTTTAATAAGATCAGGTTCAAGTCCATGTTTAATAAGGTCAGCAACAGCGAGGCCGTGATGATATTTTGAATAAGAAAATCGGAAATGGAAACTTTTCTTCAGGTCTTACAGATGGCTTGATTCCTTCTCTGCAGCACGCTATACACACTATACCTTTAAGTCTGTAAACTTCCCGTCTCATCTTGGACATTTCTAAGAGAATATGACTTTCATTGCAGTAGCTGAAGCACAACCTCTGTCAGTGTCCTCTTTCTGGCAACATGATAAAACCAAATACTGAGCTTCATGAAATATTTATTAAGAGTCAAGTCTTTGGCCTTATTTAGCAATTCTCCACAGACCGCCTCTGGACGGCATGAACTCTTCGACTTGTCAGAGTGGAAAAACGGTTCAACAAAGTGGATTTTGTCTCTCAGAAATACAGGCGATATTGACTGTTAAATTCAACCCTTGAAAACATTTTTTGACGGCCTCAATTTGTGCCTTGGAGAATATTGACAAAGGAATTTGATCTGGGTGCATGAAAGGCTAAAGTCATTATACAGTACAATCTACAGAAATGAATGAAAAGAAAGCCTGTCATGTCAGGAAGTTAGAGCAAAGTTGTTTCGGCACAAACTGCATCCCTAGAAAGACGCTTTATTAACCTTAAAGGGATATTTCAAATATTTTGAAGTGGGGTTATATGAGGTACTTTTCATATTTTATTTATCCACAGTACCCCATGCAACCCCACATCAAAAGATCCGGACTGTCCCTTTAACTAAATGCACCAGTTCCACCCTTCACTTGTTCTCGTGCGATTAGTACGAGTCATGATCAGTGTCGCGCTATTCCGTAAGCTCACTATTGTATGTGTACATCGTCAAGTGGGTAGAAGAGGCCGGGCCATGCAGGACAGATGGCGAACTTTGATGATGTGCCTTTGATGTGCATGTGTGTTGGAACGCCCCCCCCCCCCAGCTCCTGACAGCCTTCAGCTGGCAGTGAGGATGTAAAAGGAGAGCGAAAAGGAAAGAGAGGGGGAAAAAATGAAAAAAATTGAGGATTGCAGGCAATCAATGGCATTTCTGATGGTTAGGATTAGATTATGATTCCTTTTCCACTAAAAGCGGAAGCTTTGCGATGATACCAGGGCTGTGTTACAATAACTTGGAGTTAGAGAGGAATTTTTCTCTAACCTGAGAGATTTGGGTTTCATCTGGACTCCTGGTTTTCACAGCCGCTCTGACACAAGTGGTGTAAATCCACCTGTATGTGATGCGAGGTCGGGTCTGTTTTCATTAAAACATGAGATGTAATATATGGAAGCCCATAAAGGACTTTATTAGAATGAAAAAGTAAACTTGAAAATTAAAATGTATTTCCACAATAGCGTTATATAGGATAAAATCATAAATATGTTCAAATTGATAGAAAATTTCATTTTTATTTGGACTTAAATATTGATTGCATAAATGGAAAATCAGGTTACATTGTATATAGTGCATTGCAATTTTCAAATTTGAATTAACATTTGAATGCTGTCCATTGGGTGTGACTACTATGTGAAATTGCAAAGGCAAATTGGATGATTGCATTTAAATTTTTACTTGAATTACACATTGCTATTGGGAAATTACATTTAAAGTTTATATAATTATTTTAATAAAGTCCCCTATGGGCTTCCATACAGGAAATTTCAAATCCACCAAACATATTACATCCTGAATTTATCAAAAACTACTTTTAGGTCGAGAAGCAACACAATGCAATAAGTAGTAAAAAGGCAGTAGGTATGGCTATAGATACTGTACAATGTCCTTGCATGTTTCAAGAATCAAACATCCCATTTCTGGCATAGAAGTGACATCTAAGGGAAGACATTAATAGCAGCAGTCATCCGTCACTGTCCTGGTCTTTCTTGTGTTAATTGCCCCAGATGCTCGGTGGAACTGCCAAGCAGATACTGTGATATCCATCTCCCGGCTCAGCCAGCCATGAGGGTGGAAGCTCTCGAACACTCAATGATCCCGGTTATCAGCGGTCACAGCTCTCCTCCCTTAGTCCACCTATTCCTCATTTCCAACCTATCTTGATCACTTGGTCAGTCACGCAGGACAGTTCACCTGCCGGGGCACTTCTCTGGCACCTGAATCAAAGCTCTGAGCCTAAACAGCAACAGACGCTCCCTGGCTCACTCCTCTTTCATTAATCCCTTAATATATCTGCAATCTTCAGCGTATTGTAGCTGGGATTCACCCGTTGGAAGTGAAGCGTGTTCGGCTGCTCAGCGGGCAGTTGGGATGATGAAACATCCTGAAAGAATACTCCTGCAACCTACGCCATTCACACAAACATGAACACAAATACAGCCACATGCCTTTATCACTCCGTGAGAAATTCATTTGGCTTAGTTTTATACATCCGACAGCGCTATTCGTCACATCACATCACAGCACAGAATAAATAGAAGCATCGTGCCTAATGCATTCTCACAGAGCCAAACTCCATGCGGAAATAAAATCACCTTAGCTTGTTGTTTGCCGCCCATGCGTGCCGAGTGCCGAGTTTCTGAAGAGGATCCCTCCCTTTTCATCTCACTTCCAAAACTTTTTTGTTTCGCGTGATCTGGTTAAAATGAATACATTTAAAAAAAAGCGATGATGTGTGATATCCACCTCTCAGCTTGGAAACTCTGGAACACGCAACGGTCCAGGTCAGTGTGCGAACACTTTCTCTGCCAAGTGCTTATCTCCAAATCTAAATATTTATTCAGAATCGCAAACAGACTGTAGTTTTGACCAACGTGTGAATGAAATAGACATCCAGTGGAGGAATGTTTTCAGAGAGCACAAGGCCGTTACCATTCACGAGGAACCACACGTGGCTATGCTCCGTGGCCCGTTCTACACTCTTCCAAAGTTTCAGTCGTGTTTTCCTAAAAACCTAAAACATAACCTCCCTTGGCCGAGGTATCTATAATGACATATAACACGAACAAGGTGTTCGGCATAAAAAAAAGAAACAAAGCATGAGTGTATCACTCTGTATCCAATCCTCAATCTATACATTTACATCTATATCTATACATACATTTGCACTGTCAGGCATGAAAATGTCAAATAATGTTAGAACTTATTGCTTCAAGTGGCTGGATTTCATAAAGGGTGTAATCACAGCATCTGAATTAGCTCCACACTTACAGATTTGAATGCTTGTCTCTTAGATAAAGATCTAGTGAAGCCCCTTAATTAAATCTAGCCAACTCCTGACTCACACTACTTTCATGTTCCATGATGTTGAAAATGGATTAAGGCTGACCAAAATGAATCTGCCGCAGCCTACGTGTACATTGCAGCAGCGTGGTGCGGGGGGAGCGGGGCCGACTCTGATTGATCTCCAAGGAAGTGTTAATTGAATTGTGCCAACAGCAGCCAATAATCTAAAGGCGGATTCACACCGGGGAGCAGCAGCGCAAACTTTTCTGCGGCCGGTGATTATGTTTTTTCCAATGATATGGAACTAATAAAACATCAGATGTGATGTGTTTTGCAGCATAGATCGACACGTTCGAGGACTCTCTTCACTAATTGGCAGCGGGCGATCTCTCGCGCGCCGCGCTGCAAAAAGTTGCACTATCCCCAACTTTTAGTTTGGCCGCAATTCGGCGCTGGATCAATGAACAGCTGCGGTCGGACTTCGCCGCTCCCCTGTGTGAAATTGGAGTAACAACCTGGAAAGATTTCCACCACTCTGTCTTAAAGACCCAATTTACATTTACAGTATTAACAGGATGAGACTCTTTGCACAGCACGCTCACTTACAGTTATCTTTTACTAGTTAAAATGGCTTTCTCGCACATGCTGGATTTGCAAACTAGGGGAAAATGCCATAATTTGTCTCTCTGGGAGCTGTTTACCTTAAGCTTCTAAGATGAAAAGTGCAGCTTTCATCAGCGATGTTACCATTAGCCTTGAACTTGATAATGATATCCCTCCTGTTAAATGGTTCTTGGTAAGGCTGACAAGAAAAATTTAGAAACGGGACCAAAACTCTCTCAAGTTTCCTCTCTGACTTTGTTTAGACGATAAATCTGCTTGTCTCTCGGGTAAGTGCACTTTTGATGCACATTGAATCTCAATGACGGGGATTTGCATGAATGAAAAGCAATTTTTTTCATTTATTTTTTTTTTAAACCTTAAAAGCAACACACACATGCACGCAGCAACGGGTGTCTCTAAAACAGCTGGCAAAAGTTGATAAGAGCCATTTTGTACTTCAAAGTCCTTGTATATGAACCATTTTTTAAGATCAGCAATTTGTTCCGAAAGTAAGCTGGAAATTGCCCATAGACATTGGCTTTGAAAAACCAACTATTTTTGGATTCACGCTGCAGTTTGTTGTCATTGTTGGAAAACAAACTTGAGGGGGAAATGCCCCAATATGTCGCAGTAAATGATTCTGCTGTCTTGGGATATGCTCACCTCAGGGAATACCAGGCCCGAGCCACTTACTCGTTTAATTAAAGCGTTCAAATGCCAATGTTTATTTATGAGATTGATTTTTTAAAATGAAGGCTTGAGAATAGAAGATGTTCCATTTATAGAAGAGACTACTTAATGATGTGAAAACCAATTTTAATCATAATATACAGCACATCTGAGTGAGTAGTTCAGGCGGACGCTTCTCACGTGTACATTTGACGTGTACATTCGTCTCAGCATTAGAAAAAACTGCCAATTACTGATTCACAGTACCGGCAGCAATGTTCGTAGAAATCCCAACAAACAACTCAACATCTGTGGAAAGTAAGCCAAAGGGGTTTTAATTTATTCCATGCGTCTCATTGCATATATTCTTTGAATATGTGGATAAAGTTACCAATGAATTATGCAGGATTGTCTTACATCATCAAAAATGGCAATAATAATGAGTTCTAGTCACATTAATGAACTATTACATTAAATCTGCTGCATTCAAACACTATTTATCATCGCAGGAAAGTACTATTTAGCTAATCTAAAGTTTAATGGCTCACAGCATTAATAAACAATGACAGCTTATATTATTTAAAGGATAAATCTGGCATCATTCTGTATTTTTGTATCGTCAACAAATCCGACGAAAAGCCCCAAACTAACGTGTTGCTCCATCTCTTAATACCGTCCAACTTCTGTGCCACTCAAGACTCAAACACGTTGGTTTTTGAGGATATAACTTTAAAAAATGAGCTTCAAATGATGTAAAAACTACTCAAACAGAAGTAAAAAGTGCATTTCTTGGGTGCTATTCTCAGCTGGGGATAAATACACATCTGGTGTAAATGTATTTACAGATGCACTCATTAAAAATAAACTTCATCGCTTATGTTCATAGTAATGAAGGTGCAACAGACAAGTATTTTAAGTAGGATCAATCAGCGTTGGTCTTTCTATGGGATTTTTTGACAACTGGGAAATTAACACCCGTGGCACAAGTGAGGCTGATAACTTACACGGTCACATCAGCAGGGGTTGGGAATGATTAGAGTGCACCAGCAGGTAGCGGGATGGAAATATGCAACACAGCAGTAACAATTGTTAACAATTAATCTGACAAAGGCTTTGGCTTGGATTAACTTGATTCTAAGAAATCCCGCAGACCCCAATTTTTTCCGAAGGAAGTACCATTTCAAAGTTTCCCCCGAGCTCCTGCAGAAAGTTTAGGAGGATAATCAGTAATAACACACGAGCTTCACCCTCCAAAGACGGATAACCACCATTTAAACATGACAGCTCCTTCATCAAGATGACTGATGTGCACTGTAACTGCTCCAGTGTCAATAGGTTTAGATTTTTCAGTGACAAGTATAGTTGGCAAGTGTTGTTTGTCCACTCATGGAGCTAACATGGCTCCTGCCGCCTCTTCACAAGTGTTAGCAGTGATCGCGTGGGCTTTTACAAACATCACTGACTTTTTTACACACAATTAACGTACGGTAGGTTAAACGAAAGAAAAACAGCTTTTGTTTTTTTCAGGGTAACAACAGATATATAGAGTTTTGTACTGGTATGATAAAACATACTTGTGAAATGGAAGAAGTTTGGTGAATACGGAGCAGGACTCAGCTCCACAACACTTCACTGTTCTGGATACAAGTAAACTGCCATTTTTTTTTGTGCAGCCTATATTCTTCTCCCTGCAGTCTCTCATTGTCCATGTTCTTCATGAATACAATCACTGCTGTTTGTCCTAATTGAAACTTGTGCATTCATTCATATGCTACACAATTATTGGCTAAACGACTCAGAGTGGCATTTTAAATCGGGATGCATTCCTCTCATTTCAATTCGGAGGTTTATTGTGTGCCGTGCGCCATTTTCTCTCAGAGTCTCTTCAGAGTCGCGACGACAATCCATGAAATGAACAGAATGGCTCAGAAAATGAAAGGATTACCATAAAATTACATCCCAATAGGGCTGATTGCTTGATGAGCATCTGTGGTGCCAATTTCAAGCCCTCAAAATCCATGTCATCTCTCTACTGTAAAGTGCTTCATTAACTACTCCCTGTGATATTTCCCAAACCACCATCATGGGCCGTAGAACATCTTCTCTTTGATGTGGCAGTAAAGATGATAGATTATCGAAAAAATGACCTCAATTTTGCCATCATGCCCTGTAGGTTATGATTGGCTTTATTAGAAACAGAGTCTCGTAATGTAATCGTGATCCGATTGATACGCTCACAATAGACTTTAAAGAAGAACTGCTCCGGGGGACCTTGTGAATTAGCCGAAAGGGGATCAGCGAGTGCAGCCTGCCCGGTCTCCTTACCTATATTTCATACAGAGCCCGTATGCACGCATTACCAGCAATCAATATTCAATTTAGCCTGTATTGTGTTCAGCATGGGTTTGCCTACTCCTCAGTGTGTGAGCTGTTTGTCTGCATCCTCAGCTTGTGGTGGCTGCTGGATGTGAAGTGGAGACAGGGGAGGTGAAAATGAAGATGAAGGAACAAACAGTTGGAGCTACGTCACTTTTTGCGTTTGTGCTGGAACTATAGCTCGTGGTAAGGAGCCGACACGTCTTCAGAAACCACAACATTGCATTGAACCCTTTGAGGGGCCACTTATTTCCTACAAATGTGCATGAATTCTTTTATTGTTGAAAAGAAGGTGCAGTGAGACTGTTTTATGTAGGAGGTGGGAGGTTTAGTCTCCATATGCACTGGAGTCTATTCCTTCAGTCATTTCATGTAGATATGTGACATGAAAAGGGTGGCAAAAATGTTCCGCTTGTGCCTGTTACTGAAGCACAGCCTCAAAGAGCTGCGAGCACGTCTGTAGTCTTCTTATCGTCTAAAGTATTTTGGAAGGTTTATACATTATTATGGTTTCTGATCTGATTGATTTGCTGCACCATGCAGCCATGTTTGTACCTACACTCCTCGTGATTATGTCCCAGTTTGCTTCCATAAATCCTTCTTTGTATTATAATTGTGTGTGTGGCCTCCATTTTTGTTGTCAGCCTTGAGCCAGGAGGAAGCAACACAGAGCAGCATCAGGGGCAGTGTGACAAAGCACTATATAGACACTGTACATACATTATATGAGACGGAGAAGGCGAGGTGGAGGGTGTTTTGGTCACAGGGAGGATTTGGGGCTGAGCAGAGACACCTAATGTCAGAGTGACAGGTGATAAAGATAAGCTTGTCAGGCTACTGGAGGCTCCCTCACTGCACCAGTGCACACACCTCACTTCTTGCTGACAGATACACGATGGAGCGGTGCAACCCAGGAAAAAAAAAAAAAAAAAAAAAGGACCACTGAAATGTCCCCCTTCTCCTCCTCACTTCATCACTCCTTCTGCTCCTCCCTTGCAATTAGCAGATGAGTGCATTGCCTTGCTCTATTTTAATTCCATGGAGAAAAGTAGTGCAGTTCCGCAGTCCATCAATGCAGCATTGTGCCCAGAACAAATGAAGACTCATGCCTATTGAAATCGGTTATGTGTGTTGCCATGGCGATGGCGAGACCACCACAAAGATCTGATTTGGTTTTCAAAGCATAACTCTGTCCGTGGATGCTTCCTTGGGTCTGCGAAAACAGCTGGTTTCTCTCAGTGCCATACAGGGTAATAGAGTGTGACACTGAGGCACTAAAATTTCTGTTTGATAAAACATTTTTGTTGCCAGGAAACATTAGAGAAGAGCCTCCACTGAGTTTATTACACATGGGGCAATTGATTTGAAAGGGAATTATGAAAACACTTGACGCTATGGCTGGCTGATGTGTATTTTGAGTTTATAATCATAGAAATTACTTTTTATTGCATGAACTTATTACACTCGCTGTAGCCAAGCATGACTTGTAATTGCATTGAAAATGTGCGCGGCGTGTTTTTAAATTTCAGACTAGCAGTGTCTGATTTACTCGCATATATCTACTGTGTGCATCTCTAACTTACTGCACGTGCTGTGTGCTTCAAGGATTCTTTATGGATGCATTGATTGTGGCCAGCTGATATACAGTGGTCATCGCTGGCTATCAGCAGAGAAAAGGTCACCGTCGTCCATCAGCCCCAGTCTGAGACACCCAGCTGATACATCAATGTATTATAAAACACGGCTCTGCCAACAGTGAGAAAGAGAAGATCTATTGACCTAAATTGGTTGACGGGCTGGTTTCAGGAGTTATGTATGGGCGTTGTGGTACCAGAGTGGGAAGAGGAAAAATCGATACAGGCTAGTATCAAAGGCACATAGGTTGTAATAAATGATGTCAAAAAGCAAATAGAGCCAACAGCACTTCTTCTTCAATGACATTTTAAGATGTTTTCTCTGTCTGGACAACATGGACTCGAATTATTCAAAATGTATCTATAATTAATGAGGGTAGAAATAAATGCCGCAGGTACAAGTTTGATATTATCACATGTTTTTCCTTGGTCACTCTGGGCCCGATACAATAACCGCCTTTCCTGCTGGAGAATACGGCTGTAGGCACCACTGTTATTGAAGGTTGGACTCCTTTTTGCAAAAGCCTTTTCATCAAGCAGCTGCCCAGTCAAATTTGAAAATAAATCCTTTCTCTCCGTGCTTGAATGTGATTACAGCCAAAGTACAGTGCTTCCTTGAGCATGAGGCAGCGGCAGCACAAAGTCAAAGAAAGAAAAATGAACACACAAATTAAAGCGGTGACAGCTGCAGAGTTGCTGTTAGTGGATGTGTGCATGTGGGAGGAAGGGAATGGTGTGTAAATGAATTGCTGTATGCGTAATTAACACAAAATCCCTTTGTCTTCAGGCTCTGACCAGGGCAATTTGTGGGTGTTCAGCTGAAAATGCAGGGAAATGATTAATTAAGTAGCCCAAATGAAAATTAGGGGAGAAAATGGTCCTGTTTTGGTTTCAAGAAGGGGAAGAAGAAGCTTCTAGTCAATGAGGAGTAGGAGAAAACTCCCCGACATGTGGTGGCGAAGGGGGAAAGGAGCGTCAGTGTACTCACCTCTAAATGACTGAGACCAAAGGCCAGGCTATAACAGCTCTAATTACCCTCTGGAAATTGCAGTCATTGTGCAGTAAATAAAAGAGGCAACGAGGTCAGTGTGTGTGTGTGTGTGTGTGTGTGTGTGTGTGTGTGTGAGGAGGCACAGATAGAGAGGGACTGCAGGCTTGCTCTACTGTACGTGGGGGTTCCCATAAATCTAATTTTCTTTCAATTATGCACACACAAATTAAGGCAGGGGTGATAAAAACCCTGTGAGTTGAATTTGAAACGATGAGAGGACTATTAGGAGGTCCGTGTTATATGGTCTGTGGGGGATATGAAACTGCACGGTTATGAGCCAGCAAATAGACTCATCCCATTCAGAGCTCATTCACGGCGTGGCTTATCCGCACCAGTCTATTTACAGCGTGTCAAACGCCTGAAGGCACTTTGATTTCCTCTTGATGGGCTGGTTGGGTGGAGAGTGGATGTTAGAGAAGTTTGACAGATACAAAAGGAAGATTGATGCTACTTCAAAGCTGCTTTGGAAGCCGTTTATTGGAGTGGGAGGTAGCACTAGTTAAATCAGCCATCTTTGAAGCCGTGCATAGAGTGCAGGTGGACGGCTCCAAGTGTGTGTGTGTGTGTCTGAGAGAGCAGCTGTATGAAAGGATATTTCTGGATTATTACACACTGCAGCACTGTACTGTTGACTGTAAGTTTGAGTGTGAAGTCAACACCAAGTGCTTTGTTGTATGATGCATGTCATCACATGCCACTACAGGAAACAACTCTATGAATAATCTCTATCTCTAGCTTTTATGTATCACACATACACATGATCATTAATACTAACAATAAAAACAGAGTCTGACGACTAATATATAAGCATAAGCATAACTCCATCTGTTTAGGTTTTCAAAAAGCTGCTGGAAAAGCCTGCTCGGTCTCATTTTCGGAGTTTTCTGTCAGGTAAATAACAACATTGGACTCAGGAAAGTACTTGCTGAGATGCAGGAACAATCTAATATTGCTACAGCAACATATGAGGAGGCCGGACTGCTGCTTTCTGAGATCTGCACAATTACCTTGGAGATCTCAATGTTATTACAGGCAATACATTGGATGGTCAAAACCTAAGTAATTAAGATCCCAGGTATAATAAACTGAAGTTATCCTTTAAAGCCTGTGAAACATTTTTGATGAAGCCCATTTTCTCATTGCTGATTGAGGAAATGTGTTTTCAGGGACTTTCAGTTCTAGTAGGCATGAATCAGTCCAGACTAACGGGTCTCTGTGCGAGAAGAATCGAGCTCAACTCATTTGAATCACAACGCATTAAACTATAAAACTATACATCTACATAGGTAAAAGCTGGATCAATCATTCAGCATGTGTTCACACACTAACCTTCCTCTACAGCTGCTGCAGGTTCCCCGGGCAGATTGATCTGTACAATCAACCAAGATAGCCGGGTGAGCCGGCCACATCTATTCACTGAATAAATGCTAGGACAAGCTGTTCTTTCAGGGGCCAGCCGGGCAACAATAGGCCCTCTAATAGCTCCAGTTTGTCTCAGTTAAGAACAACAGCCTCCTCCCTCTTTTTCCGCTGCACGCACACATACACACACGCGTTCACTTTTACAACTCTCCGCCCGACGCCGTCCTGATCACACAACTCCTCAATCTCTGTGTTTGATTCCTCTCTCAATTGCTGTGTCACTTACTTCACTTTATCACTGCGAGAATCTGG
Source organism: Bovichtus diacanthus (assembly GCA_943590825.1). Lineage (NCBI taxonomy): Eukaryota > Metazoa > Chordata > Actinopteri > Perciformes > Bovichtidae > Bovichtus > Bovichtus diacanthus. The sequence continues at coordinate 7,878,242 of CALSBV010012184.1, read as the reverse complement.
AGCTAATTTACTCTACAAAACACTGAAACCGTGGAACAATTCTCTGGATGACGCTGACCTCTGACCTCCCTGTGCAGGTTGCAGGTGCAGAGAGGGGAGAGAAATATTATTTCCTTCATTACGTTGGTGGAAGGGCAGAGTGAAAAGTGAAACGAGTTCAATGTGAGTGTTAACGTTGCTCTGCGTCTGCTGGATGTGTAATTATGTGCTTTATATGCTGATGACACGTCACTAGTGTATAGTCAATAGTAAAAGATTAAAGTATTACGTAAACACTTACATTTGCTACTTTGAGCGCGAGAACTTTACTGGATTTGCTTTAAAATCAAGTGTTAAAATCTATTTCTAATGACACGAAAGCAAATTAAAATTCAGATTCAGATTCAGAATGAGCCGCTGATGTGCATCATTACAGCCCATCACACACACAAATATACCTCTATGTATGAATAACCCGACTATGAATGGATATCGCAGTCGACAACAGAGCATGAAAAGGCCATAAAACCCAACTCTAATTATGATTAAGTGCATACACCCCCGCGTATACATATCCCCATATTTTCAAGTTATGTTTCCAATGGGCTTGTAGGGTTTCTTGTAATGGAACGCATTATTGATCACAAAGGCCCGAGTTTCCCAGGCCACCGCGATGCCTAACTGGATTACTGCAGACAGGATGTGACACTTCCATGCTGCGACTCACAAACAGAATAACTGAGTATCACATATGGTGGAAACGCACTAATTGACAGAAGACGCCGTCTATTTTTTTTTTTTTTCTTTCTCCCTGACGCTGCAGAGATTCTCAAGGAGATTGTTTTCACTGTGGCGTGCAGTAGGCTAAAAGTAGGACGCAGCAGGCGTGATGAGCAGAGGAGGAAGAAATAGACAAACAAGCCAATGATTCACTCGTATAGAGAGATCAGAATCAGCACCATCTACTATCCATTAACTTGGTTGTGTGTCCTTGATTTGTTTTGTTGTCGTACAATTGATAGGAACATAATTATGCTGACACTTTTATTCTAAATATGAGCCCTTTTATAAACTTGAATCCATTATACACATATCACTGGATTACTTTGATTCTGGCTTCTATTTTTCAATGATTTCTAAGCAGCTTTATAGACATTTGTCTGACATTAGGTATTTATAGCCTCAGAAAGAATGAATCTAAATCCATGTTAATAAAGCCTGTGTGTTCAGATTTGACAGAGTTATGACTGCGAGAAGGAGGGTAATTATTTATGTAAATTGCATCAATCTGTGCTAAATGTAAAACAAGTAAATTTGCATCTTGACGTGTAAAGAATGAGTGTTTTTCATATTTACTCCCGTGTTTCAATATTATTACTATATCGGAAAACATTAACAACTACATTTAGATGGCGTCCAGCGTTGACACGTGGATCACAGATGGTGCCTTTAACCGTAACGGCTTTTCCTTATAGATCTTTTGATCTACTGAAAAAAATGATCGATGCCTCCATAAGCTGCCGCGCATTATTGGATGAGCTCCCGCTGCCTTCATCCACTTTTAGCTTCTCTGTCGATATGCTAACAAAAACAGAATCCTCGAGCTAAGGTGGCCATCACAAACATACTGATGGATCCCCACGAGGCCGTTCCACCGGGGATAATTTGGGCTCTCCCGTCACTACTCCAGTTGTTGACTTTGTAAACAACACCAGGTTGTCATTACCTCGCCAGTGCAGCGCTCACCTTCCTGTTCCCTCCATCTACCTGCATATAGAGCCGAGCAAAGTGGCCACTCAACGCTCATTCCTACGACAATGTTTTGTTTATAGGTATAATCCATTATGTTTGTGCACTTCTGAAATAGAACTATTTGCTCCGTGGGCCAAGAGATGCATGACTGGCAATACAGCAAAATGACTGAAACATACAGGCAAGTGCAGATGTGTATATTTATCTATATAAACACCTTTCGCACTCACACATTATTCAAGTACTATGATGCTGGTTATGCACATTTTAGCCTATCATCAACCCAATGTGCACATTTATACTAATCTCTTCTTAAAGCATACCATACGTTTTTGAGATTGCTTGTCCACAGCCTCTGCTTTTGAAATGAAACGTCACTCTTGAGACTTGAAACTCTATGATTGTATGTCCGTGTTTGTTTCACGTGTAGCCGAATGCAGTAGCAAACAGAGACCACCGAGAAAAAAGCTCTCCTTGGTCGTACAAAGGATGTTCTGACTTAGAAAATATGTGAGCCGTCGATTAAAAAGAAGAAGCACTCTATTCATGTGGTATGTTGTAAATCCGTGGCAGGAGAAGACCAATAAGCAAACATGGACAGTGTGAAACCGATTATATAAAATAGGCTGCTTGATGCATTCAGAAATGTTTACCAGCCAACTGAAATACCAAAGCATCCTTCCATATCACACACAGCTTGCAACTGAATTAGCACACACTCCAAAGTTTGACGAAAAGGATGAAAAATGCACATATGGATTCTCTGCACGTGGATTTTCATGGCGCACTGAAAATGGCCCCAAAACATGGAAATCCATGGAAAAAGTTGCTTAGTCTATGCTTTGGGAAATGGGAGACTGTAAAGCAAGCTACCTGCAATTTGTAGTTAATGGACTAAAACATGTAAAACTGCTGGCATGTTCATTTCAACAAAATGGGCACACACACGCACACACACACACACACACGCAGGCTGTGGGGTATGAACGTGGACACTTGTGCTCCCACACAGCCTTGTCATTTAACTCGCTGTACTATCAGTGGCTTGGTAAAGCAAGCGTCACCCACTGGAAACCTGCTATTTTAAATAACAGCAGCAAGGCCACTGGAGCAGTTGAGTGTGTCGGTGAAGGCCAGCGAAGAAAGCAGAGAATATTTTTAATGGATCCCACGCACCTCCACATGGAGTTTTAACCCCTCCCAGCTGAGAGATGCCGAAGTGCTTTTCTTCTGCAGAATAAAGAGCTACAGCAGCTCGTGATCCTTAAAGCTATATAGCTGCCGAACACACACCGGCGGCAGAGCTGACACCATTGACTCGCACCACTTCACCTCATTTCTGCTGCACAAAAACAGTCAACGTTTCATTAACTGTTTTAGCACACATTTCCTCTGTGTCGAACAAACAAATAAAAACAATATGTATGCATTACAGAATTAGAATGGCTTGAGTGAAGATATAAAATGACAATCTAACCAGCAGGCTTCACTTTGCCCAGCCTATTGAGAGCCCATTACATTGTAATCCTGAATGTGGGCTCTGACATCTCCGCTACCAGCGTACGTGGGTGGAAAGGAACAAGTGAACAAAGGACAATGCGCCTTGTAATCCCGTTAAAGGATTAAGGGCTCGGGCACACACACACACACACACACACAAAAGACATCCGCATTTTGTTTGGGAGCGTCCCTCTGACTTACACTTGTTCATTAACCCCTACACTCAGACTTAATACTATTACACCAACAAGCCTAAACTGCTGTAACCTTAAATCACCCTCACTGCTCAGCCTGAGCACGAAGCAGACGATTTCAAAGAGTTGACCAAGAAAACACTTTTAAAAAAAGGGCTTTTTCTCGACATGACTCATCTTTCACAGGATAAAGCTACAAGGAAGCTCTTACTTTCACACCGATACAACAACAGCACACACAGCGAGTCCTACGCACTTCGAGCCTTCAGGTTACGCACTTGACTTCTGGATGATCCCTGACTTTTTTTTTTTTCCCGAGGCTTTCATGGTGGATTATCACGCGGAGAGCAAAAGCACAATATGGAGCGACTGCAAATGCACATACACAAAAAGTGAAAAATCATGGGAGGCTTTGCACGTTTTTTTTCCTTCTCCCATAAACAAACAAGCGCAAACGAGACAACCTCCCCGCAGAAGAGACGCTTTGACGATCTCCTTGCAATATGGTCGGATTGATCGTCAGGATGTCCGAAGCAAAAACTAGATGGGATCAATTCCTTAATCCGCACGCAGCTTTCCTGCGGTGCTAATGATCGACTTGATGCACATGACAGAGCAGAAGGCAGCTCCAGGTGCTGGAGGCGGCAAAGACATGAACTTTTTTGAAGGGCTGCGGCGCGGTTGTGACGTGGGGAGTGTACAGTTGTGGGGCTTGTGACATTGCTGTGGGCAGCACTTCTGAATCTTCCACTTGAACCACGCACGGCTCCCATCAGCACGAACTCCCAGCTGTTTCCGATTCACTTTAGCTGTCCCTAAAGAGGTTTACATCACGCCTTAGGTCGTGATATACCGCCAAGCCATGCACTGCAGCTCTTTCATACTTTGTAAATGCAGACTCAAGTGCTTGTGTGAATAAGATTTTCACTTATTCATGATCTCAATATGTTAAAGCAGGCAGCTTATCAATGCAGCCAAGAGCAGAACGGACTATACATTATTAAAAGGCTATTTAGCCTTCATGTAGCCCTAATTTTGCTCTGCACTGCGGAGTGGACTGGTATTCCGGTCAGTGGAGTCATCAGTTTCTGGCGTCGACTTCTTTTGAGGTCAAATTATATTTTAGAAGCTCGTGAAAACGTCTTTTTATCTCAGCTGAATCATCAGTTGTTGTTTTTCTTTCTTTCCTTTCTTTTTATGTTTCTAAAATGTAAAACTAATCATAATAAATCTCAAAACACTGACTATTTCCAGAAGAAACAACGACACCTACAATCATCAAGCATGTGCTGAAAAATGTATCTGAGATAAAGAAAGTAAAATAATATTTAAAATAAACACATAACTAAGTCAACAGTTGACGTAATCCACCCAACAGCAGCACCACAGTGACACAACGCTTGGTAGTTTCTGTGTTTTTGTCTTACCTAACGATGTCAGCAGAAATGTAGCGTCACCATTGGCCAAGAGTTGGTCACACAGCGAGCATGGAGGGAACAAGGGAGAAAAGAAAAGCTCATGAGCAAAATATCACTTGCATTTCGTAGGTTGTGTGTCAAACAAATGTCCCAACAATCTCATAACTTCTGCCTGGATAGTCAAACCTTTAATACCGTGATATACTGATGGTGTAAATCACTGCAACATTTGCATGATTTTGAAGACATTTGCATTAATGTCTGCAGCAATGGTATATCGTGATGGCTAACATTAACATAACTCTGCTTGTAGAACGTAATTCTTAGAGAAATAATATTAAATTGGAGGTTTGACAGATGATAGTTCTCTCTTGCTTCGATAAATCACTATACAATGTTTCCTCCACCTAAGTAGGATGGAAATATTTGATGTAAAATAATACGTTTTGTTCTGTAATTAAGTAATCAGAATACAAAAGTCTTTGGCAACTGCAGGGCAATCATATACAAAAGTGAGAAAAACAGTGTAGTTGCCAACTGTCACTTCCAGTAGCCAAAGTAAAAGCATCATTAGAGCTGCGGAAATGTCACCGACTGAAAAATCCAACACCGGAAACGTTGAGCCGGGTAATTTGACAGAGATCGGGCTTCACTGTCACTCACAACAGGAAAACAAAGTTCACTTGAATGTTCAGACGATTGAGACGAGCAGGACATTAGTTATGAGTCCATTTCAAATGCAGCGTCACTGGAGCGTGTCCAGCTTGTCTTACAAATGAGCCTCCGTCCTGTTGACTGCTTTAACACAGCCTCTTTTTTATTTTTATATTGGGAAATATTGATGAAAAAGTCCAGTAAGTTTTTTTGATATGAATTCTAAAAAAATAAAATAATAATTTGCCTTTTACAATATACCATTTCTTCTGAATTACCCCACCGAGGCCTCGTGTCATTGCTCTTTTTCATTTCCATCACCATTATTTCACTGAGCTGTGCTTAAGTGTTCTCAAAACCACATCAATCACGGGGAAAAATTCAACACGCATTGCTTTGCAATAACCTCAAAGTAGACGCTGACATCGAACATAGATTCTTGAGGGACGGACGCTATTATATTGTGTCATCTGGGTCGAGAGAAGGATGGAAAATCAAGCCTGAGGGTCGGAGAGTCAGGAGGACCTCACGCCTGCGCCGGCTCGGCTGCTTTATATGCCTCAGCTGTCTCACAGCCGGGTCATGATGCCTGATTATCTCCTCAACAAAGACCCAGGAAATCAGTTTACAATCTGGCGCCACATTACTGTGGGAAATTCTTTTACTGGATTTGAATAAAATCTTCTTCCAAGTATGATTATTGTTAAAATTGTAATATAAAAAGTGTAAAGTTTGGTGAAACTGATGCAACAGCATATTGACGACTACAGAAGACCAATATACGCTCTGCAAACTACAAATGCAAGACATATTATGGACCAAAGACCGAACAAATCCCAACACATATATAATGCTGTGTGAATGACTTGAGCTCAATATGGTGATGTGTAAAATTATGCACATACTAAAATCAGCCTTATTAAGAGACGCTCTTCCTCTCTCCTGCCTCCTCCTCTTGTCTCATTTAGCTTTTCTCTGCTGCTGAGGAGCAACGCCACATCTGTCAAAACTTCGATCTAATTTAAACATCCAAACGGGGAATTAGCTTCAGAACTATATTAAGCAAAAAAAAAACCCAATATAACAAATTATTTCACATCAATACGAATATATAGATGATATAGTTTTACTGTAGGTTTAAATTTAAATTCAGTACTTTAAGGACTTCTCGCCCATGTTGGATTTTTGTCAATTTCTTCACAATTTCTCCGACTGCTGAGGTATGACCATGTGATATGAGCAAAAGCTCCAGAACAGCTGCTACCGGGACTTTGTGGTGAGATTGTTTTGTCTACTGCATTTAAAAGTACAACCGATAAAACACAAGTAATAAACCGGTGCATCTGCATCTGAGGAGGAGCAAGCTTTGGTGCTTCAAGGTTCAGGAGGACCCAGAGCTGCAGCATGAGTATTCACAATCGGGTTGAAAGGTGTCGTGAACTATCAGTTGAACACGCAGAAAACAAAAGTAACAAGCAGATAATGTTTAATACAGGAATAACTTCCACACCCTCAGCTAACACTTGCCTGCTCTCAGTGACAGCTGGAGTCCCGAGCGAGACGTCGCCGGCTCCTAGTTACTGCTGCGATGCTTCATCTGCTCGTCACCCAAAAGCAAACCACGTGTCACATTCTGAAAAAAAACGACGCTTCCTTTCACCATCGACTCGAGGACGTAAGCCCCACTTCAAAGTGCAGTGTAGGGGGTTCGAGCTTTACATTCTGTTAATCTGACCTGTGGGCACCGCTTTAGCCACGAGCTCTCATGTTAATCCTTTGACTGTGCTGCTCTTCTGTCTGGCGCCCGCTCTGCACTGCACACTGCACAGATCCTGGTGTCAAAGGGATGCTGAACCCCTGGGACCTTCTAAGACGGCTTGTTGTCTGAAAACAAAGTCAAACGCCGTCTCGCCTTTCTCTTCACGATGTAATCAGGGGAAGAATTCACCAAAGAGCCTTTATTGTTCAGCATAGATTGCCCTGGGGATGTGTAGGTCCAGCAGGAACAGCAAGCACTCAGCCACTGACTCTGTGTGCTAATCGCTGAGTGTTGAAAAGCCACCCTGGGACGCCACGTGGAGAGGGTCTTGCTGCAACAACCTTACGGCCTACACTTTCTTTACATCAAGAATTGATTGCTCGAGGCTTCCTGTTCGCCGCAAGTGCTTTATTTGTTCACCGAGCAACAGAAATGACACTCACAGTGCGGTCACAGTCTGCAGCAAAACACAAGAAATTATTTGACATTTTGGGAATATTTTTGCTGAGAATTAGACAATCACATTCCTTCCACTCTTATATCTGTGTGAGCTATAGGAGACGTTAGCTTAGCACAAAGACTGGAAACAGGTCAAACAAAAGCTAAAGCTGCAATGTGCAAAATGTGATGTAGTTCCCATCTGAAATCAGTACGCTAAGCTACGGTAAGAGAAAGATAAGGAAGTTGTATCGACCTCACATAGAGCAAATGAGCGTACTCTCCAAAACTATTTCTTTAAGAATCCCAAAGTGGTTTCTGGAATCTGGAGTCCACACGAACACCTCCATGCAGGGATGCTGACATGTTTAACAGTCTATGTGTGCGTAATCCCTGAAGTGTCATGGATGATGCATGTAAACTCAGCTCCCCAACTCAGTTGTGTAGCTGCTGGCTCCATGTTCGCACATGAATGTTTTATCATTACAAAGCGGCTTTAAGGCCTGATGTCCCAATGTATCACTTCCAGTACTCTACATGACTTCAATACGCGAAGAATTTGGGGTTTTTAATGTACTGTAAACGCCTTGAGTCACACACACACACACACACACACACACACACACACACACAGCTAATGTGGGCCGACATTTGCTGCAAACATTCATCCACAATCATCGTGAAGGATGTGGCTGCCGTGACAACCTGCATAGACATGAAAGACTGTGATGGAGCAGGGCTTGAGCGTCTCAGCGGCGAAGGATTAATTTCTGGTAGTAGCCACGCACACACAACACTTGCACAAAAGCAGAGGCGGGGGGGGCGGGGGGGGGGGGTCCAAGGACTTGGGAAGTGTGACACTAAAATGCTAAAGATGCAGAGGACAGACGGGCGTCCGTTGAAAGAAGGGGTGTGAGGTGTGAAATGAATAACTCGATACATGAACCACATCCAACAGTGTGTTTTGTGCGGTAACGCTGCAGCACTTAAGTATCCAGAATGATGCAGATGGGAGGCAAGAGAAAGGAAAGAAAACAGCAATAAGTGCTCTGGTAAAGTGTTGGGTCACTGTGAGTGTGTGTGAGTGTGTGTGTGTGTGTGGGGGGGGGTCAACTCCCACCAGGATAGTCATGTGACATCATGGTGTCACTGAGATTTTTTAATCTTTTCCACAATGATCCACAATGTACCATCCGTTAAACCCTCCCCTGAACAGAACTTAGTGGTCGAGCCAAACTTTGACTTCTCAACATACTGAAGTTGTTTGTCTGATTTTCAAAATGTCTCGTCTTTTTTCTCTCGCCAGCTGGCTGCTTCTTGCTAAAACGATCTAATAAAATCAACAGTTTCCAAATAAAAACGAGGAGCTGCTCGTGAATTCTTTTGTCTGAAGTGAACGATTGTTACTATGGATTTCAAATAGTAAATCTGCCACTAAGCATGCCGGGAGCAGCAGCATGTTAGTTGCTTAAATGGTAAAAGGACTGCTTTACTTCTCGGCCACTTCCCATTCAAACACACCGAGCTGCCATGCAAGGTGCCATCCTGCTCACCGGGGGCGGTCAGGGGTTCAGTGTCTTGCTCACGGACACTTTGACTCTCTGGAGGAGCCGGGTAGCGAACCAGCAACCTTCCGATTACCGCTCATACAAGCAGTGTGGCAGCATTTGCCATGTTTCTTTATGCAGGTTTTCCGTCTCCATCTCCTGTCTCCACCTTAGCCACGTCTCTGCATGCTCTGTGCTTTCTAAGCAGGCGGCACATGCTGCACACTCACCCCCTTGGATAGCGGCTCCATTATAAACGGCCAATGACATTTCCTGAGCACAAGCCTGGCATTTAGTTTGATGGATTTATTGACATTTGTGGTTGTATTCCTTCTATAGTACCAGCTTGCTGTGGCTCTTAAAGAAACCGTCAACAGGTCTGACCCCATTCCAAATCCTCCACTGCGACGCTTTTCATGTCGCTTCAATCGGGGCTGTGCGCGCATGTGTGTTTTGATGAACAGCAATGGCTGCGTTCTGTTAAGCCCATGGGCCTGCAGAGAACAGTTTGGAGGTGTTGCTGCTCTGTGTAGGTTTACGAATATTTCAAAACCATAGACTCATAATTACAGCGTATTTTGATTATCGTGAAAGCATAAAGACATAATGGAAGTTGTATTTCAGGGAATGGGCCAGCTTGAATAGTAATAAGCTGTGAATCTAATGGCCTCTGAAGAGGAGGCATAGAGTCCATTAATTAGTTTCCTCGCTCTGTAACTTGAAATAAAGAGACGCGAGGGGGAGATCTAAGACACTGATAGCTAATGTGGCAGAATTAGCCGACCAGCATCTATCAGGTTTGGGTAGCGTCTCTCTGTGTGTATCCAACCACAGCAGGGGTTGGTGTTGGAAAGAGAGATGTCCTTAATGAGAGAGCTGCAGGCCAACACACACACACACACACACACACACACACACACACACACACACACATGCAAAACATCCTCTATCAGTGCTGCTGTCTCACCTCATTTTGCTCCTTGCTGCCTTCTGTCTATGTTTATTTGGCATCAGCCTTTCGAATTGGTCCCTGAGTAAAACTTCCCATCACCCACTGCTGCTTGCCTTCACTTCCATTTTCCTGGGCCAAATTAAAGCAACACCTGGACGTTTTACAGCATATGCTACTATATTTCACTAGCTTGTATTTCTTTCCGTCGAGTCACTGCCAACTTATGGGCGAGGAATTTTTCGACAGCAGAAACCAAACGCTACCCTTTACTGTGCTGTGATTTAGTAGCAATCGCTGGATGAAAATGAAATGCTTGAAACGCTAACATACCATTTCTCAACTGGCATCATGTATATACTCTTATACAGACATCAAGACAAAAGCCAAGTGAAGGAAAACACACTTTGGATATGTCAGAGGTCACTGGATCGTGGCTAATGAGCCCTCTTTCACCTCTCATCCTCCTCCTTATACTGAATTTAAAAAAAAAAAGCCCACTTTTAGTTTGGCATCTCTACACGAATAAATCCTATTAGATCTCTGGATGTCGATATAGGCCGGACACATGGAAGGGGATCCAACATGGAGAGGGAGAGCATAACATGGTTGAGCTCACTCCTGGCAATTTTGATATTTTAAAAGCTAAACATGATTTTGTCTAAAAATCGGTTTTCACATATAAGGTCATATTTCCTGTTACAGTGGGGGGACCTGACCACTTTGTCATGCTAACTGGTATTTGAAGGTTAAAAAGGAGCCTGGGAGCGATGTACCTGCATGGCCCAAACTAGCCCCGGGAGGGTGGAAGGGCATTGTTCTGTAGTAATAAAGTGGGGCTACAGCAGAGGGTGGAGAAAATGACAGGAAGGAGATTAAAACTAGAGCCAGTAAAAAGTGAATTACCACATGTCAGAGAATGACAAGACAACAAATCTAGGAACGCCGCACAAACAAAAAAGAAATTAAAGACGGATGACGACAGAAAGAAAATAGGAGACGCAGGAGGGGAAATTAAACAAAAGACGTGAGGGACGAAGAGGAGAGAGCGCAGGGGAAAGGTTGTGGAGGAGAGGGAAGGCAGAGATAATATTAGAAACAGGTCAGTGCACACCATTCCTCTCCCTCCTCACCCCATATTCCCTCCCCACTCTCCACCACAGGCAGTGACGCTGTCAAACCACACTGCAGCAGGTCTCCGTCTTCCTGCTCTCCTCCCGTCTTCATTACCTTGCCTATCTCCCTCCTTTGTTTCATTTCTCTTCCCATTTCTCCCTCCCCCTCACCTCCATTCTCTTACCATCAGCTTCTCCCTCATGAGCTGTGAATATCAAAGAAGCTCCGTCCTGGCATCCTGCCTGCACCTGCCGACCAAACTGCTTCCTCTGTGCTCCACCTCACGCTGCGGCAACCTGCCCCCGCCCCACCAAGGTCAAAGTCAACCTCCACAGACACAGAAGGGGTTTACAACATTACATTTTGTGATGAATCATTTAGCTCATCGATTGTCAGGAAACTGTGAAAAGCGCCCGGCACAATTTTCCAGAGACCAAGGTGACATCTCGAGGCAGGTTCTTGCATGACCAACCGCCCAAAAATGATCTACGTGTGCGTTTCTACACAGGGGGCAAATTTTTTTTTCAACATAACTAATTAGGCCTGTGTTTGTGCAAGAGGAGCACACAACTCCGTCACGATGGCTTCACATCTACGGTAAATACAAATCTTGTCCCAGCAATCTGCTTCCTCCACCTTCTGTGACGCCCGCTGCCGGTGACCGTCACATCTGCTTTAGTGGCTAATGAAAATCACGCCACGGCCATAAAATGTTGACCAGCCTCTCACCCAATCTTCTCCGACGCTAACACGGAGCGTCCCCACGAGTCCTCCTCACATCATTTTCACATCTGCTATTAGAGTGTCGCGTTACTCCTCCAATATTTGGCACACTTAATTGCACTTCATTAGACTTCAGGGAGATTTTGAACAGGTGTTGTGCTGCAATCCAAACCCTGATTGAAGAGGACTCTTTTCTCTCACCGAGGGGGCATCAGTTGCATTTATAAACAGCTGAAATTTGTGAAAAAATAAACAATATTGATCTTTCTTCTGCAAGCTCAAATGACTAACCGCTGTCCTGGAGCGAGCAGGGCTTTTTTTTTTTTTTTTTATTATTATTTTTTGACTCACATTCTTTCAGTTGAAGCACAAAGACAAATCTTTGAGAAAATATATTTGTGTGGCGGGTATTGGAGGCAGTGATTTTAATAACAAGCTCTGGACTTTGAGTGCAGGGATAAGTGTCCTTGCAAACCTGTCACCATGGTACTTCTCCTCACATCTGTGGGCTGAAGTAAAGTCCCACTCACGTAATCAACATTTTCCAATGATCGATTCAGCCTCAGAAGTGGTTTTGGTATTATCTGCTTGAATTTGTGATTTCATACATTTCCAGAATGCCTTTCAATACTGCCGGATAACACGCCAAGAAATAATCTTCTTTCAGATGAGACAAAGCAAGAGTTGCATCCCTCATCCAAAACAAAGCATGCCAGCCACATTGCATTCTGGGCTATTGAGGCTACTGTGGGCAGAGAAAATGTTTCTCTACAAAGGATTTCTCCACAGAGATGATGGAGAGTACAAAACAAAATGTTGCCATGTCATTCTGACGGACACCCTGCGGATTGCTGCTATTTTATAAGATATAGAGAATTCCACTGTACTGGATGTAAAAAAAGATGTGAAATGCACCAAGCCTCAGAAATGGCTTTTTTTTTGTAGTTTTAAAGGTGGATTTTCCTCTTTATCCCCAACTGCTTTGGATAGATTCCACCTGTGTTTGTCCGGATAAATAAAAAAATAATTACGTGCAGATTAATATAAAATAATCCCCCGGTAAACTCAGCGAAACATAGCTTTATCAGCAGCTATCATAAACGCTTGTAATGATAACTGCCGTCCATCTGGGGAGGAAATTCCTTTGCAAAGTCCAAAGCTTATTTCTGAAAAGCTTCACTCTATCTTTAAGCGCTTCTGTTGGTGCTCAAACCATCACTTATCCTCATCTCCCCTTTAGGGAGGCGAACGCGCGCTCCCCTGGGGTGGACAGGTTTCTCTGTCAGGTGCGGAGGTAGATGGTATTTATCTTGTCATCTGAGATGGACAGGGGATTTATTTAAGGCGTTAAGGATGGCAGGATGGATGGAAGGCGTCGGTTGTTAAGGATGCTCGTCTCATGACCGGTTCATAAACAGCTGGGTGGGATGTCCTCGTCGTGGAAGTGGATATTTAGCAATTTTATGTCTCACTGGCTCAGAATAAATAAAGCATAGGACTGCTGCATTTCAACGTTTATTCACTTGCTTCGAGAAGGAAGTTTGGAATGATTGTCCCTCTATTTGTTTTCTCTACATCGATCCGTTATTTACAAGAATTTGTTAAAAGTCGCAACAGAAATATAAGAGGCAGTCATCAGATGACGGATTCTGGGATCCTCTATCCTGAGAAGGGCACCGACTTTTATCTCGTACATCACAGCAAGGGGATGTAATAGGGGTATCTATTTTCCTCTCAGCGGGAGACACAAAAACAGATGAAAATTTCATGGGGTTTTAAACAAGCACGACACACCAACCGAGGCAGAGCACGTCGACTGAAAATCAGAGAGTAAAATAGATAAAACTCAGAAGACTGAGAAGCTGTGAAACCAATACTGCTCCTTTCTGGCGCCTAGATGTGTGGATGTTGCTCCAATCAAGCCGAGTGCTGTGTCAATGATGGGGTCACGGTTGCTGTGACAAGCTGCAAGTTATTTTGGGCTTTCCACCAATCAGCCGCTCAACACGCTGACCCCTAGTATTGTGAGCGCCTGCTGGGTATCGATCCAATGAGTCATTTGAGTGCAGCTCGGGGAAGAGAAATGAACCCTTAGAGGATAAGTAAAAATTGCTCTCTGCATTCTCCAGCTCCAGGTGGGCATCCTCGCGCTGTGGCATTTCGAGGTGACGTCCTAATTTCTCGTTTCCTGACCTTGGATTTTTTGGGGTCACGATTCCATATTTTTTTTTAATTTTCTGATGTGTGCGCTGCAGCCGGCGCTACACAGCATAAAAGATTTTCAAGTGCACAAACAGGAGGGAAGAGCTACACGTTTATACAGCCATCATTAGTGCGTTCATATCATCTTCTTACAGCACGACTTGCAAATTCACCAGATTCAGCAGATTCTCTAGAACTATATGCAGTTTTATTTAATTTCTCAACTAAAGCCGATACGAATCAAGTTTATTTATGCCGAATTTCCTTCCTCCTAAAAAGGAAATTACTAGTAACTCATGAGTTAAATGTTGATCTTAATGAGCTTAACTCACACCAGCTGGACCGATCATATAAGTAGTGTTTTACATATTAATGCTCATCATTGTGTGCATTAATATACACACAATAGCAATGCGCTGCATCTATTTTTCCTTTGTTTTAAATCAAGGGGTTTGATATTCTGTTTATTAGCTTTTGTTCTCGTACACACACGCTGGTATAGTGTATTCAGGTTTGAAAGTCTTTTTCATCTGCAATATAATGATGATATTACTGTCACTCTTGCTATAAAGAAAGAATTAATATCTAAACTAATCTCATTCAAAATGAGAAAAGTGCGCTCAGTAGAGTGGCGGGTGTCTCCTCTCCTCCGCCACATTTTAATCTCACTCAATTGTTAAAAGACAACTATGGGATGTATTCATCTCGTATCGTGCCGAACTTTGGTGGTTCAGGTAAAGGATTAATCTGCAGATGCTCCGGTTCAAAATGAGACTTCTATGACTGTCCATCAAGGAGCCACCACATGTAACCTGCATCAGCCTGGGTCGGGCCCATTGTCGGAAATATATTTTGCTGCTGAAGCCGTTGTTGATCACTGGAGTGAGGAGTCAATATTGGTAAATATCAAAAATTGTGGATGAGCACAACCACGAGGTCTTTGTGACATTAACAATAATCTTCTGTCTTTAGCCTGGTTTGAGTACGAAAGAGCGCAAAAGGATTATAGTTTGAAGTGTTTCTCAAAAATGATTTTGCCTGAAATCACGAGACCAAACAAGTATTCCAATCACAAACTAATAAAACTGAAAATTGTTGGTTCATTTACGTTCTTTTTGTATATTTTCTGTGATAAAAAACAACAGCTAAAGAGGTCATTCAGCATGTCTTGTCTTGTGAGATGACCACAATAACTACAGCTCGGTATTGTCCCCCCCCCCACGCCTCCATTCTCTTCCAATGTTGGACGCTGAAAGAGCCTGGACTGCATCACCACAGAGCTAATCATTCAGACGTAGAAGATGTAATTACACTGTGCACTGACCGGGGTAGTTCTGCAGTATCACTGACAGAGCCTCCATTATGGCACTTTTCAGTGGACTGACTCATTCAGTTGTTTTGGATGCTGCAATGTGCGAAGCATTGTTCTGTCTACCGAGTAATTTATGATGGTGTCACGTAAACAGAAATCATCTGAAAAGGCAAAAGAGCCTTTCAGGCGCGCCTTTTCTCAACAGAATGACACCTCAATTTGAAAGAAATCCTGATTCTGAATCAATACGTTGCCTTTTTTTCCTTGAACTCCTCGTAGGTTTTTCTTTATCGTCTTGTTTTTCATACTTAGGGTGTCATCAGTGCAACAGATATTTGAGAAGTCTACAGAAAACCTTGAACGAGTAAGAAAGAAGAAAACAAAATGCTGCTGGCTTAAATCAGCCTGAGAAGCACCGGCGCTGGCACCGATCTCGCTGAAGAGCCGCTCTGGGTAGAATGCTTCCACCTACACCGTGCTCATGAAATGAATTGCATCTGCAGGCTATTGTGACAAAGAAAAGGAGAAGAGGGGAAGTAGCGAGAGTAACAAAGAATGAGAGGAGAGTGTGGGTGAAAAGTCTGTGGCGGAGAAAAAGAGAATGACTTAAGACAGGAGGGAGCGCAGTCAAGAGCGGAGACGGGTGAAAATGAGTCAGACGTTTTTTATGCGTTTTATTTCTGGGTCGGTCCTTCAAGTGTCTCTGATCCTGATCCTTACATGTGTGTGAATCAGAGTGTGTTCAAGAGTTTCCTTTAGGCACTCAAACCCCTCAGCAATGAAGCACTTCACCTTCCCCTCCCATTGCTCGCTACCTCGCTACTCTCCCTATTCATGCAGCTCCCTTGTGTTTGCTTCCCATTCTGTCTCACACAATTGCATCCACAAACATGCGCCGACATTCATGGGCACACTTTAGCAGGGGTTTCATCCTTAATCCTCGCTCTCTTAATGCTTGTTTTCCAACTGTAAGCCCGTGTGATGTGGTTGGGATTCCATCGGCCCAGTCTCCCTGGTAGATATTACGGCTAATCCTTGCAGAAAGAGAAAGACAGAGTGACGGAGAGAAAGAAAGAGAAGTGAGAGCAAAGATGAGGGAGGAGGGGCCGAGCACTGCCACCGGCGAGCAGGCAGTGAGATGCAGAGGGGAGGGGAAGAGGAGGAGACATCGTTGGTGTGTTTGGCTACTGATACCTCACTAATGCACCGACAATCCTCCCTGACTCGTACTATCTACTCCCGGCGGACAGCAGCGCTCTGTTGCTGTAGAAATCTCCTAAATCCACAGTATTTTGTATCCAAGCCACATTAAAAACATCTGTCTTCGTAAGTTATTAATACCTGTAGTTTGTCTTATCAATGTCACTTGTAACCCAGGAGATATAAAGCTTTTTCAGCTGGACTGTTCATTCTTTTATCTCCGTTGCTAAGGACACTGAATGAACAATGAGTGGCAGTTTCTTTTCAAAACTGGGAGACCTTGTAAAACTAATTGTGCCACAGGCTGTTACTGTAAACCCTTTGTATTCCTCGTGCATTTACTCCTTACTTCTGTTATAGTTCATTACGGAACTCATATTTTATTATCTTTTTTCTTTATGTTACTTTTGAATAAAATAGATTTCATGTGTACTGTGTACTGCAACCGACATTGTCGAGATAAACTACTTTGTTTATGACTATTTATTCGACTCCCACCAATTTCACCATTATCTAATGCTCAAAACTGAGAATATAATGCAGCTTTTGCTGGAAGAACAGCTCCCGAAACATGAATGTTTTTTGTTGAAATGTCCCTTTATTTTACGAAGCCACTAAGCAGACTTCAAAAACAAAACCTCACTACAACATTAATCCAACACACTTAACCCAAAGTCCTTTCCCAGAGCTTTCACCACTTTTTAATGATCTTCATCAGCTAATTGAGGAATTTAAGCGAGGATGTAGTTAAACGACAGTACGGTTGTACAATAATACAATCTTTACGTGCGTGATCTCCGATTTGATCCGGTTGGTGACGTCGCTTCAAAAACTGAAACATTCAGAACTTCACTTTCACCTGAACTGA
The DNA here is from genome assembly GCA_943590825.1 of Bovichtus diacanthus. NCBI lineage: Eukaryota > Metazoa > Chordata > Actinopteri > Perciformes > Bovichtidae > Bovichtus > Bovichtus diacanthus. The sequence continues at coordinate 7,860,631 of CALSBV010012184.1, read as the reverse complement.
AACTGTAATTGGTGTTAGCCTCAAGGAGGAAAATCTATCAGACGCCTTGAAAAGCAGCATCGCCCGGCAGACTCTGGAAACAGGTGCTATCCCAGCATTTCACCTGTGCTGGATTTACACCAGCCGCCATGTGTGTGTGCTTGTTGTGTGCACCCAGTATAGATTAAGCCCTTTATCCCAACTGCTGGGACAAGTAAACATTTGGTCCACTCTTTTCAAAGAAGACCATTTTAATACAGGACTGTGCCACACACACACAGTATAACATCACTCCCCCTGTTCTCCATTGGGTTAGAAAACACGCATGCATGTGTACTTGAAAGCTGCACAACAAGATTACACAGATCAGAGTCTGTTCTTTTGCTTGACTGATCAGAAAAACCTTAGCAAGTGTTCAGAGGAGGACAAACACTGCAGCAAAGAGACTGATGCCGTTTTTGCTCGGTGGTTAAAAATGGTCTCAGTTGGCAACTCCCCTCTCTCCCAGATCCGCCTAGATGTGTTATTGATTTATGTTTTTGCTTCACGCCAGCGAGCCCTAAGAAAGTGGAAGTGTTGGAAAATTCTGGTAGTCTGCACGGGGATCATGGTGTGTGTGGCAGTTTGTACACAGCCGCTGCGTGTGTGTGTGTGTGTGTGTGTGGGCTGGGTTTTAAACCTGAAGTGCTTTTTCCCCCCCAGCACAAGACCACAACCGCTGGTGATAAGGAAACACTGCCCGCAAAGTCTAATCAGAACACTTTCCCTCGGTGTGCCGGGGAGATTCTCTTTTCCGCTGAGCGAGTGCGAGTGTTCAGGGTTAATCTCTGCGTGTCTGCCTGTGTTCCTCGGGAGCAGAACAGCTCTGGTCTCGTGATGAACGGACAGAGAGGGTTAATCGGGACTCGGTGGCGGCTTAATCAGCTCATTCTTCTCATTGCGCACATGCAACTTATTAAAGCGATTACAATTCCTGTAAGTGACACATCTGCGCAACTGAGACGGAGAGATCAAAGTCGTTGCAGGGAAACGGCTACGCTGAGGCACTACAACGATTACTGCAAATGCCAATCGATTCATGGTCGGTCTCATGTATAAACACAGAAGCTGTCTTTTTACACAAATAGCACTTACAGTATTATTCTCCAGAATATTTTCCATTTCCATTTAGGATATTTGCTCGTGCAGTTTTGTCAAGCATCATCAACTTTCCTCGGAAACATATTTTCAGATATTTGACTGATTTAATGCCTTACTCAAGAAAAAGCACTACATTAAATAATTGTAGTGGAGCAAAAAGTACAACAATTCCCTCTGAAATGAAATGAAGTACAAGTATAAAGTGGACTGAAAAGAAAATACTCAAGTTGTTTTAAAGTACAGTACTTCAGTAAATGTACAAAACCTTCGCCTACGTTAAAAAAAACAAGTCAAACGTGTCGTTACGAGCACAAGCGGCTTTGTACTGTGAACCACTTGGTTGCTTTGGTACGTTTAAGTCCTAACTCTCATTAGAGGTCACTCTGTTGTACGTTTGAAAAAAATATTACCCAACTGCAGTAAGTCCTTAAATCCAAAAAGTAGAGAAAATGGACAGTGGTAATTTCAGACCATAAAAGAAAATGGAAACCAGGGTGGATTGAAGGACTGCAACGAGAAACCAAATGTTCCACGACGTCCACTTTCCCAGCATGCTTGTTCCGATCAGTGCTTTCACATCGATGCTATTTTCAGAGGACAAAAGGAAAGCAACACTCAAGCCTGACCCTGGTAATTCAGAATATTTCCTGATTAATTCATCCCATTTCAATTCCAGAATAACCAGCGTAAAGGCTCTCGTACGGAGGCACTCTCCAGAACTACGGGGCACACGAGTACAGCGCGTGTGCAAAGTAAAAACATAGTGCTTTCATTCATCAACACAATGCAAATCTTCATCTGGGGTGAAGCAAATTGCTTCGAGGACTGGAACATCATCGGTATAAAGATGCGATCCATGCAAACTAAATTTAAAAACTGCCCACACATGCCGCAGATGTGAGGCCACAATGCTGTTAATTCTGTCAAATGTGGTTATTCATCAGTGCACAGTGAAGAGTCGTTCTCACAGAATGAGCCTCGTTTGATGGCTTAAAAAAGCAAAAGCTCCTGCGTGGCTGTTGAAGCCTCGGACAGAATCTTAAGATTTTATGTTGCCATAAAGCAAAGGCTGCACATATCTTTATTTGTTTTAAGACATTTAGAGCATTGTGATTTACAGTAACTAGAGCTGTCCGGGGAACATTTGCTCCCGTTACCCAGCCTGCTTTAAGAGAAGGTCCAACAGGGTTTTAAGATGTTTTATGGTAATTCAGTTTTCCTCATGCCATGGAAACAAGATGTCTAAATCAAAAAAAATCATATTACAATGGATAGATTTTAATAGCAATGCGAGAGAGGGTGCTTGAGGAAAACGGTGAATGATGAAAATGGATGTTTTAAGTGCAACTCAATAGCAAACCTTACCTTGAAAACAGCCCCCTCACAAATTAATTAAATAAATTCAAACCAAGACTCTCCCTGACCTGCACACGAGCTCTGAAACGCAGACCTCATTTTATATTTGTGGGATGAATAAAGGATTTCTGATTCGGATTCAAAAGTACAGCATGACATTTTGCAATTGATGAGGGTTAATAAACAAAAGTACGTTTTAATAAAAGTATGCATAGAGGCTTATGTTTGGGAAAAGGAAGGAAACATAGGTTGAGGAATGAAAAATGTATGTGAGCTTCAACAAACAACTTCAAGTTCAGCTTTAAGGAGAGTTTTCTTGGAAAAACTCCATTCGGTTCTTCATTACTCCAGTTCAAAAGATTCATTATACCAAATTTTTCCAACAGCTGGAGACTGTGTGGGTTCTCCGAGGCAAATCATTATCATATATTCTGGCCTTGCTTATTATTAATTCCTTTCTTCCGCTCATGAAGTTTAGCAGAAAAAGTACTCCAGGTGGGCTTTGAATTTAAACTACAGACCCTGTATTCGGGCGCCCTGCCATTAGAACATTTTACCTCTCATGAGAATATTTTGGATTCTAAGTGCAGCTGGCAGAAAAGCTATTACTAGAAAGTGTCTAAAACCAGAAAACCCAACAGTGGATTATTGGCTTGACATTATTTATGATGTCTTTAGGATGGAAGTAAATACATCAGAGCTCAGTTGCATGTTTTCCATCTCTTCATTTCTTTGCAAATTACAACTCAAAACAGTCCACAGTGATAACAGATGATTTATATATGTATGTCTAGAGTGGAGGCCCAATGACTGTCATCGACTCTTCACAACACCATACAATGGAAACAGGATCAATTGATAACGTAAAAGTAACGCTAAAACTATTTACCACCTAAAAAAGAAGTGGATTTAGAGTTAAATTAGTAATATGGTGATTGGCAGGTAAAGCACTGAGCAGATATTTTTAAATGGCACAAAAGAAATCACATCACCTACTTGCAGGCAAAAAGAAATTACGAGTCAACGTTAAGTGTTGCAGGTAGAGTAAATGATGCAGACAGCTCACTGTCTCCAGCAAAATGTTCACGTCACCATTCTGGTGATGCGCCTAATTTGCAGCGACGATGTGTAACAGAGCGAACTTACAAATATGTTGGCTGTTCAAAACATTTCCCAGCATTTTAAGCCGACATGTTTTCTCAAGGGCTCAACTGGTACGAGGCTGATTCCCAGTGATTTCATTTGTTTTTGTTTCTCTGATGCCCGCCACCGAAAGCACGAGCTGTCTCTATGGCGACGGAGTAGTAACTATGATAACTGCATACACGATCTATACTACAGAGCGGCCCGTGTGGTCCACACACCACCCACAAATCAATCATTGATGAATCCATTCCACAAATGAATCCTCACCACAAGCCACTCACAGCTTCACATGCTATGAAATTGTTGAGGATCTCTCAGGAACAGGAACACTGGCAGAATATTTATGTGGCGCTCAGGGTCAATACTGCCACAAAAGGGATAAGACAACCTTCACTGATGTAAATAATCCTTTTCCAACAGCAGCTAAAAAGTAACACAATGCCGTGTGGCAATGACAAATGTGAGGGAGAGAAAAAAAAAGGAAAAAGATATGAAATCCGATGTGGGTTGCTTTGTACCAACAGCAAACAATATTAGGAATGAGAGCCGTGTCATATTGTAGATTAGCATTAGCCACGCTTCTGTGTTCATGCTATGATCAGAGTGTAAGCGTGGCTGAAAGATGCATTGATATGCGGTCACCACTGTGACACACACACACACACCCACACACACACACGCACGTTATGAATAACATGATGCAGTGACTGTTTCACCAGCAGGGTAATAACAGTCGCATTGATTCTATTTTTGCGATGGAATAAATGAAGTTGATCTGGTTGATATTCACAAAAAGGAGCAAGGGAAAAGGTGTTGAATCCTAAGCAGGTTCAGACCCACTGAACATGTATTTACTTTAGGGGACGGTTTAAGTTCATCGAAGCGACAAAGGAGATCAGTTTTAAATCTGGTCCAGGCTCAGTTGCAGAGAGAAGCCTATTAAGACCGCGTATGGATTTGAAAAGACGTTTCTTTCACAGGCTACGATCAAAAGTTTTATTTGAGACTCCACTCCAGGCACACGAGGCAAGAGTCGATGAAGGAGACCGACCTTTGTTTCGAGCCGTCGCCAGTCGCTCGGGCCATATTCTGTTGTCGCCAGAATGCACTCCCGCCAAGAGGAGCGGCTTTAAGCCCAATTAACTGATAAATGTTAGCCTGCAGGGAGCTGGCAGACAGAGAGATCAATGGAGCTGAATTGAGCTCCGCAGTGTGGGCTTGAGAGACCATCCCTCAACCGTATAAACCCGGTTACAAGCCCCTGGGACGGCAACACTAGCTTTGCTTATGTGCCCTTGAGCAGGACAGCCAGTGACTCCAATCGTAACGGGAGTAAAAGCAGAACTACCACATAGTATTCAGTATATATGTGTCATCACATCCGCAGGATCTCTGAGGATGATAAAAATAGAAAGTGTATCTCACCTTGACCAAATTCACATTCTTGTGGCTCGTCACTATGACAACAGTGGCCATTCTTTAGAGTTACACCGCAGGAGGGAGACCGCGCTCAGTCCCGGATTCACAGATCCCAAACATGTTTAAAGAAAACATGTGTAAGGACATGCACACATGTATACGGGTCACACACGGAGGATGTTCTCTGCCTGATTAGGACAGTGGTGCAGCTGGAGCGAGGCAGACCTGTCAGCACCTGGGTTAGTCATCCTGACGGAGGCTCAGAACCACATCGCCCACACCGCCCGGGAGCCTCTGGCACGCCTCATGCATTATGGAGCAGATTCAAAACTTCAAGGACGGAAGATGCCCAGGGCCTGTTTTCCAATGACCAAGCTGAAATGTGTTTGTGCTATTGTACATTACTAGTGAAGCACTTACTGAGGCAATAGGATGCCGCTTATTTACCATTACACTCGTCGAAAGTAACCGAAAATACGTGGAGGAATAGGAATTTGGCCACATTTGACTCCAGAGCGCCAAAAGGAGAGCGCGCATGTACTGTGTTCCCAAAGTGGGTGGCGCAGCACCCTGGGAAGCCTCAAGGATGGGCCCATTCCAAGATTTTCCCTTTTCTTACCGTGCTTTTTTTAATAAAATGTTATCAAAAACATGACGGCCGCACACCAGTCAAAAATCTAAAAGTCAGAGCCAGCAATGTCAATAAGTTACACAGTGAATAAAGCTCAAAGTAATGAAATCTCAGCCCACAATATAGTCTGAGACGGTCCATTCTGAGCCGGCTGAAATAACTACCATCGGACTGTGCAGTGAATGAGCAACGGTGCCGAGTATCATGGTGTGAAAGTGCAAGTTTTACCCATCAAAGCTATCGAGTGCGCAGAGGATGGATTGAGACGTCATGATAACAGAAAAAAATAATCACTATTCTTGGCCGCTGTAGTTTAAAAAAGCTTTGGGAACAATAAAGCCGTGCCACTTCACGTGCATAGATCCACCCACTCCTGTGGAACTGACCGTGAACGACGGCTGCTTTACTGACAACATTTCACACAATGGATCTTTGCACCGAGAACACAAAGACAGTGATGAACAGAATAGAAACAGACTAAATACAGTTGAATTAAGGGTCATCTCTCATTGCGATTAAGTGGAAATTGCTCTAAAAACCTCCACTTTAATAACTCATGGCCACTGTATGAGCCGAGGGAAATACATAAAGGTGAAAGAGTTTTCTGCCGTGCTAAATCTAACAAAGCGTGGCCACTCTCACGCCGTGAATGTTCCAATTACTGGCTATCACAGGGGTGAAACTTTTTCTAATGTACCACAGATCTCTATCTACTGTTAATCATCCTTGAAAGTTTTATGTTCCACTCTGAGCAACCACTGTGTAATTAGTTAAGTTATTTGAATTATTGCCCTGACTCAAACTGCAGGATTAAAGCGCGCACAAGGAGGATGACCACTGATGAGATAAAAGACGATGGTGCTAACAAACAATAACAGTTGGTTTTTCCCAGGCTCCCCCAAGACAAAACAAAAAGGGAAAAGTGGCGGAAAAACGTAGCTTTTTGTCTCTAATGAACTTAACCAAACAGATTGCCTGGCTCCCAGCTGGTTTCCTTTGGGACGCCTGATAGGGAGCGTGGTTTCTCTGTGCTGGAAATTGATTTGTTGAAAGTGATGTTTCTTTGGCAGAGAAATACTAAGGAGTTTCTGTGGAATGGTGGAGACTTGTAACCTCAAGCTACATAACGTGGTGTCATCTTACTCTCTGCTGCATCACTTTTTATGAGAGGAAGAAACAACAAATACAGCCTTCTCTTGCAAAACCCAAACCATTTAATCTTAAAGCTCCTGGAAAGTTGAAAAAGGTTGAAAATGTCTGTAAATAACTAAGCCTATTTTACAGCTGAACACTTAATCTATCATCTAAAATAACCAGAACTGTGCCAACATTGGCTGTAAAACGTGTGTTAATGGAGGAAACCATTGCTAATAGTTGGGTTTCAGGGCCTAGTAAGTAAAAGAAAAATAAACACCGGCTACCGTCTGGTAGATTGGTGTATAATACGAGTGCAGAATGTGCAACGACGAACAGCAACAGTATAAAAGTGAGATATGTGAAACGCAGCGCCTGGAGAAAGACGTTCAGCAGATTTAAAACATAAAGTCCAAAAAAAACACAACGCTTTATTGGCAAATGCTGAGCGCTTGTGGTAAGGATAATCGATAAATCCCATTTCGCTTGAGCATCTTTTTAAAAACATTTCACGAGCTACATGTTCGATGTTGGTGCTTTAATCAAATAGGCTATTTTAAAATTGAATATTGACAATGCTGCAATATATTGGGTTTTGAATTGCTACATCAAAAGCACGGACTTTATTTGTTTATACATGACTCGCTGTTTAATACGAGTTAGTCCTAGAGGATTACATGATAGGTCTAATTCTAACGCTCTATAAGGGGAAAGGCCATCCTGGGGATTGTAATAATTAGAGATGCATCACACTTCTGGGACAACTTGTTTACTAATGTATTGAATGCAAGGCTGTGTAAGAGATGGGAAGATAAAACCAGGGATTTAGAAAAGGTTAATCCACATGTTGCTACTGAAACACTTAGTATTTAGTTTACTATTAACCTACAGTAGATTGCCTTTGTTTGTACTCCATTCCATATTTTTTGGTAAATATGTTATTCCACACACAAGTCGTCTTCATGTGCTATTTCTTCCTTCATGCCCTTACGTTTTAAATTGGTGTTGTACTTTCGAGGACTTTGAGAGTGCGTACAGTGCTTTAACGGCTCGGAGGCTTTTGCCACCTTATACAAGTCCTTATCATAATTTAAACCACATTTAAGAAGCGAAAACTCTCCAGAATTACTTCAATTTGCTTTAAGTCTACAATTCAAATAAGATCTCACAAAAAAAAACATGCGCACAGGAACACCCCCACACACACACACACCCACACACACACTCTGGGTTTAATGAGCACACTGTTGGACAGACTGCCAGGGAGCCTGCATTTTCCTGACAGTTGCTTTGATAGTTCGTGCAGTAATTTTACAGTCAAATTAGAAAACCAGACTATTTTCCTAAGCCTTGGCGAGCGCCGTGAGTCATTCCAAGGTGTTGCAAGATTATTCGGAAGTTAAATCACCAGTTATATTCACGAGAGGGTGTGCAAATGTGACTCTGGAGACCGCGACAGAGGCAGCAAGTGCATCCAACGTATGTGTTGAACAGGACCGTTCACTTTGTAAAGCACCATCTTATCAGATGGCATTTAAATTTAAAATGCACCAGAGTTGTGACTGAATCAACTATTCTGTACAGCATGTTTTATCACTCTCCAGCCACTAATACAAACAGCTGTGGTCTTAATTATAAACAGTATCATTCACAACGATGTATTTTCTGGCTAATTGTTCGTTCTAAAATGCTTGGACCCTGAGTGAACTTAAAAACGTTTTTTTTTTTTTTTTTTTACAGTGTCATCAGAAAAACTTTGATACCGATGGCGACCACATTGGAATCGAGCCAAAGAAAAAATTAAGATCAGATATTAGCTCTAGCGCTCCGGAGAAAACACGTGCATCAGCAAATATTAATCAGCCGTCAGATTCCTGAGCTGCAGAGCAGGCAGGATATACTTTTTCTTTTTTAGCCAAATGGATATTATTAATAGACCTTACTAATACTTTCCAGAAAACCAGCCAGTAGCCCCTTAATACTATTTAATCTTTGTGTTTTTAATACCTTTTAGGGAACATAATGTCTGATGCATACACATTGAGAACTTAAGGAGGAAGCTCAGTAAACCAATTAGTTGTTACATGTTACGTGAAAATACAATATTCTTAGCATTTGCCACATTGGAAAAAACACTCATAATGAAAACAGAAATAAGTTTAATTTATGTATTATAAATATATATAACTAGTCCGGACCTCAGCGGCTTCCAATATGTCCAAACCCCAGTTTGAGAACTAATTGTAATAGTTATAAAACTGATGAGATGTGCTCATGGGAAAACTTCTGTATTGCTATTGATTAATATTTTTGGATTTGAATAACCAGGAATATTATACAGACGTATAAAAAGCATAACAATATCAAACATAGCAAAAGAGCTTCAAAGTGAGCAAGCCATCCTGTCACCTCACAAAGTTCACAGTTGTTTCCCGACGGACAATAACACATTGTTTCTGACTCGCTGTTTCATTGAAGAGACATGTGCATGCTTTACCCCCGACATGGCTGGTCTGCCTATTATATAATTAGATCAAAAAACAAATGTTAAACCCTCACATCAAAGACTCGTTTTGAAAAATCCATCTCTCCAATTGTGGCTGATTAGGGATCCTCCCGAGGCTGTTGGGAGGCAAACGTGTGCGCGGATGTAAATGAGATTGGCTCTGTTTTTCTGTAGATGAGAGAAGAGACTAAGGAGAAGGATTAGAAACCAAGGTTCACTTCTGTTTTTGCATTCCTCTCTCATACTCTCCCTCGCTCAGTGCACCTCTCTTCTTTTCTTTTTCTTGCACAATATGCCTCCTCCCTCTAAAGTCTCTTCCCACTCAGTATTTCCCTCCGTCTCCTTCTCGCCTCTACAGACTTGTTTTGAATCTGCCTAAGCAAACAAATGCTACAGCAGCAGCGGGACTTAATCACTGGACGATCGCGTGGGCGGCCGCTCAGCCTGGACACGTCGGCTGACCACTAACTAAAAGGTTTCCGTCTCCATCTGCAGCACTTAAAGAACGCGTGGCTCTGCAGTGAGCCTAAGACGAGCAGTGTCCAAACTGACCCGAGGGTGCGTCAACGCGAGTGAACCTAAATGACTTTTTAATAAAAACGCATGTTGGTGGATTAATCGGACTACTATATCGGTCATAACGGCGGCGAAATGTAGGTGAATGTTTGCCAATGTTGGTCTTTGGTTTCAGTTGTCGCTGACCCCAAATTCTTGCAAAAGCGGTGCATAGAATATGCTCCGTGCAAGATATTGTACTAAAAGACTGTTGCATTGTAATGCAGAGTGAGAAGGGAGAAAGTAAGAACGGACTATTTGTTCCAACATGACGCTTTACATCCCTGTTCGTATCAACAAGAGGAAAAGGCTTAGAGGATGAGGACTAACGATGTGTTTGGCAAATGTACGTTGCTGGAGTGTAAAACGAGCAGGACAGATGTTGGTAGAAACTCTGACAGGAGACCAAATTCAGCTTCCACACAGTAGACGTTAGTCGTGAAAGGGGCTTCTTCTGAACCTAACACTATAACACTACGTAGCTCATTAGTGATGCCCTCCTTGGTTACTCCTGAGCTAGTTAGCAGACAAACACAATGTTTATTCTTTACACATTTTGCTCTTGGAAAGGCTCAAACAAAGACGCCACCCAATAAACTCTTTAAATACCAAGTATTGCTCAAATCTGTCGTTCCTCGATGTGGATGCTGAGCTACACAAAGCAATCCCACTTGAAATCTTGAGGGCATAAATCTTCCTATTCCTTACTAATGTGCAACATCTTTCATTAGAATGAAAGCCACATAGGAGCATTTATCACCAGTTCCACGGAGCAACTTTCAATAATTTTATGAAGTGCAAATTTCAGGTATGAAATTATAAGTCTGATGTTTTATTAATGCCTCTACACATGGTGTTGGAAACTCTTCTGCCGCCGTTTCTCATTTTTAAATTAAATTATCCTCACTTTGTTATAAATGTGATTTCATTTTTACCCAGTCAGACAGCACCATGATTTAAGGGAGTAAGAAAAATATGGATGTTGATTTTCCCACATACCTATATTTCACTGTTTGTTTGCTGTAGGTTATTCTAGACTATAGTATCTCTAATTGTATTCCCACATCAACCCCCCCCCCCCCCTTTAAAAGATGTGATCCATCACGACAATAAAAGATACAGAAGCAACACATTAAATATGACTTTCATTGTTATTCGTTTGGGACTATTTTCAACACTGTATTTACTCCTAGTGCTTAAAAGTGGTCAAAATAAAAACAATGCAGCAAACACCGGTGAATACTTAGCACAAGGAATAAATAACCGAAATAGGAAATAGGAAATAGTTCCCAACAGACGTGTGCATATTAGTGTACTAATGCCATGTATGCAATACATCTACTGCTTGCTATTATTTACAACAATGGATTACAGCTCTCCCACACGCCGTGCGGCTGTGTGACTTGTCTTTGATGTCGGTTGGAGTAGAGTGGGAGAGAGTGATGTAGCGAGAAACATAAATGGGAGAAAAAGTGTTTATGTGAAATTGACCGGCACTTTTCTGCCCGCGTGTTGGCAGTGAGCCTCAAACAATATTGTTGCCTTTTTGGTACAAGTTTTGTTAAGTAGAAACTTAGCCGGATACCAGAGAGTGTTTGCAGCATGGAGATGACAAATCAAAATCAAGTGCGAACGAAAAGTAACGAGCCCACGGGAAAGGTTACAGCTGCAGGTAAAGTCTGCAACTAGCTGGGGAGCGAAGTGGAGCATTTAGCAGGTAAGGAGTCAGAAACACGACTCCAAATGAAATCAATTGCAATATAACTGAGCCGGTGTTTGACTGGTGGAAGAAGCTGTAATCAAGAAGAGCATTTAGTTTGATGGGTGGACAACATAAGGTCAATAACTAGTAAAACCACAAAACAACATGACTGACGACAAGCAAGTTCTTCAGCCTCTTGTTCCCCTGTGAAGAACACATTAAAGTGAATTGTTAAATAGAAGCAATGACCTAGCATCTCCTCGCCTGCAATCATTTTATCAAGAGCAGAAATGAGGAATATTACAGAGAAGATATTATAGATATTATGTTGGGGAAACATCCGGACATTTACTTCCATTTAGCAAAAGATAGAGCATTCAATACGGCTGCAGACGGAATCAAGAAGTACTGCTAGATCGGCGACTTTGTTCTTATCTGACGCTTCCAGCAGGTATATCATTTGCTTTGTGCATCATGTGTGGAAGTGTACATTAAAGTGGCACCGCGAGGAAAGGCTTGCACGGGAAACTTGCTTCTTCCGAAGACAATCGCTTTAACTGCGAGTGTTGATGCACCGCAATACTCGGCTGATTACGTTCTGAGCGGATGTGCACAAACGTGTCAGCAATCAGGCTGCTGTCAGTTTTAGACTAATAGGAGACGGAGCCGCGTGAGAGCGGCTGGCATTCAGCGCCTTCATCAGTGAGACAGAGATGCAAGCTGAACACTCGTCTTTCATGACAGAACCTGCTTCTCCGATGTGTCGCTGCTTTAAGTGTTCCTCTAATATTTCCTGTGTTGAAAAAATAAACTCCTCTACACCTTTTCCATTTAAACTCCTTTATTTTACTCTCACTTAACTTATAGTATGTGACTGTTTCTCTCATTACGGTGTTGTGAATAATGAATATCACTTATGCACTCATTACCCGCATGTGTTGTTAGTAATCTTTAAGCAAATTCTGCTGGTGCGAGCACTCGTTGGCGTTCACCCTGGGTAAGAGCGATGTAGAAGAGGCTTAAACGCTTGGAGAGAATGTCGCACGTGTGCACCTGGACGTCCATCTTTGCGGGCTTCTCTTTGTACTTTTTTCCTTCCTCTGATTCTTATTAAATGCACACAATTAGAGAACCATTAAACCTAATGAAATAAAGTGCATGGAGACGCCATTAGTCTGAGAGCTGGCGTGATTGAGTCGCGCGTAAATCAGGGTGCAAATTAAGTAGCGACGTGAGCGTTTCTGCCATTAAAGTTAGGGATGTGCTGTCTTTGTTTTGTGGACGGCCATAAAACAATAGGGCACCTTGGCTGCACTGGGAGGCCCCCAGCAAGTGTGCAGCAACAGAACACTATCACATTACCGGCAACAATGAGTTCTGGGGCAAATTCTTCTAAAAGATATTATGATTGACAATTACTTACTACTTGAGGTGATGGCAGAATTACAGCTGTAAATGGCAAGTGTCTACATTAATGAAAGGTGGTGAAAGACAGCAATTATTACATTTATTAGAACTAAAGTGCAGCTTTGATTTGACATTTACGCACCTACTATACTGTCTAAAGGCACTCAGATTCACCTCTAATGCATACAGCATTTAGCATAATGGGTATTACAGATGTAATGGGTGTTCTCAGGAATCATTTTATCAATTTTATACATAGTGGTATTCATGAGTAAATCAAAACCTTGGACATCAATTAACTTTCTCTTTTGGGCTCAACGATCCCGCAGGAAAACATGTCGTGTAACAACAAAGCGTCGACAGACTCAATAAATCCTAAACTACCAAAAGGGTTTTCCAGTCTTAGACAAAAGATAGCAGCACTTTTCTATGATGCAGGGTGGCTGTCAGCGGTGCAGCATTCCTCATACTTCCAATGAGGATGGAAAGGAACACACTGTTCCAGGACGGGAGGAGAATCGACAAGATGAAATGAAGATGGAGGAGGGAAAAAGCGGGGCGAGGAAGGTACCACAGGAGAAGGATTACCCCAACATGGTTATACAGCAGGGCCATTATCACCCCTGTTAGGGAAATAGTTGTCTGGCTGTTTTATAGATGTGGAATAAAGCTCCTCGTCCTGCCCAAATAGCTGTGGCAGCCATTTTTGTAAGAGACATAAGTCAACAATAGCAGTAGAGGAGATTAGCTTTTTAAATGAATGATACGAGGAGAAGTCTTCCTCGTACATTGTGCACGACTTCACAGATAAAAAGGGAAAAGCCTGTTTTGTGCAGTATTTGTTAGATGGATGCATGCTTTTACCAATAGGCTTTTTATCTAATGTTTATGAGTATTTTTACAGCCCTATTGGAAGCTCATGGCAATGGCCAGCAGATAAAAGAACACAATGCTTTGCGGCGTTTTCAGATACCGACTCTGTTAACACTAAAAGCACCAGCACAATCCACATTTCAAACACAATGGCACTGGCATACAAAGGCTGGCAGCAAACTGGGCAAAGATAGATTTCTCAGGAATATAAAATGCTAATTAGTTGCTCCCATGGCCGTCTACTGTATCTTATCCCAATAAGAAACAGAAGATAAGCTTCTTTGGCTGCAGCAGAGTTGTGTTTTAGTAGAGTGCAGATACTATATCATAGTTAATGTCTCGCCCTCTTGAACTTTACCAGAGTATGTCATCGTCTTATCATTGCAAATGTCTCGTTCACTGCAACCAGCTGTATATGCTTCTTTGAAAAATGTATATTTCATCATCGCCAAAGATAAATCACAGAGCAAGAAGTCCTCACCTCAACCCAGAATGCACTGCGCAGCCTTGCAGTGGAAAAGCCACAAATTGATGGTATCTTGACACTTTGCATGAGTGTTCAGCGAGAAAGATCATAGGGGCATACTAACGCCAACATAAGCGGGAAGTGTTGGCAAGCTTTTGGAGATGAAAGCCTGTCTTTGCCCCAGTAAGAGACAGCACGAGAAGTATCTGTCACTGCTAATCTTCTGCTTGTCCGTGCATGGTGAAGCTTTACGAAACCACTAATCAAAACCATGAGTCAAAAGCTTCTGACTGCGGGTCTGTATAGGAGTGTGTGCAGGCGTGTGTGTGGAAGCCTTGAACATGTATGTTTGCCTTTAAGTGCACACAAATGGATTGTGGATGATAGTGAGGTGTGAAATCAAGCTTGTGCAAATAAGAGGGCATGTTTGCATTTAAAACCGCAGTCAAACGGCTTTCAGGGAAACATTGCTCCAGTAATTCAAATTGTGTTGGTTTCTAAGTGAACATCCTTTTGGGGAAAGACCCATTAAGGACAAAACAGAAAAGAGGATTCCAGGAAAAACATCGCTTCATTGTTGGCAGGTATATATATTCAAACCCTCCGCAAGATTTTAATGAAAAGCACAAGAAATGATGTAAACTGTATCAACCTGCGTTATCAGTGTGCAAACGGAAGCTTTTTCTCCACTTCATGAACACGTATCCTCTGCTGTGAGTGCGTTGACCTCCATTTCTGAGCATGGTGCAATGCAAGCAGAGCCAGAAGTCCCTGTTGCCACCCTACAACGTCAAATTTCTCTCCAAGGGGGGTCCTTGGTGAGGCCAAACATGCACACGAGCAGCGAAGGATTACATGCATCCATTGAAGTTTCGGCCAAATAAGGCCATTGACAGGGCATGGTACTGCAGCTCCAGGGTGCCTCCTGTAGATGGAACATATCTCACCCTCTCCACAGGGGTATCGGGCGCTGTGATACCCGGGGAGGCGGAACAGGCCACTTTGAAGGTTATCGAGCAGCCAGGAACCGCAGGGAGGTTGGACCAGAAAGGAAACGGACATCTTTCAGCTGCTCCCGTGGAACTTTGTGTGTTTGCCACATTTAATTTCCACAGAATGAAACACTTAAGTGGAGGATTGTTGATTTTCTGAGTCTTTGTTCTTTTGTCAGCTGCAAAGCAAAAGATGATCATGCGTCAATCAATACATCTGCTGTGCTGCCTTATATTGGATGCGTTCTAAAACATGTTATTTTGGAGAAAGTATTTTCAGTTTTCATGAACTTGCTCTTGTCAATGCGGGAGCTTCACAACAGTGGCCAGTAACAAAAGCTTGCAGGTGAAGTAAAGCGATGTCCAGCACGGTGTGCTCAGGCCCATGGTGATCATTAGACAACGCCAATAATCTCAAACTGTACTAAATTGTGAAAAGCGTATCTTGTACTTTGACCCACAGAATAGAAAATAGAAATAGTCTGATGAAGTTATTGCCCAGTGTGCCTCATCTGATGAAATCACAACTTGAAATACACGCGAGAGATCGTTGAGAAATGTCACCATGAATATTTCAGTTGGGCTGTCATTTCTTCGCCCTCGGCCTACCTCTCTCCAGAAGACCTCTTTCTTTGTCATTATGACCTCTCCTATGCCAACACATCACCGTGGCACACACTGCAGGCGCCAGCCAGAATGCCATGAAATTTGATGAGGACATTCATAAAGCCTGTCCCATAGCCTCACCTCTAGTGGCACAGAACACTCAACAGAATTCATTCATTATTAAAGCCAGATATCATTGGGATTTGGCCCAATGCTCCAGAGAGGAAGAACCCATTGTGATGATATTAACACACAATCTTCAGTGCCAAAATGTCTTCATGGTAGCAAAACTACAAATGCACCACACCGCTCAATACAAGGTGTCATGGCAATTAAAATGGTTTCTGCGTCTATATGGCATAGATGTATTTTAATCCGTTTCCCAGAAGTCTAAGTGGAAGCCCTGACAATATAGTGAACAAAGTAGTGTGTGCACAAAGAGCACACACACCATCCGCATGTTAACCTCATACCATTCGGTGATTATTTACAATCATGCCATCATCTCTAATGAGAGAAAAGTGTTAAGTTGGAAACCGGTAATTAAATGAGAAACATGCCGTGTTTACAGCATGAGGTCAAGTGAGAATGTAGCGCACACACACACACACACACACACACACACACACAAGAGCACAGTCAGGGAGGAGTGCTCAGCATAGATGAAGCTTATGAAATAATCTAATTTACATCTAAGTGCTGTGCATGTGGGCTGTTTGGAGGATTTAAATTAAACACCAAAGTATGAACATAAAGAGTTTGACACTGAAACGATCAAAGATTAAGGGAAAAGAAAACGCGGCTCTTCTTCATAGAGGTCTCGTGCCAGAGGGTGTTCGGGAAAAGTAACATGCATTTTTGAGCAAATCCTATTCAGATTGAAAACAACAAACTGAAAGTAGCAGAAATAAAAGTAATACTGCATCAGCATTATGTGAAAAGTGGAACGTGTTTGCTTCTACTGATGTTTTTAGATTATTCCCGGCTTTGTCCCTCAGGAGACAAAGTTATCCTCACCTTGTAGGCTGAAAATAGACTACTTTGTAGGTAAATGCCAGCTCCACTTAGCTTAGCGCTGTGTAAGATCATGTTTTCCATCCAGATCAAACTTGTTCCATGCAGGTGCCAACATCCCATTGGTATCCACATTGGCAAATGGTATTTCTATTAGATTTAGTCACACTCCTGTAGTTTGCCCCCCTGCTCTGTAGCAGTGTTTGCACTTTGTCCTAATAGAGCAAAAAGAGCACCCCTTGTCTGAGCAATTTAAAAAAGCAATTTGTTCTCTTTCTCCCTCTGTTTGCTTTTACTGTGTTCTGGCCCAGTGCACTGGGAGCAAGCTAGCCTTACATAAATTACTCGTAGTGCCTATGAAAATGTCAACAAGATGGGGCTTACCCCCCTCCCCCCCCCCCCCCCCCCCCTCCATGACGGTGTGTGAGAGCGAGAACATTTCTGTGTGTGCGACCATGTATATGTTACACACACGCAAAGTGCATGCATGGGAGGCTGGGTGAGTGTCTTCAGAGCGAATATGAGACCGTGTGTGTGTGTGTGTGTGTGTGAATGTGTCAGGCGTCTGGATGGGGGACAGCCGTGTGGGCCCGCTGCCTGCTGACGAGGATGGATGGATGAATGTGAACATCTCTTTCACGCTCCTTTCACAGCGACTGGGCTGATTCATCCGTCTGAGATGCCGTTGTCATTTGGCTCGTCTGATGTTCACTTCAACCACTCCCACTGATGGATCATTCCGAGCCCCCCCCCCC
>CALSBV010012184.1:7799468-7842550 GCA_943590825.1 Bovichtus diacanthus | reverse complement strand
CACACACACACACACACACACACACACACACACACACACACACCTACCATCACACTTTCTTTTGATCCCGCACCAGCAAAAGACAAAGTTGCCGAAATGCAAATTAAAAAAACATCAACATGGCCTTTCTCTAACTGATCAGTCTTGAAATGTAGCAGGCTTTTAAAGTATCGTCTGTCATGTTTGCCCTGTGCCCTGTTCCACCTATATGGGATGCTGGTTGACTGGATGCGATGTGACGGCAGTTGGAATAGGACGCCAATCAGAGTTGACCGTTTGCCAGGTTTTGGAACAAAAGTAGGAATTGCTTCACCCCCGTGAAACATCCTCGAGTCTGACCCAAACATGGATTCCATTAAGCTGATATCTACTCCCACGCTGGGCTGAAATCACTCTCAAGAAAGAATGCTTGTCCTGGGATTTGAGATCTTGTCAGGTAAACAAACATTGTAATGGATCGAGTTGTGCTGTAATGTAAGTGCGGAGTAGGGGAGAATGTGTGCGCATACTACCCAGGACTGTATGGTTTCTAAAGGCCGAGTATTTGAGCTGCGAGTTGAGCACCAAGGACAGCTCCCACACTTCCAATAAGAAACCTTGGCTCTGAGTGTAACCCAGAATCATATTAGGGACACGTTTCTTGGTGGGAAGCTGAATAACTCATTCAGGTAGAAGAAATAGAAAACTCACGTTCAAGGATTTAGCCTCGTTTTTACTTTTTGTTCTTTCTTTAAACAAACATTTAAGTAGCACGTTACGACAACAGTGAAGAAGAAAGAAACTTCAGTCAAAACTACAGTAAAAAATGTACTTTAAAACAAACTCACGACTGTAAAAAATGCATAAAGTATTAATATTTCGAGTCATTTTCTGTGGCAATAGAGAATCATTCAAGTACAACACAATGCAAATGATAACTATCACACCAAGGATTTGTTTAACAGAGCGACACTGGAAGAGTTGAAGGATCTCTCAGCACGAGTAGTCTCCAAGGCCTGGACGTAACAACGGAGATTTACTATGGAGAGAATGTGATGCATCACTAACAAGTGTGCGACTGTGTTACTTACCAAACATATTCACATCGTGTTCTGTTCTATGCATTTAAAACAGCATATCCGGTTTTGAGAAACCCGGATATGCTAGCTGGAGATATCAAAAACTTGGTTCCTCATGACTTATATCACTCATAAATAAAACACATTATGCTGCTCCTTACTAGCAGGTGCACAAATGGACATTGATTAGAGACTCAAAAACACGGAGAAGCACATTCATCCATCACTATCGAAGCTAAAGATAACTAAAGCTCGAGGAGAGAAGCGATCGTTTCCTCTGCTGAACCTTATAATGCATGAGCGGGTGTGAGGGAGGATGTTCTCCACACTCTCACCAGGTTCCAGGCAGCTTTAACGTCTCATGTGATTGCAAACAACGTCTCAATCAGCTGAAAGAAAACACATTTCTATAAACAAAGAGGACGTAATTCACATGTATTAGTGAGAAATAGGCCGGATGTTTTGGGTTCTGGGCGCTCGAAAGAGCCATCGGAAGCAAAAAGTGACAGCAGAGACGAAGGCCGATACCGTGAGCTCTTTTCTTAGACTAGAGTTGTAATTACAGTCTTATCTACTATTCTGAGCAATTAGTAAAATGGAGGGGAACCCGTGACCACACACACACACACACGCACGCACGCATAATCTACATAATCACCAGAGGGTCAAAGAGTCTGTGTGAGGTCCTCTGTCTTTAGCTGATTGCGTGAGCGACTCAGAGTGTGTGTGTGTGAATGATTTAACCTGTGTGACTACAGACGGGGCAGCTCAGTAAATGACAGTGTGATGGCCCACACGAGCACTCTTGAATTAGTGTCCTAATTGGGCAGCTGAGGACAGGGGCCACTGATGAGTGTTCCCCGAGGGGGGAAAGGGTGCATAACCCCGGTGCACCCTGGTTCACCCTCACAGGCAAACACGCGTCCACGTTACAATGGCCGCACTCCAGTGTTTTACGGTGTTTTTATCTTTAACAAAAAATGAGAACAGAGAAGAGAAATCCACGATGACTGAAAGTGCTTACGAGTGTATTGCATCATAATTAGAAGAGAGTACAATCACACACATATTAGCCACTTACTTCCAAGAATAATTAGCACTTGGCAAAAAGTTGGCCATTGCCCAAAAAAAATCTAACTACTGTAAATTCTCACATAGTGGCCAAGTGTGCATTTACTTCAACTGCAGAGAGAATCAAAGCTTTTTAAACACGTACACATGTGACATTTCACACTTCATTTTACATTGAACCTTGGATTTTCACTATTTCACTATGTATTTACTTAAATGCTGTAAAGTATATGCTCATAGGCAAACAATGGTTCTAAATAACTACATCTGACAAGTAAATTAAACAATGTTAGAATTTAATAGCACTGGTTGAATGAAAACTGTATTTCTGGGATTGAAAAGACGAGAAAGTAAGAGCAGCAGACTGAGTATGATGCGAGTCGTAACAGTGACCCGTCCTTATTGAATACTGGCTTTCAGTTGAGAATTTATGGTACTTTCATTATGTATTAGACATTTCTTTTCAGTGCCAGAACAAAACATTGTGGAAGATAATTCATATTCTTTTGCTGCCCACGGACCCAAAACTCTACTCCAATATTAAAACCACATTCCTCACTCTTCACATCCCTCCAACTCCTATTCCCAGAGCACATTTAATTGCTCGACAAACAAATGAGATACTGGCCATGGGGAATTTTGAACCATCACATAAAGTGTTCTTTTCATCACTCAAGCACTTCATCTCCATTGACAAATTGTGAAAGAGCAGTCCAGCAGAGGAATGGCCTCTGCTTTATGATCGACTATCCATTTACCATGAAAGGGAAGCTAAGCAGAGCTGTCAGATGAGATGAGAGGAAACATGCCAAGTGGCCGACGCCACACTCATACCAAAGGAATATTTTCCCATGTTTCCTGCCTTGTAAAACAACATCCGTGGCGCTGATAAGATGCAGTGTAGTGCGGTCTATGTTTTGTCAATTTCGTCTTTCTTCAGAACTGCGCAGGCATTGGTTTACGACATTCAAACATAACTGAGAAACTCCATGCGAGCCTCACGCACACACACGCACGCAGCGAGGACCAGCAGGGACTTTAAGGTTCACTGAGCGATTGCATAAATAAGCTTGAGCTGTACATGTAAGTGTGTACGGCAAGGAGAGTGGGAAAAGGGGGCGTCTGTCTGTCTCCCAGGTGCTGATGTGCGTGCTCACCACTGCCGGCATTCCCCCTCACTTCCAATCGCAGCGCAAGTAATTGGATCCCCCCACTGAGCGGACGGCGTCCTTCTGCGACACGGAGGAGCGTGTGTTTACATCGCCACATGTCGGTCAGTCGGGTGGCCTTAACGCGAGTCGGAAAAGGTGTTTGGCTCGTCTCTCAGAATGCAGCAGAGTGCGGAGATGATTACCTGCAATGATAGCGCTTCGGCTGTTGACTCCACACAACAGGGGATGAAGCCACAGTTGAACGAAAAGCGAGAACACTTGACAGGCCACAGCTTGGCTCGCCATCGATAAAAGTCACAGGATCCAAGTCTATATGTTAAAGTACTTAACCCGGATAAAGTGAAACACATTGTTGAATATTATTACATAGAAATATGTCTTTTTGGGAGTGGAGGAGAATAAAAGTGCATCTTCTGGGTGCAGCTAACTACATCATCCTCCACTTCATTACAGGTAATGAAATTTGCAATTACTTTACTTTGATTTGTATCACAAGTTAAATTGGCCATCTCTTGCTACAAGCCGGGAGCAAGTCAACTTATTGTTTATCTAACAAGCCCTGCTGTATCAATTACCACACTTTCTCACAATAATAGCTTCTAATCTCTCCTACAATAGAGAACGACGTATCAAAGTACACCTAAGGGTATCTCATCTTTCAAATGGCGTGTAGCTACACAGATCTATGGAGTTTTGCCTTTAGCTATTGTTTATCTAACAAACCTCAGAAAAAAAATTAACAGATGCAAAAACTTTAAAAAGTGACAAATAAACCCATTTCTCATTGGCTGGTATCTTGTTAACTCTCGCTCTGTGTGATGTCGTGTGTACCACAGGTGAGAAATCCATCACAGGAGAGAATAACGGCAAAGTGCAGCCGCAATGTCGACAGAAACGCAGCTCATTCACACTGCATTTATTTCAAGCAAAGGGCTGTGGAACCATGTCTTCCTGTTATCACAATAACTCATCATCATCACACATTACGGATAAATATTCAGCATTTTAACAGTATACTATAAGATTAGAATGTTCTCTCCACCATATGAATAATAACAAATAAAGTCTAAAAGGGGAATCACATTAAAAAGCTACCTCATAGCTGCGCTACCGTCTATGCAATACCTCAGGATTTATATGCACATTGCAGCTATAAAAACAGGCTTGCAAAATTGTTGAGTCAAAACTACAGAAACCAATATTAAAGCCAAATGTTCTAAACACTCTCAATTAATTCAGCTACAAATGACTTTACAGACCTAACCTATAGTTGCTGCCACATTTGGGGTTAAAGTGTTTGGTCCAGCAAGTAGCCCAGGAACTGTGTAATCGTGCGTGTTATTTACACACAACAAAAGAATGACCTGTTTACTTGATTCACCTGCAGCTTAGAAAGCTCGCTGCATCCGCACGAAGGAGAGCTCTCTTTCAGTAACACCAAGGCAACTGAAAGTGCTACGCTCAAGACATAAAAGAAGATTAGGACAAATGATAGAAAGTGATAGAAGAAACAAAAAGGTGATATGAAAAAGAGTGAGGTAATATGAAAGTAGTGTTTTAAATCCGTGCTTCGACACAGGGGGCCGGTTCAAAGATCTGAGGTCTTGGTGTACAGTAAGTGAGGATTGTCTGATTCAGCTCTGATCCTTGTCAGATTTTTTAGAAAGACCTAGAAAAGACGCAATAAGCCTACCGAGCCTCCGTGGACAAGGTTTTCTAAATCCTGCGGAGACATTATTGCCTTCATTCTGGATATATTCTTAAAGTGATAATAGGCCAAATTCATCATGCTCTTAATTTGGACGCTAAGATTTGGATTATGCATGGAGTGGTGCAAGACGGATGCCGATCAATACATTTTGCATTTCTGGAAAGACATGCGAGCAGCGAGCATTTTAGTTAAGTCTCGTCTCAACCTCAGCTTCTATTAAAAGTCAGAGTAATTGCCGTTTTTTGGTCTAAGTTTCTCCATTTTCTCCATTACAATCTGGTTTATATGCACAGCAATACTCACAAAAGCCATTTCATTAACCATTTATTGTTAATTGTGGGAGTTAATGGGGAAGGATACGAGGCGTGTGTACGTGCACAAACTATCAAATTAATTGTGATTTATAAAGAAACAGTATAAAGTAGACGAACATATAAATAGTTGTATAAATCAGGACACATTTCTATTTGTGTGCCA
The DNA here is from genome assembly GCA_943590825.1 of Bovichtus diacanthus. NCBI lineage: Eukaryota > Metazoa > Chordata > Actinopteri > Perciformes > Bovichtidae > Bovichtus > Bovichtus diacanthus. Next base: position 7,837,061 of record CALSBV010012184.1, on the reverse strand, counting down.
AGTGTGGAATCAATGCACAGTATTATAATTAATGTCCCATGTGTGTTGCCTTTGAAAGCAGAAAACAGCTGATTTGATATCAGTTATTGGCCAGAAGAGCATCTATCTCCCCCTATGTGATTTAGTATTGATTTACTCTTTAATTAAAACATTAATAATACAACACCCACTGTGCAGTGAGTGGATGCAGCCATCATTATCCACATTTTGACAAACCTCCAAACAATGACCATATCGACAGCCTGCTTTATATTCAGCAAACATTCAGCTCAGAGTAAAGTCGCACAGTGTTTGCCAACATGTCGAACCATCAAAGTCACGACTCGCCATCAAAAACAGTGCCGAGACAATAGACGAGCGCCGCGGGTTTTTTTTGTGCCTGCTTTTGATTGGGATACAATTCTAAAGAGCCACTTTTCCAAATGACTTGGATTTGAAAGGGACAGGAGAAACAAAACGGACAGACGAGACAAAAGCTGCGGCTAATCCAAAGCTAATCATTTGTAATAGCAGACATTAAACACGATCCATTGACAGCCGCTGAATACAAACCAAACATACCTCGTTTATCTGCTCAAAGTCAATAGAAGGAAAATGTGGCAACGCACAAGGCATATCTCAGTGCCGGTGAAGACCCACGGCACATTTCCTGTGTACGATTAAAAGAAAGCCTCATTCATTGCTGAGAAAGGGGGTAAAAAAAAAACAAAACAAAACAACATAATTAAAAGTAAACACCCTGAACTGCCTTGGTCGTGCCTCTGATCCTTTTCTCAAACAAACTCACACACCCGGCCTCATACACACAGACAGAGGACGAATGCACATGTGCATAAACACACATTCAGGTCTGGAGTCGTGCATGTACACCCACTCAGCGACGGTGCTGGCACCCCACAGAGGGGTATCAGCGCGGCAGCTGGCATAGCCCTGGGCTCTGGGACTCTGTGGCTCCGAGCGCTGTGTTTAAGACTCACTGCCCGGGGGCCCTGCCTCCAGGAGCTGTCACTCAAAGCCACAGGGGAGGGGCTTGGCAACAGGAGGGAGATGATGTCACTTGTTTACACTCCCTAAAGGGAAGCTGCGTCCAAAGGTCAGGGGTTCACATCTTGAGGAATCTTGAAATACTTTTGACGGTGCAAACAGAGTTACCTAAGTTTAATTTAAAGTTGCATTAAACCACATTAAAATAAAGTGCACGACTACTTTGCAAGAATTTTCAATGTCACTTTTCTCTCCCTCAAGGCCCCAAAAGAGACACTTCTGCTGCTAAAGCAAGCCGTAGAAGAAGTCGTCAGGTCCCCATCAATCTTTCATCTCTGCTTCATGTGTATGAAAAATCTCTTTGCACTCAAATATTGATATGTAAAATAAAAAATATAAATAAAAAATGTGTGCGCAGTGTGAATTCCACTCACAAAAAGGTGAGGACTTAATGTCTCACGCCGTTGCTTCCCTTCCTCTCATTTCCTCACACTGTTTCTATTTACTTCCGCTGTTCCTCCTCTCATCTTTCACTCTTTTTCTCTGCTGCATGGTAAGCTAAGCAGAGTCGCTCAGTGTTTTCTACCCTGGTGAAGGATACTGAAGGGCGCGGCGCCCCACTTCCAGCTTGTGACCTTGGGCGTTTGTCTCATGGAAACAAGATTGTTTGTAGAAAAACAAGCGTTGCTTCGGCTGATGGCAAGGAAGGCACGATCCGCCCGCAGTGTCATTTGACGTCAACTCCTATTGAGATTGCACTCGTGCATTTACATACCCTTGCGCCCAGATAACAGTTTTTCAACTTTTGAATACATTTCCCCTCCTTACAGAGGCCTCTCTTACCTTCAAAGTATGAATTATTTAAACTTTTTTTCCCCCTATCGCTTGTGTACATATATTCATTGTTTAGGGTGGCAATAATAGACACAAAGTCAGTGACACATCATGATAATTCATTTCTACTGCTGCTCTTACGCTTCATTCAGAGTCATATGCTTGAGCTTGTAGCCTGAGGTTAAATGGGCCGGTATGAGCTAACATGTCTGCCTGGTGTCTGTGTGTTTATGTGAGAGTCTGTAAAGTGGGAGTAGCATTTACAGCCATTATAAAACAATCCATTTCCACAGGAAGCCTGAAATTTATGTGACAAATAGAGTTTTAACTTACGCATGACCTCGGGGAGAGCTGAAGAAAATGTGTAGGGTTAGCACGTTAGCCACACACGTTACATTAGCCTTGACACACATTCCCACTGCTGTTTTCTAAACAAGTGTCTGCCCGGCTGAAGTAAAACCCAACAACAAAAATCATTCACTTTTACGCCTGGTGGTTGCAACTTTGTTTGCATTATGTATCATCATTTCAATAGCTCCAGGTCTCTTAAGTTGTTGAAGAGTAATGCGTTAGTGTGTATTTATAGTTACATCCAGCCTGTAAAATAGTAACAGTAATCAATTGATTTTTAAGCAAAAGCTGCAACGCTAGAGCATAAAACTGGGCTCTAATATTTAGCTACTTGTGTCTGCTAAGTGCAAAACTTGTCAACACAAGCGCATAAGCGAGGACTGAGATGAATCTAAAAGAAAGGTTGACCTGGAGCACAGACAGTTTACAGAACATGACTGCTTCCCGTCTCATCTACAAGGGGAAAGCTGTTGTGCAGAATCAGTATGCTCGGTACGAGGTAGAGGAGAGGGAAGGACAAGATGCTCCGTTTTGTGCTGTATATTGTAGAAACTTACTGTTGCAAAGAAACGACTGGATTTCCCCCCAAACAAGTGCTCCATCGCCCCCCTAGAAGAGGAAACCTGGCCGGACGCCCCCAGGTAATTTGAGCTTTAGACCCCATTCGTCATCAACAATAAATGATCTGCATCAATATGCATCAGTTAGAACAGGGCAGTTTTACAGTTCACCAGCAGCAGCTTTCTGCTAAGCTCTAAATCCACTTTTGATTGGACTTTACACAAGCGGCTTCTTTGTATTCTTCAAAATAAACAATAAAGCTGCATTGATTTTGTTTGAAATCTATGTATAAATATGTTTTATTATACATTCGATTTTCTCTCTGCCAGCAGTGTGGTTTATTTTAGTTTTTACTTTAGTTTTACATATTTCTAGAATTGAAGGCTACTTGTTGTTAATTTCCCGTGTTAATGTCTTCTTGAGATATTAAAGATTTCACACAAATTGCAGGCCCTGCTGTTGTGACCAGACGAAAGAAATACACAATTAAAATCTTCAAGGCTGTAATATCATTGCATATTAATGTAACAGGCAGCATTAGCACTGTGAATCACAGTGGCAGAGTACGAGATACACTGTACGGGACAATTACTTAAGCTTCTGATTCCATTATCTACATGACAGATAATGCTGCTTTACCAGCTCAAAAACCCACCAGGAGACTTTCAGCAGAGTAGAAAGAGGAATATTGAGGGAGAGAGAGCCTAAGTGAGAAAGACAAAGCATTTCACCGAGCGCCATCCTCTAAGGCCTGTCAGCTTCATCTTTCCACCAATAAGACGAGCAGCTGGACATTTCCCAGAGGGCTTTGGGCTGAGGTATTGGCCTATCAGGATTGTTGGCCGCCTTCTCCTTCTTCCCTTTCCCTCGGAGCGCGAGGGCTGTCACACCTGTCAGCCCGCCGCTGAGCCATCTACAGTAACAGCCTCCCGGCAGTTTCCATGCAGCATCCACAGCCACGCTGTGTGTGTGAGTGTGTGTGTGTGTGTGTGGACAGGTGAGGCTGCAGTCAATAAGGGACTTGGGCTTGTGGGAGTTCTGCTTTGTTAGTTTCAATGGTTGGTCGCTGAAGCCCTGTTCTCTCATTTAGTCGAAACCTTTGAGCCCGTTTATTATGAGCTTTGTTTTTTTTCCTTCAGTACTTCATAAACTGCTGTTAAGCGTTTCATAATAAGTTCTTTCCATGATATGCTCCATATCATGGAAAGATGTGTAGGAAAACCGTCAAATCTGTTGGCCCATAGACACCTCAAGTGTATCACATGCATATGAGCCTCTTTAGCTACAAGTATAACACAGATGTTAGATGCACCGGTGGTGGCTATGAGTCCACTGGTAACCTATCTGGAACACACTCTTTTGCAAAGAAAGTTGGCTTATTTAACCTTAGAGGTGAGAAGAGTCTGAGGAAAGCTAAGCAATGTCGGTAATGCAACCCGTCGTGTTTTGGAAGTTACTACAAATGAAAAAAGAGGAAGAAGCTGGAACTGAGGAGTTTTCCACTAGACGCGAGAATTATCTGATATATTGAGAAAGCTGAAAATCCATCAAACGTTGCCATCCTGATCATGCAAACCTACAGCATCTCTCGTACACATACAGCATTTAAACTACTGCATCTAGACATTGTACGTTGTCACAAGTTTGAGTGTGAAGTCGGGTGATAACTACTGTGGGTTGGTTACTGGCAACACCTGCCACATCCCACTCTGTCCCACTGTTAATTAAAAAAGAAAATAAAAGATTACTGCAGCTTTATATTCGTCCTGCTATGCAAAAACTCTCAAGAAAAAGAAAGCGAAAAAAGTCAAAGGCAAAAAGTGAACTGGTGAAAGCACTAAAGGAGCTATAATCTGTCGCATACAACAAGATTATTCTAAATAAAGTGTGCGTCGGAGGAAAGTTTACGACACTCTTCTGACTAAATTTAACATGCAACTGTCCGCCAAAAAGCTGGAAGAGTTCACACAGCCCTTGATTTCCATTCCTAACCTTGATGCGGGGAAGTGATGACGGTTGGGCTGGACTCCCCTGAGGGTCACTGACATATCTCACACCAACAGAATGTGCGAGCCTGTGTGGCGCTTTGATTTATTACCGACCTAATTAGGTCACCCGAGGCCAAGATTCATTTGACGGGAAACCGAATCAAAATTGCATCTTTCACTGGCTCCCATCACCGGCACACTCCTCACATGCCAGCCATGCTAATACTGCACATTAGTTCTCGGTGCCCTGGCCTCCTCTGGCGATAGAAATAATATATGGAGAGCTCCTCCATACATATGGAAACCTATGCTAATTGGAGTCTAAAGCTGCACAATTACAGCAGTAACGCTTGTGCCGGAGACTGTGCTACAAATCACTGTAGTGCAGCTGCAGTAATGACCCTCACTGCGGGGGACTATCCGATGTAGCGGGGGCAGAAGAAATTCTAAAGACAGTGTGTAAGGTGGAGCACCTGGCTTGTTGCACGCGGCCAGGCGTCCGTTTAACAGCGCGTGTTGCATCCTCTCATTTGTGCCGTGATGCAGATGATGCATCTTTTGTGTGTACATATACAGTACGTTGGTGTATTTCTCTGGTTTTAAGTGTCTCTCTCTCTGCGTGTGATGCAATAAGGGGACTCAGCCTTCGCAGTAGCAGCGGGGTCCTTCTGTTCAGCGATGAAGCTCCAGACGATCCCATCACTGCTGCCACCAGGAGTCATCAATAACCCCGCCAGAGGCTGCCAAGAGTGCGACTGCGTTTCCAGCGCATGGACACCCGCCCTTCATTCCCTAGCAACCGACGGGAGGAGGGGTGTGTGTGTGGCGAGTGGATCCAGGTATACAATTTGTACATTTGTAGACTCTGTAGGAGTCCTTGATTTTTGCTGCGAGGCACATTGAGCAACTGCTGTGCTGTATCCCTGTGATATAGAGGATTCTGTCTGTAATTATTATCTATCAAACAAGGATTTAAATCCGCACGAGGCAACTTTCCATGTTGGCAGCTTCCTGTGTGAGCCACTTCCACTTGAATACCCTGATGTATAACATGATGTCAATGAACTGCACAGTTATTACAGTAACACTGGAGTTGTATTACTGAATTACAACTTATTTTGCAGATACCTAAGGAACATAACACCATTTACACTGTATATAAATGTAGTTTCCATTCAGTATAAATTATGTACGTTACTTTATAAACAAATGAGACCCAACACTGATGAATTCAGCTTTTTCTGGACAGAGAGAATGTGTCTGAAAAGTCGAACAAATATGATTTCATATTTTTCTGTTGTCCGCCAGACACATTTTAACCAGTGCAGCTCTTTCTATATACGCTGGCCACATAATGGTTCCAGCTTCAATTAAGTTTTTTGTGCCTAACTGGAACACAAAGTGTGCTTTTTATAATTAAAGTAATTATTTCAGTTTTGTGCCGAACCACATGATTGTTAATGCACTGTGAGCTCAGTAAAAGGCTTCTGAGAACATGCAACATTACTGGGACTGAAAAGGATTCAGGCCTGACCGCACACTGACAGTTTTTAGGAACGCAGTCGTGCACTTGTCTAAGACAGACACTATGTTCCTGCGGGGGACTGAGGAGCTTCTTCCCCACTGGCAACTTTGGTTAACCATTTTCAATTTAAAAATAAGGAACATTTCAAAAAACACTTTCCAAAAAGGCAACAGGTCACAAGAGGCTTTACAACTGAAAATCATCTATAATGCTATTAAAATAAAATATTAAATAGCCTAAATAGAATAATATAAATAAAACTTGTGAATTCGGAAGGGTGTTTGAAGTAGTTCTACCTTGGCTACATGTCAACTAAGAAAATGCCAATTACTTTTGTAATAGTGTTATTTTATTCTGTTCCACGTTCATTTCACAAACACATTGGATCTGTATGAATGGCCCTTTTTTTTAGATTTCGGCAAATAACAGCGAGAGGTGACTGTGAAATTTGCATAGCTGAAATACGACGACAAGGTGTAAATATTACTTTCTCTTTTGGAGCAAAAATTCTCAGCTTTTTGCAACACTGAGATCTGGAGGTTTTTTTTCTTGGCAGTCAGCTGATTCCAAAAATAATTTGGTAACTCGTTATCTGACACAAAAGAGTTTAAACCTTAATTAGCTTCCACAGTCATTGCAGAAAACAGAGCGAGGATAGATGAATGACTTCCACAGTTGCTTCATTATAGCTAACAAAAGTCTTGACATATACAGAGCTCTAAGATGTGAAATGGCAAAAATATATGATTCAGAAATTCAAATGTCTCTACAACGTGAACTGTGGCTACAAAGCTCGACTCTCCCACGTGTCCAGTTCCCTTGAGGTTCCAACCAACAGCGTGTGCTGCTGGAACAAAGCCGGAGAAAAGAGGCAGCTCGCTTCTTTCTATGTCCCCCTCAGGGACTTGTGACTTGGACGATACAATACAAAAAAGAGGCCACAGAGGAGCTACCAAAGCCTCTTTGCTGCCACAACACACTCTCCTCTGAAGCTATCCTCTAGTCGCCTCATTTCTCTTCTTCCCGTTTCGCCAACCCTCACCCCGTTCTCTCTCTCCCGTCCTGCCACTCTTTTAATCAGCACCCTCTGACTTCCACTTCCTTTGCTCTTGTGCATTCCCGCGTGGGCGAACATTCCTCACTGCTCCTGAGGGGGAAATGGCACCGAGGCCACAGGGAGCGTGACTGAACGCTGCAGACGCCGGCTTCTCAACTCCTGCTCCTTCTCCAGTGAGGTCCAGCTCAGCAAATGAGGGCAGGAAAAAGATAGAACGTAAGCGACACAGAACATAATCAATGTCAGAAAAAATAAATTGTATCTGTGGATCTTTTAGACTGGAGAAGGAAGCTGGGAGGAGACGAGACCAAGTTCCTTTGACTGCACTTGTTCGACCACATGATTCCGCTTCGTCATTACTTTGCCCCGGAGAAGGCAGCAACAGACGAACAACGAACTGGCAAGCTTCCCTATGCATTATTCACAACCCGGTTTAATGGCCATTTACAGGGTTGCGAAATTTGGCACAAAAACACAGTATGGAACCTGCCTTTGTTCCAAAAGCCTGTGGCCATATTTCAGATATGAATCAGGCTGCCAAAAAAAAAATATGCTTCAGACGAAAGTTTTCGTGCATGTTGGTCTCATTCTTTTGTTCGGCGATTGTGTTAAATTTGCAAATATGTCTTTGTCTACAGTTATCGGACTTTTCAGAGTCGCTGTCTACATGTGTAAGGACAGGTTTGACGTTCTCAATCTCTGAACTGGAAAATACGTAATTACACACTCTAGTCCAATAGGTTTTCCTCTTCTAAAATTAGTATCGCTGAGGATAAAACATGCTGGGCTGGGTAATCTTTAAATAATGCATCAAGCAAAAAATTGTCAATTTAGGATTAGGCAGATGATACGTCTGAAAGAAGAAATATTAGGGACAACTATTTATAGGAAAAGTCCGCCAGATGCTTATGACAACAAAGAATTAGGATACAAATATAATCTCTGGTTTGCTGGTCCAATACGCAGGTATACAGCGTACAGTATTTACCATATGTATCATCATCTTCATCAATATTCATGGTAATGTCTTTCATGAAATCTGGAGTGTTAACATGCATTTATCTTCCACAGTGTAAGTACCTCATGCTCCCAAATGTGTTTTTTTTATTATATCAATATATATTATATCTTTATATTAGAGACTAGAATTTAATTGGATTTGCTTTTGCATCAGCCACACGGTAATTGATTTACACTGGAAAACAACAAGTTAGTAGAATGAATCCCTGTTGTGCCTATCAAAACTCTTGACAGCCGAATTCCCACGTATGAAGACGGATTAAGGCATCAATCAATCAATATTAATGTCCTTAGTTCAAACTCCAAACATTACCATTAGTAACGTTTGACGTTCTTCCTCTGACTCTTGGCCCTTTGTTGAAATAGATTTTCCATCCTCTCGCTCCAACGTCCCATTTTTCACATTAACGACGTGACACCCCCATAGTTTAATCTAATAAGAATGAATCAGTTGATTGATACGGTGCTGTCAGAGAGAGGACTTCTAATGTGACAGAGACGGTAGCTAATTCAATATAGCAGCCTTGCAGTGCTCAACGGCGAGAGGTTGGACGAGTTACGAAGATGTTGAGCACTTTTGTTTCAGAGCTCGTGTGTTGGTGGGGAGGGGTCCTCCATGCTCAATGGGTGACTTTGGGAGACATCTGACTTTGCTCTGTCCTTTGTGGCGTCCGTCGCTGTCAGGGAAAACGACAGGCGCTTATCTTCTCCCGTCTGCTGGCTTATCTACTGCTCACCTACACATCGATGGGAAATCAATGGGAAGCCTTCAGTGCACCGTCAATATAACAAATGACCAATTCAAACTAGCACTTACAGCGCTGCTGAAGGAAGCCCTCGCTCGCAGATGCAACAGAGACAAAAAGCTGAGCGCTCAGCCTCGGGGGCAGACGCACATGCAGGTCAGACTACATGTGACAACGTGGGACAATGCAGCAGGGCACGGTGTATGTAGGTGGAGGGAGAGATTCCTGCAGAGCAGAGCGGCAAAAATCTATTCTTTCCCTCTTGAAAATGTCCATAATATGAACAAATAGCTGAATAAGTGAGTACGTTTCTAAAAAAGAATGAATCTATAGAGTTATTTCAAGACAACAAAGACTTTTCCCCCAAAAGTGCATCTATACTCACACCTGAATGAAGGGAATGTTGCTTTGTCTGGTAGAAAGCTCACAAAACGTACATCATGCAATTTAAAAAGACAAATCTGTTTTACCTGCATCACATTTCTGTAATTTATTATTTTAATTAGTCTTGATTAAGTCCAAGAAAAGGTGGCTTCATCTAATTATTCTTTTGAGACTGTGTCGTCTGAATAGCATGTAATAGCAAGTGAGTCAGAGTTTGAATTTGCTGCCCAAAGCACTTCCAAAGAAATGTCACAGATCCCGATGGGCCAGCCAATTTCCAGAAACTTCTCCAGTGAAATCTGCCCTTCATTATATCCCTCCAACCCTCACACATCTCTCCGTCGCTCCACCTCTAGTCCGTCTATTTCACCCGTTGATTTTCTTTCTTTTAACATTTCGGGACAGGAGCTGTCAGAAATTGCTACGTTCGATCTGTCTCCCTTGTTTGCCGCAAAAACATTCTCCGAATCATCCTTCCTTTAAAATGTGTCAGACTCACAAAGTCAGGCCCCATCGCAATTGACCTTCCGCGTCTCTAAGAAGAGAAAAGCAGAAAGCTCGGCGAGAGGACGACACTCAAGCTGAGAGCTCAATCAATACAATACCTGGGGATCAGAAAATGGTGAGTGGCTTCTTCCCCTGTTGCAAAGGTGATCTTGAAACCTCTACTAGCTCTTCAGGCGGTTTTATTTCACAAGCAGGGCACTAAAACCCTTTAGACTAAACTTTGGCAGATGCGGAGGTGGGTACATTACTCGATTACATGTACTCTGTACGTTCTGGAGTAAACTGTACTTGGAGTAGTTTACCGATTACCTTCACTTGAATACTTTTACTTGTTTTTCCTTCCCAAACTTCAAAAAGGCAGATTGTGTGCTGATCCCACCTCCGCTGAGTTATCAAGTCGTCAGATCCAATCCCTCATGCCTCACTTTCACCGGCGGTGAAATAATAGATGATACAAAGCGACAGCAGGAGAGTCAGATGAGACTAATTCTTGACCTCACTCTACTACATTTTCCTCCATTTGAGAATAGCTTTCAAAGTGTGTTAGCAAATCATGCGACCGAGCACAGTTCATACAGATCCGACAGCAGCGAGTCTGTATTTCTATGAATATAATGTAAATGACATGTTTGACTGATTGGCTTTCTTGTTAACGTATCACAATGCAAAAAAGGTTTTTTTGCCACATAGGTTTTCACTTATAAGGAAACTGCGTTGTTGTTTGGTGCATAGAATAAAACACATTTAAAAAAGAAATGTAAATACATTAAAGTACTGCAAAAGTCAAGATAGAAAATATGAAAAAAGGTACTATAACAAACATGTATAATATAACAGTTTAGTGCAGGATGTACAAAAATATTGACAGTCGATGTGCAAGTCCACAGTAAAGACGCTATGAATATTTAGGGACGACGAATGGTAACGTTAACCACAGTGTGACTAGTGAAACTCCCCTACAGACACACACTTCTGTAGAGTGTCCCAGTGTCTAGCCAAGCAACAACACTGGGACCCACACACCAACTCTCTCAAGGGGCCATACAGTTGCTTCTCGTGACTGTCAAAGCTCCACCAGACTCCCCGTCTCTCCAGCAGAGACACACAGAATGGCTTCTCATGCCTGGTTAGTTCTACGTCACTGTCCATGCCGCTCCCTGAAATCTGGGTTGTATTTTTTAAATATGCTGTGAGGCTGCATTTAAGATATTACCGACTATCCCAGAGGAGTCTTTGCTTCATTTAAAAAAGAAAAAAGGTACAGCATGTTCACTTGTTTACTGTCAAATGACCTTTAAGGAATTCAGCCGAGGCTTGGTGAGAGTATCAGCGTCTGGCCTGGAAACATCCAAAACAACAACAACAAGGTTCAAAATCACAAGTACGGTGGAGTCTCTTTCCCCCAGACATTTCCCTCCTGACAGGATAACCCCCGAGTCTCAGAAGAAGGAGAGACTGCTAAGCTCGCTCTCATCCATCCCCGTCTACTTTAACATCAGTATCAAATGTGCAATCAAAACCCTTTATGGCGGAACACTTGGGCTTTATGCATCTGCTAACACATGATAAAGACATGACAAAATCCTCGCTGGTGTGATATAAGCTCTGAGGAAAACAAGGATAAAAAAGCGCTGACAGAAGTGTGAGGGAGGAGAGTGCTGTAGTTGCGGCGTTTTCTCAAATGACCCCCCCCATACTTAAAAATTAAAAAAAAAAAAAAAAAAAAAAGGCTTTTAATATATCTGCAGCCAGTTTAAGCTTGGATGATAGTGTTTGGCAGTAAAAAAAAAAGCACTTAAAGCAGTAATGTGCGATCTTTCAGGATAAAAGGCAACCTTTCTAACTCCTGGGGAAGGAAATTACAGGGTAGACAATAAATTCAGGGCTGGTACGATCCGCTATTAGACTGGCTGTGTTTGAGTGAAGTATGGCACAATAGAAATGAAGGAGTAGAGGGTTGAATGAGTGTCGATCACAAACTCACAAATGCCACTTCAAAACAACCTTTATCCTCGGTGGAAGTGATGCAGCAGTTATGTTTTGATACTGAAAGAGAAACATGTATTTCTCATCTGGTTCAAGGTTTCTGATTGAGCTGATCTTATTTATTTGGTTTCTTTTAGGGTGTTCTTTTGCATTCGCAGTCCAAGGAGAGCCTTTTCTTCTCCTCTCTATCGTCTCGTGTGTCCCTAAAACACTGATGTCAGGAGCCCAACAAATACCTCCAGAACAGCTTGCAGCCCATCCAACCATATTGCCAAATGAGCGCTGGTGGCGGCCTAAGTGATTACTGTTCCCATTAACTAAGGAAGGAAGTGCTGCATGAGTGCAGCAAAAGGAATCTGCTCATCCTTGGGCCCACACATTTAGCTGAGGACAAATCACTGACAAGAGTGTTTGGAAAAACAAATTTGATTATTGGAAGAAAATCGAAACAATTCACTGTTAAATGAGAAAGAAAGAGGCTGAAAAGGAAACAAGGATCCCATTTGCTTCAACTATGACCCTGCAAATTCAATGTGGGTTTATAGATGAAGCTCTGGTAAAGAAACTATTACTTTAAAGGGAAACTGGACATACAAGTGTTTCCTCTTGGATTTCTCTCTCGTCCATTTTGTCGCCATGCAAAGACACATATCTCCACATTTGGTGTTTTTTAATTTTTCAACTAAACTGATTAACTGTTTTTTTTTTTTTTAATTGGTTAAGAAATCAGGTAAAAATCAATGAACACTGCCTTGTGTCAGGCTACGAAGTAGAGGTAATGTGATTGTAAAAATGACTACAATTTACCCAGGGTATTAGAGAATTTGCACTTTTTCCTTCGTGTCTGTATCTACATTGAGATAGCACGACATTGTAACCATCTAAAGTCGCTTCTGGCAATTCAGTCAGCATGCAAATTGATCCAGAATTGTCACTGATATTGCTAATGACACTGCAGACTAACACACTAAAAAGCAGTAGCTGGAACGCTCCATATCAACCAATGTTAGTCAGATTACCTGAAAATAAATCAACAACCAGTGTAAACGGTGCATTCACCAAACCTCAAAATAATTTGTTAAAATTTATGGTAGTGGAAAAACAAGCATGAGTGTTAATAAAAGTGGCACGCCCTGACTCGAATACAATCACACGGTGGTTCTTGATGGAAATTTGCTTTCCAAAAAAATCCAAAAAAAAAATAATAATTCCCATTTCCCTTCATCCCCCACAAGTTTTTTTTTTATTTTTATTTTTTTAAAACCATTCTCTCGGCAGCCTGTTGATTTTTTTTCTTTTTCTTTCAAAAAAGGTGATAAAAATTGATTACATGTGAGAACACTGCCACAACACATGCATATACCAGAAGCGCCCTCCAAGTCACAGCGACTGCCGCACCACAGCTGTCACTGATGAATTGCTTTTCTGGATGCATCCTCAATGTCCCCACACATTCATAACAGGATACGCACATCTGTCATACTTGAATGTGAACAACAACGTCCATTCTCTACAGTGGAACCCATATGTGGCGTACAATCGGCTGCACGGCTATCAATTACCGCACATTAAAGAAAGACAGATTCTCGAATGCAGATGGTGAAGATGCTGTAAAGCGCCGACAGCCATTTGGTTAGCGCTAACACAAAGACAAACAGAGGCTGGAGGGCCATGTGTCTTGAAGCAGATGACAAGCACAACGGTTGACTTACCTATGTAGAGGATCCGCGCAGGGCAGGAAGCAGAGAGCATGAAACAGAAAAAGAAAGTGATCATTAGTTCAGTGATCTGCTCTTTCAACACAATACGCTCCATGAATTAGGAAACTGTGATATACTTTACAAATATAAGGATATCTTTCATCTAAAACTTTAGTTGGAAGTCCCATAGCTCCAGCTTGCACACAGTGGAATCAGCTTTGTGTACACGCCTCCCCCTCCCACACCGGTCCTCACTCTCCTGGGTGTTGAGGTACTCCTTAATGATTTTTACTCCACTAGTCAAGAACAAATTTGCATCTTTGCTAGCGCTCCCACAATCAGGCCGCACAACTGGGAATCATCAGGGTGGGGAGGGAAAAGCGCTCCGAAAGTTTACTTTTTCCCCGAGTCGTGATCGATGGAGGGGAAAGGAGGAGAGGTAGCGGAGAGAGAGGGCTCCAGGGGCTATGGCACAAGTTGTAATTAGCAAACTTGGAAAATGAAGCAAGGCAGGAAGCATAATGATTGCCGATATAATGCGTCCTTGTTATGTTGTTTGGCAGATACTGAAGGATACTGAAGATGATGTATAGAAAAGTGGATTTGAGCTGGGAGGGAGATTCAAGCAGAGTTGAACAAGAAAGAGAAAGAATAAGAAAAATGTACAATTCAGTCTGGATCCACCGCCTGTGATACCTTAGGTACAAAATGACCAGTTAATCATGTGAATCTAAAAAAGGTACGGTGAGCTGTTCCGGCTCGATAACAGCAGGGTGTTATATTCTCCACATATTTAAATGGGTACTTGAAGAATTAACGGTCAAAATGACACTGCTTGAAACTAATGTGGGGAAAATGTGGAAGTAATTTACCTGGTCTTTAATCTTCAGGGGCTTTTTAGAGAGTTAATGATATTAGACAAAGTTTAAAGTCACAGCAATATGATTTATTTATTTACGTTTTACCTTATTTCATTTATATACAATATGTTGTACAATTATTTATACTGATTAATCTGTCAATTATTGTGTATATCCAATGATTTTATATATATATATATATATATAAAAATTGTGAATAATATGCATCATAATTTACAAAATCCAATATAATGTCATAAAATTGCTTGTTATTTTCTACCCAATGTGTAAAAACCCCCCAAAAAATTCAGTTTACATCACATAAGACTATAAAAACTATATATCTTTGGAAGTTTTCCCTCCTACCAGGAGCCATAGGGTAGATAATACTTCCTAAATGTTGTTTATTCGACTTAATATTCCTATTCTAGGACAACAAAGACAAGTGTTTTATCTCCTTTTGTCGCCTCGGTAATATACTATTATACTTTGGTAAGAAAACCTCCACACTCTCACATCACCATGTGGATAAAAACTCTACTATATATTTACATCAATGTGTTGATTGCACACATTTGTGGCTTTTAAGGATGTAGCACATATGTAACAGTGACAAGCGAAAGCATCACAACAACAGTGACATTTCCCACCTTGTTAATATTTTTGGAGCTGCGGTACAAACGTATTTAGAAATGTGAAACGGAGAGGGCCAACAACAGGAGAGAAGGATATATTTAATGATAAAAAAGGACACACAAATGTGAGTCGAGGAGAGTTTTAAGAGACAAGTGAGAAAATGAGAAAGTGAGGAAGCGAAGAAGAAGAGGATAATCGATGTGGGAGAATGAGTCGTCGAGTCAAGGGGACGGTTTCTAATGGATCAAAACAGACACCTTCCGTTGCCACGAGTCCATGTGTCTTTTTTCTCAGCCCCCTACTCCCTCCAATCATCCCTGATACTTCCACTATGATGGCTGTCATTCGTCTTGCAGCTGTCAGTCATGTTGGGTGATTTGATGGCCCTGGGCTTGAGGTAACACAGGGACTAAATGCCAAGTAAGACAGCAGGGCAGAGGCTATAATCTTCCTGTGGTGGTGGAATAATCCTGGAGCCAAACTGCAGTGCTTAAACAGAGAGTGGAACGCTTTATAGAGTTATTCCAAAAAGCCTGCAGACTATCACCTCCACAATAGCTACAAGCTCTTAAATTCTGATATTTACAGCGCTACTGTGTCAATTTGCCATTGGGTGCCATTTTCCCCATTTATTTTCCATCTTGGCAATGGTTTCTGACCAGTATCTCGTCAATGGGCTCACTAGAGTAATCTGTAGTGCTGTGGGGAAGCAAACGGACACTAAAAAGAAAGTCAACTCCAAAAACGCTGATTCTCACTGTGTAGTGATCACATTCAGGCTGATTTCACAGCGGGTCCATTTTTACCTCCGCCAAGGAGGGTATGTTTTCGGGTGGGGTTTGTTGGGTTGTTTGTTTGTCGGCAGGGTTACGGGAAAACTACTGGTCCAATTTTCATGAAACTTGGTGGAAGGGTGAAGAATGGGCCAGAGAAGAAACCATTCAACTTTGAAGCGGATCCACATCACAGGGCGGATACACAAATTATTTTTCACTTTCATTCACATTGCAAATCGGGCATTTGGCCTTGGCGGAGGTCGGTGCTATCTCAATGACTTTCTAGTTTAAAAATGTGTCCTCACTTCTATTTGCTTTCACATGTGTTGGTGCCCAGTTTGAACGTTATCGTCTGTCCATATGTCCATACATCAATAAAGCAATTTGAGAGCCTCTGTTTTCCCAACAACAACGGTCCTATGTTACCCAAGGCTAACAACAGCGCCAGTGCCACAACTTTACAGACGGAATAGGATATTCTGTATAGTCTTTGAGGTGGACAAAAGCTGTTTTTTACCCTTTAACAATAGTTTTCTGTTGCTATAAATGAACTGATTACAGGCCAATAAAATTATTTACAACACGTTGTATTGTGCATATAAAACTCTTCTTGTGTGTAGTTCCAATATTGTCTAAAACAGAGGTCATCAATGTGTTTCAGGCCAAGGACCCCCAAACTGATGGAGAGATGGAGCAGGTACCCCTACTATATATATATTGTGTTAACATTGTAAGTGTTTTATATTAAACTGGGCCTAGTGCCATGTATAAACATAGCTACTGTTATTGTGTATTCAGTACTAAGCTATCCAATTAATACACAGGTTCATACGTCCTTGGGTTTTTAGAAAGGTGCTATACAAATCAAAATGTATTATTACTATTATTATATATTCATTTGTGGAAAAAAAATGAAAGCTTTTTTGAAAGTTGAGGTCATTTTTTTTTAATAATCGAAGATTTTTCTGAAATTTTTTTTTTATTTAAAAAAATAAATGGAAGGCTTTTTTGAAAATCAAAGCCATATTTCGATAAAATTTAGGGGAATTTTTTCAAAATCGATGTATTTTTTGAAAATTGGTCATTTTTCAAAATCGAAATATTTTTATAAAAATGTAAGTATTTTTTCCAAAATGAAAGGTTTTTTTTTAGAAAGTCGAGCAAAATTTTGTCAAAATTGAAGTTTTTTTGAAAGTTAAGGTAATTTATCAAAAAAATCTAAGTTTTTTTGAAAATTAGGTACATTTTTAAAAAAAAAAATCTAAAGATTTTTTTGAATATTGAGGTAATTTTTCTATAATCGAAGGTTTTTATGAAAATGGTGGTCATTTTTTGAAAATCAAACATTTTCTTGAAAGTCGGAAGAATTTTTTGAAACTTTTCAACGTTTTTCAGGCCAAGGACCCCCTAACTGATGGAGAGATGGAGCAGAGACCCCCTACTATATATATATTGTGTTAACATTGTAAGTGTTTTATATTAAACTGGGCCTTGTGCCATGTATAAACATAGCTACCCTGTTATTGTGCATTCAATAGTAAGCTATCCAATTAATACACAGGTTTTTTTTATTCATGTGAATTTGTGGGGAAAAAGAAGTTTTTTTTTTTTTTTTTTTAATATAAAAAAATGTCTAATCAAACAAAGATTTTGCGACCCACCTGCGCTACCTCCGCTGACCCCCTAGGGGTCGCAGACCCCCTGTTGAAGACCTCTGGTCTAGAAGATTTAGAGCGAGAATAAAATTGCATGCAGTCTCACCGTGAAATGCCGGCTTGAGATACTCGCAGGTTACTTATGCAGTGCCTGCCATCACTAATCACTTTAGAAACACCACAGGGTATCTCCATTCATTTGAGCTGGGAATCTGGAGGTCAGATGAAGAGCAATATTCAGAAGAGGTTCTGGTATTCAAAGCTTTTTCCTCCACTAATGGGCCACAGAACACATTATCCTTCACCCATCTGGCGTATTTGCTTACCTTCCCAAGTGCATTAAAAGGGGTATTAAGAGAGAGCAACCGCTAAGCAAACTTTTGAGGACATTGACGTCCTCCGAAGGGGGTATTAAAGGAAACCTAAGACAACAGCTCATCCCATCACAAACCAGCAATCAGAGCATTTAGGTGCTGTGAGCCGCTATTGATCCAGGCAGATAATTGGGTCCGTAATGGAAACAATGCTGCAGGTAAAGCTCCAGAGACCTCACAGGGGATTTAAATATGATGAAGTGCAGTGCAGATTGTGCCTTGTCGAGAAGCTGTCAATGTGTCATTTCCCATTTTCTCCCCCTCCATCTTCACTCCTCCCTCTCCTCTCAACCCTTTGTCTCCGAATACAGCATCATTATGTCATAATCTAACGAAACCTACAATATTATCAAAATAATGAACAAGGGTTATCATCAGCTGAAGGACCTAACTAATCAAACGTACAATGAATACTGCGTGATTACATGCATGTCAGAAATGCTAATCTTGATTATTTTATTTAAATATCATGATCCCAGCTATTAATCACGACAATTCATCTCCATTTGAAGAACACAGTTATTTCATTATTTCACAGAGGTTGCACCTTCCTATTACGCAATAGTTTGGCTATTTTCTTGCGGACAGCAGTTTAACCATTCATTTTGCTTACATAATAATCCCAGGGGCTGATACATTTGTGGAAACTATATTCCCTAGGTGCACAGCTGTTGTATGCATTGTTGGTTTGTTTTATTTGTCCGTTAAAAGAAAGACTCTTTCTTTTAAACTGTTTTCAGACCAATATTAGCACTTTTGGAGAACTTGCAGATGCAAATGGCACCTGCAAACATTAACGTTCTTAAGGGGCCATTTGGCTTATACACATACAAGTGCGGCGATCAATAAAAACAATGATAAGTATATAGGTCAACGCCAACATCGCTGTTGTTATTACTCAGGTTTCCATCCAAATTTAGTGCAAATTTGAAGAAAATCTGCAAAAAATCTAATTTCCTGTTATACAAATATCTGGAGATTAGTGAATAGAGATGAACAGTTGGAAAACGTTCTAGAGAAAACTGCAAGAAGTAGAGGAAAGACAGAAATCAGAGGACCAAGGTCTCTCCTTTATGGCATAAAATCCTACATAATTCTGGGGACCATAAGATAAACCCACAGCAATAAGAATGATGAGCTATCAAAATAAATTGACAGTTTTTAAGTCCAGTCATTACATTTACTAGAAAATGTTGTTTTCATTCCTACTGCCTTGCTCTTGCTATGGTCTCAATTTACAGTAAAATAATCCAAATTAAATCACTTCTTTATTATCTCAGGACACAGTTACAACATCATTGTCATCATTAACTCATTTAAAAAAAAAAAATTAAAAAAAAACCTAAAGCTTAAAAGTCTCCAAATGACAGATGTTGATCCACTTAACGCGAGCTACAGCATTTCTGCATCATAATTCTGAAGTCATATGGGTGCACGTTGCACATTTAGTCAAGTAAAATGGGAGCATTTGATATACAGAGCACTTCACCGCTGCCAAAGTACATTAGACACTTTTAATCGCGGACACATAAAATTACAATATATGTTATCTGTGATTGATTCTTCTGGCTGAGCAAAAAGATTTTAAAATCGAACCTCAGGACAAAGAGTCGTTTAAAGTTACACATCCTGCACGATCCCTGGCAACTTTCCCCTTGAAGTGCACACACACACACACACACACACACACACACATACACACACACACACACAAACACACACACAGATTAAGACTCTTGACACTCAAGGAGATCAGGTTTACATTTCAGGATAATGTTAACATCAGCCAAGGGCAAGCAATGGCCTTTCACAGTCAAGTTTCTGTTTTATAAAGAAGCAATTCAGCTCTTTTTATAATGGCGGCCGTGTGTCCTTGGTAACTACAGTCAGATTCCACTAAGTATGACTCAGTATCCCTGAGGGCAAAGCAGCAGCTGATACAGAGAACGACAACACGAGAAACGGAGAAGGAAAAGAAGGCAGGCTGTCAAAAAGCTCAGTGTGAGGTGTGCAACAGAGAAGAATCGGACTTCGCGGTGATGGACGGAGATGTGATGGATACGAGAGAGCAGAGAAAAGGAAAACCAGAGAGAGGAAACTGTGCACCACGGCTGAGGGAGAAGAGAGGCGACGGTGATTACTCAGTCTTCCCACGTTCACAGTGATGCGCCACCGACACCCATCAAGGAGTTGGTTGACAGAATGCATTAAGTATTAACATGTTGCTGCGGTGCAATAAGACTTCTCCGAGGGCCTCTACACTACATGCTAATTTCATTAGAGCGGCTATGCAAGAGAGACATCTTTGTATGCAAATGAGGCAGCTCAGTGCAAGTAAATTACATCTCGTGCTTGCCAAGTGTGTGATTATGGATGTGGGGTGTTTGTGCTGTAACACTCATACAAACATGTGAAGCCTTTTGAGTCCAATCCTACAATGACACTGTACACGAATGCTCAGGGTTTCCAAACTACTACAAAATGAAGTGGGCGAAAACAGAGATATCCATCAACTGAAACTTCCACCTTTTGACAAGTTTTTTGGCATAAAAGTGAAATGCCCCATGGTACATGGCCGAAAGAGTTAGCTCTTACGAATGCGATCATCAGGGTTCAAATAATGTCTCAAAAAATTAAAGGACACATCTTTCCAAACACGGGAAAAATGCAATATTTAGAAAACAAACACGTTTTTGTTTTGTTTTACTGCAAGTTGACATATTTCAGATAAGTTATACTTTGATCTCCAGCGAGTACAAATGTATTCCACCTATAATTATGGAGACTAGAGTAGTAGTAACAGTGATTCATCTATTAATATTGTTTTTTTTCCAGCTCAAGGTTGGGATCAACAGAAAAAGCAGCAGCACTCTGAACACAACACAAATGTCCACAACATTCACATTTCACTAAGGACAATAAAACAGCTCTTAACACAGATCCCTCGAGTACGACCAATTCTAAAAAAAAAACATTTGCAGAAATTAGTGAAGGCCCCGGCTTGGCTTGTGCTCCCACACACACCCTCATCACTACAGTACGACTGCCACTCATCCATAGAGTGTCATTCAAATGCAAATGAACATCGGGCTGTTTGTAGCCTGTTAACTGCCCATGTGTTATATTAGCTAAACCAGGAGCATAAACAGTTCAGCGGGTCCAGTTTTTATTTTAACATGGACTGAATTATATATATATTTTCTTCTTTTAATTGCCTGCGAACACATAAGAACTTGTTGAGGCAACAGTGTGAAAGTAGATGTGAAGCGCTTTCTTTTGGGGACTTTCTGCCCCCTAATGTTCAAACATCCGGCTGTAAGACGGATAGTTTTCAGTGCAGCACTGTGTTGTGTTTGATCTTGGACTCAGGCAGCTTCCACCTGTGGGTGTATGGGGATATGATCAAAGGTAAGATTTAGAGTTCTCAGGCCCTCGCCCTGCAGGGGGTGGTAAGCCAGCTCTACAGTGACTTCTCTCTCCAGGGTGAGGATCTGCACCCAGCATCACGAGTGTCCCCGCTTATCTGGCCGTGCACTCTGACTGACATTTGTTTGAAATATTATGCGAGAGTCACAAAGTATACCGCCTTTCTTTGTATTGTTAAATAGCTGCCTGTTTACTTTTAACTGTATTGAACTGTGCATTCTTGAAGCAGCAAATTACTTTTGGAAGCATCACGGGAATACAATTTCAAAATCTGTATAATTCAAATCCTGTTAAATATCTCAGGGAGTTTTTTGTGGAAACTGAAAAACGAGCCTTATTGTGCCATAAATATCCTCCCTCCCACTCGCTACTTTGCCAGAAATCTGAACTATATAGTATAGTGAAAAAATGACACAGAGTGAAAATGGATTAACCGACAATATCACTCAACTAAAAGTTTGGTTTCCCTTGAGGATTTCTCTTAGTATACTGCAGGGTTCTTTGTCTTGGGGAAACTGTAGTACTTCAAGGGAGCAGCGAGAACACTGTCACAAAGGAAGATATATTGAAGGTTTAAGCAAAAGTCACATTTCCGGGTGCATTTGAAGGTTGCGCCTCAACACTTCTCCTGGCATATTGTCACCCAAAATGATTTTAAGAGTGCAGATTCCTGAGGAAAGATATAAAAGTCTAGCATGCCTCCACCTTTACGCCCAACATCTTCACTGAAAAATTAATACAGATGCTGAAGAATCGCAGCTTTAACTGGGAATCATATGGCTCGTTATGCACTGCAAAGATCATGTTTTGTATAGCCACAGGAGCAGTAAAATCTTCTCCTTCAGCTTCACTCTGCAGTCGGACTTATTTTCCCTCAGTCATAAAAGGGCTTTCTGGTGCAGAACACATCGCGGAAAAAATCACAAACTTTCACACTGACAAAAATCCGCGGCGCTTATTTAAAGCATTTCTTCCAATTGTCATTTATCTGAGCAAAAGCACTTTTTCAGATCAGACTTTAACAACCTCATTTTATCACCAGTGAAATTGTTAGGTATAAATGAGAGACACTGCCAATCTCTCACACACATTTAATTACTTTTTATTGTTTGATTCAATTATATTGAAGCTGTAGTCCTTACACTCTTGGGGTTCTTAATTTTTCTTGTCAGTTCTGACTTAAGTGCTCGGGGTTAACTTTGCGTGACTTTGTAAACAGTATGTCAAGTTAAAAGCTAGGAAAAGACTGTGAGCAATTTGAGGTTTTAATTGCCTGAAGGCCAATCCTGCTGTTTTAGATAATACCTTGAAGATGGAAAGACAAACAGGCAACATTGAGCAGGATGTGAATCCAACACTCCATTTCTAAACCTGACATTGTGAAACATGTATGGCAGGTGTGAAAATCCTTCCCCCAGCACCAGCTGCGTTTAGAAGCTGACTGACAGGCGAGGGCTCAGTGGAAACAAGCTCATGGACCTGGAGGTCAACGATGTAGAAGGAAACTTTAACCAGTTTCCCCATGGGAATCATTAGAGTCTAATTTAATATGATTTGTGTGCAACCAGTGTCTGAATTAAACACCTGCCAAGCACCAAAAGCCCTGAACATTCGTCTTAGTGGATAAATCAATAACAGCTACAGTGACTTACCGGACAGAAACATTTCAACACCTTGTTTACGTCAAGTCTCATTTTTCCTCTTTTTAAGCTGACCACCATAACTCAATGCGAGCCCGTCATACCAGAGCAAAGTAATGACCGCATTAACCTGTCTGCATAACGCATTGCAGAAATCCTTCTCCACCGCCTGGACGCAGGTTAAAACATAAGAAGTGTTTCTGAAGCAAAAATGCCATATTTGGCCTTGGGTTTGAAGAGACTAACCATGTCATCCCATGAATGTTTTCCTAGTCGCTGAGGATTGACGGCACACTTGGGTTTTGGAGCACTTTGTAAGATAAATAGAGGAGAATGTTCCCAAACGCACCAAGCAGCACAGACAATGAACTGAAAGCAAACCTGTTGTGAAGGGAAAAGTTGTACTTTTTTGCTCCTCGTAAAAAATGCTGCAGGCAGTAGGTTTTCCACATATTAAATACTGCTATGTGACCACAATCTAATTCTTTTCTGTCCAGCAAGCCAACAAAAGTTGTGTTTGGACACCAGAAAACTAACAAAAACTTTAAACTACCCTAAAGCTTCTCTGTGGATACGTGTTGTCAGAGCGGAACTGGATATCTGAGGGCAATTTGTTGGTGGCAAGATAACAATGTAAAGAAATAAACATATTCCCACAACAGGTTTCTGTCATTGCAGTTAACTTCAAGTAAATAAGACGATATTGAACTGAAAGCATCCCACACTGTGTGAGGTCGCAAAGAGGCGCGGGAGGCGCCCCGGAACCCACCATTACAGCCCGTGTTTGATCGTCTGTATGTGTGCAGGAGAATATGTCATTACAAAACAAATAAAACAAAAATATCTGATTCACTTGGTGTGCAGAAGAAAACACATCCTCTTTTGTCAACTGAAAAGATGGAAAACGCCAGAGAAAGAAATCAATCTTTTACTTTCCTGTGCGAGATGGAATTGGATTTTGACAAAAATAATGCTTTTAAAAGAAAAACAGACGTGTGGCTCGCCTTCTGTGCTCGCTTTATTGTCGTGCTGGCGATCATAAAGGCAGCTAGGCGGCCGTTTCCTATTACTTGTTGTGTATAACTAGATGATTGCACTGATAGCATGCACACATGCGCTTTAAAAACTCAAGTGGCTACATATTTTTGGATGTTGCGTAATGGAGGTGCCAGAAAACTTAAGAAAGAAAAATGTTAAGTTTTTCTAAAAGCACCAAAGAGAGAGAGCGAGAGAGCGACACACACACACACACACACACACGCACGCACGCACACAGCAGGGTGAAGCTCAGTTTTCTTCTTTCCCTCGCTTCAGCTTGAGCTCTCTTTGATCTGGCGTTGATGCTTTATTCCTCCTGACTACCAGTCAGAACTCGGAGACAAAGAGAGTTTTGGTGTCCTGAAAACACAGGTTGAAGAGGGAGTGTGAATCTGAATTACAGTCGAGTACACGGTGATGGCTCGTGCAACGACATTCACTGAAAGTTTGCCTGCACAGCCTGTGTGTGTCTGAGGCCTCCAGCTGTGCGCAGCTGTGCGTGTTACACTTCTTAGTTGTCTTCGTGTGCGTCTTTCCCCGCACCCTCAGGGAGTACATCATCGATGGATTTCATTGGATGATTTGTCTTCATTAGCGCTGAGCAGTATTAAAGCGATCCCTGTAGATGGGCGGGGGGGAAAAAGAGCAACCGAGGGACTCTGGGACACGCTGCGCTGCACGCCACCAAATGTGCCGATTCATCTCAAATGCAAAGAGGGGTCAAATGCTGCCCGGCGCCATATGCTTGTGCATTGACATTAAAGACAGCCATGTCTGTGCTCCTTTTGGATTTGACTCAATTAAAGCCGGTTTTAAAGTCAAGCAGAAAGTTGAAGCTCTTCAGAGATTGTTTTTATTCAAAAGGGTAAAGATACTTTGTTTTTTATCATTAACATCAACTCAATAAAAACACCAAAACCAACATTGAATGTATCATAGAAGCAAGTACAGTCTGCTGAAACCTGATACAACTTGCATCTCTGCCATAGAGCTCCATGATTCATGCATTCTGCTTAACAAAATGACCCCCTTCATCTCAGAGCCATAACTCACACAGACGTCATACATATATAGTTAGAATTACCACGGTTTACTCTTTGAAGTCATAGGTCAGCTAAAGCATGACGGGCTTCTTTGGCAAAATCATCCTCACACATATACTGCAGGGCACGCCGAGCAAAGACATGTAATAACTATTATAAGCCTGTAAATAATTTTAATGAAAAACAAGCAAAAAAACAGCCTTGATCTTTGTTTTTTTTAATGACACAGCGAACAGTGCCAGTGTGAGCCATCACAATAGTGATGCTGTAAGTATCTGCAAGTTTATGCAGGACGTACTCCAGATAGAAAGGTTTGCATCGGCTGCTGAGTGCTGCTGCTGATGTGCTTTAAAATGTTTGAGTCAATCACTGGCAATGATCATCAACATCATCCACATCATTTGAGATGAACTGATGAAAGTAGATCACAAAGACCTTCTTCACTCTGCATCTTCTCCTCAAGTGTGAGTAGTTAGAAAATAGAGGTTACTAGTTCATCATATCTCTTCCGTAAAGCCTTCAGCATCATATTTCCCTCCTCCTGTACCTCACCGTGCCTGACAGACACACTTCCCAACTTGACCTACTCCATCAGCGGGGCAAGGGTGCCACGAGGGCGGGCTGTCACTCGTGATCGCACAAGTGACAGTCAAGTGCAGCACACGTAGTCAACCAGCGGAACCTATTAGCGCTCTGACGTCGGGAACCGCTGGAAAAACAGGCGACATGTGTGTGTGCGATGATGTGATTCATTTGGAGGGGTGAGGGAGCACAAAGTGTGTGTGTGTGTGTTCACATGTGTGTATTACCAGCGAGGTTGGTGTAAAATGTCAGCAGGGGAGCGCGAGGTTCAAAGGGAGTTCATGGTGAATGTCTCTCCGTCTCGCTCTCCCCGTCCTATCCATCCTGCACACACTTGACAGCAGGTTCTGCCTGGCTGCAAGGGGACCCCAACTCAATGCATCTGAATCAGTCACACTTGTCCCGTCTCATCTGCAGGGCACGGGTGGAGGAGCAAGACGATGGGGCGAGAAGATGAGGACAGAGTCGGGGAGGGAGGGTGTGTGCTGAGCGACAGCTGGTTGCTGGCGTTTATGTCATTGGATTTTTATTCCGCTGGCTGTCAAATTTATCTACCAGCTGTCAATTTTATGTTTTGTTTCTTTACTATATGCACAGTACAAGGTGACCATAAACTCCATCTGGGGGTGAATAAAAAATGTCTCAGCAAGCATCATATTGTCTGTCTTCTTCAGACACTGACACTTTAAAGTTGAGTTTTTTGTGAAAATCTGGAAAAAGCTTTGCTTCAAATCTCCCAATATTCGGAAAAATGGAATGAAAAGTGTGATCCTGAGCCTTTAAAGAGCTCATAATTAAACACTAATCGTCTGCCTTTTAGAATTCAGACTTCTTATGCTGTTTCTGATTCGTCTTTGACAAAACTTAAAAGTTAGTCAGACCTTCAAACAAGCTGTAGTTGCAACTTTTACACTCATGATTTCTAAATAATTTATTGAACATTAAGTAGTAATGCTTTAATGCTTGTCAAAT
Source organism: Bovichtus diacanthus (assembly GCA_943590825.1). NCBI lineage: Eukaryota > Metazoa > Chordata > Actinopteri > Perciformes > Bovichtidae > Bovichtus > Bovichtus diacanthus. The sequence goes on along the minus strand of CALSBV010012184.1, from coordinate 7,810,416 downwards.
TGTGCTCACAAGCTATAAATGATGTATTAGTATTTTTTTGTTAAACATCCCTTAAACTGCTCTAACATTTATTTTACAAGGCTAGCAGCCACTTTTGATGGATAAAGTGTGAATACAACTGCAACTATTTCAACCTCGAATCCACATCTGCAAGAAACAGTTTAACAGAAGAATTCATTCACCTGATAGTTTTACACGCACAGCAACTGTTTAGCAGTATAAACGTGCAGGTAATGATAATATCACTACTTTCATAGACAACTGTACAAAACAGCGCAGGTGTTGAACTGTGTGTGAAGTTCTGCTCAGCTGGCTTTGGTTGCAAATGGTTGGAACATTTCTAGGCGAAGTTAAACCTGCATTTTTGGAATTTTTGCACAAATTCAATATAAAATGCGTACCTTTTAATCGTAAACTTATTTGGAGGGAAAATACAACCGTCTTACAGTAAACATACAGTGCTGAATGTTTTCAGAGGCCATGAATAAATATGAAGACACCTACAGGCAAGTCAGAGGCCAATTCCATAAACTCATAAAAGCAGAAAACAAGCACAAAAAACCTTGATTGAGAATCTTGGTATCCAATCTCGTAAAGACAAACGCCCACTCAGCCCAGTCCCGCTACACACACGCTCGCTCTCCCTGGCCCGAGGCGGTCCAATCTAACGAAGCTTAATGAGCAGCAGAGTATTACTGCTGGCTGGGTCATCAGTGGAGGAGAAAATCAACTGTGCCTCAGCCTCTGCTCGGCAAGTCACCTTGGCTGTAATATAAGGCCCGGCTCTTCGTCAGCGTGACCTTGGCCTCGGAGACCACACGCTTCACCTCTTCGCCAGCCACGTGACCGCGGGGCCTTTCAGGCAAACGCTGGGGCTCAGGGGCTAATAATATCCTACATATCATATCATGAGGGCGCCGGGGCCATACGGCTATGTGAACCTTGTTGCCTTGATTTATTATAGTAGCAGTGATTTCGTTCTGATGGATGACTAATGGAGGCCGCAGGGCAGGGGGGACATTTCTCTTTGAGTAAAGATGCCTCTGTGTGTGTGTGTGCGTCTGCAAGATTCAACTACTGTACAGTAAGCGTGCATCCCTCGCGCTTTGATAATTTCCGACTGTTTACCGTCTTGTGCGCCGTTGCGTGACTAACAAGGATTTTCCGCTGTACACTTATAGCAGTAACAGGCCCGTCAGTGCTCCGCCGAGGCGCCGCTGTATCCGTCCCCTCACCAAACTCTTTCCCCGAGCTTTCAATCATACGGCCGCCACAAACCACACGAATGGAGTGCGAGTACAAGGAATTGTAGGTGTCTTTGTTAGATAAAGTAAACATGTCTGTAATCTTGTGTGTTGTTACTAATAAGGTCAAATCAAAAAACGGTTTAAAGGCGCATTACCCCATTAATTATGAATACTGCTAACCTTTTTTTTATTTTTATTTCGCCAAGAAGCTAAAAGTAGCAAAAAAGATGGCCGACAGAAGAAGCTCGGTGACATTCACTTGAAAAAGGGGGGTGCATACAGTACAATATGTATTATAATTTACAGTGTCTCTGCCTTCAGTCTGCGTCCCGCTCCTGGTCACATCTTGCTTTGTGAAAAACATACTATATTTCTTATTATTTATTTGCTCTCTGCAGCGTCCTGATATTTCTTGTTGCACTGCTTTTATCTGTTACTACAGTGCGTGTGGTGATCCTGATGGCGATGTAGAAAACTTCTACTCCTCCATTATCCTGCCCTGTTGTGAAGGAGCATGGGATGAGAGCTTTTTCTTATTAAATGTAAAGCAAAAACACTGCGCTACACCTCCATCTCAATATGACCCCTTTCATTTATTTAAAAATTCACAGAAACCACAAGATATAGCTCTGTGCCTGCTCGAAAACCTTTCAACCAATTCAGCCTATTCAAGTCCCTTCTTCTTCCCTCTTTTGAGTGTGCCGATGTGGTGGGTGTCGCCCCATGCTTTGTCACCCAAGGCTCGCGGCAGACAATGCCTCGCTGTCTAAAATACCACTTGAGAAAAGCAGAGCTGACTCGCTTGACAGCAGCTGAATGTAGCCCTACGTGGAGGAGCAGATGAATGGTATGACATGCCTAAAAGAGTTGAGGCTGGAGATTGGAAAGTTGTTGTTTTTTTTCTTCATCTATTTTCAAATGCCAACCGTCCTCCACATCACACACGGCATAAAGAGGGTCCCATGTCTCTTGTCTGCCGCTGGTGACTGTCAAGACATTTTATTTATTTTCATCTTAGACTAAAGTAAACAGGAGAACAGGTGAAAAGCATGGAGGCCCAGAGAGCTCAAAGCGCTGCAACTTTAAAAATAGGCAGAACACAAGCAAATCAAGGAAACGACTAACGTGTTGATGTTTTTTTATTCATTCATTTTATTATTCATGTGTTGTCCTTTTACATGCGCCTTCTTCAGGTGCAGTGCATTGAGCCCTCATAGCCACCGAAGAAAATGAATTAAAAAAAATATATAATAATGTTTTAAATGTTGAAGGATACGGAGTTATACATCAAACTTATATTATTCATCTTTTGGTTACCTTAAAATAAGACACACATATTTCATTCTCATTTTGTGCAGGAGATGTTTTCAATAATAGATTTCTAACCTGCTGCTGCACGTAGACAAACTCCTGTTTGCAGGTTCACATGCACCCTCAGTTATTCACCAAACAAAAGGCGAGTAGTGTCAAATGGGCGACACGCAATTTCGCCCACAACATCTTTCAACGACGCCACTAACAACACAAACATGAGTAAGCTCTCATGAGGCGCACAAACGTGAATAGGTAATTGGGGTCGCAAATCACATGCGGCGCTGAGAGGCGCTCCCTCTACGCAGCCATGTTTACGTGTGGGTGTCTCTGGGTTAATGTAAAAATTGAACACCACTCCAGGGTCGGCGCTCAAACTCCCCATCAGCTACGCCTCGGCCTCAGCAGCCAAATAAATATGCATGCCTGTGCTCGGTCTCATTTACATACTTGAACTACACCCGTCTTCGCATATGCTAATGACGAGCTGGAGAGGAGGGACGAGAGAGGGCTTGAAGGGTGTGTGTGTGTGTGTGTGTGTGTGTGTGTGTGTGTGTGTGTGTGTGTGTGTGTGTGTGTGTGTGTGTGTGTGTGTGTGTGTGTGTGTTGAGGGGAGGGTGGTTATCCCTGGCGACCACATGCAGCCGATTAAGCGCGGCTGAGTGCGAGCGCTTGCCCTTGAGCCGGCCAAGGTTAGTGCCGAGTTTGACTCCGACACTTCACCTTCCTGTAGCAGCTCTACATGCTCTCCAGCAGGCGGTAAGGAGGAGGTGGGGGAGGAGGTGGGGGAGGAGGTGGGGGAGGGCTTGAAATGGGTGAGAAGATGAGAGGAACGCTGTATGCCAAGAGTTTGTGTCTGCGTTTGTGCGAGGGGTAGACAGGAAGGGATAGAGAGGTCAGGCCTGTATAACACAGGATCCCTACATAAGCTCTTCAAAGTGAGTGACTCAAACAGAGGATGCCAGCAATTACTGAAGGGGTTCCAGCAAGAGTACAAAAACAAAAGGGCAGAGCTTAAAACAACACCTTCATGGGTCGTTTTCAGTCCAAAAATGATAAAAGAATGCTTGTTTGGCGTAAAGATTTAATGACTAAATGCAAATATAATGAAGAGCATCTGCTTTTTTTTTTGTTTTAACGGGAAAAAAAAACATTTGAAGCACTTGTTCTTCTTTCAAGTGGTATTTACTGGTTATTTGTCCTCTCAGGAATCTTCAATCTGCTATTGTTTTATAAAATTGGGTCTGCATTAGCATGCTGCCCTCTTGAAAAGCTTTGTTTTTTTCCTCTATCATTGTGGAGTCAGTGAGGACGGGTGTTGATGAAGTGGTGCCACTGGAGACTTGCTTGTGTGCTCAGTGTGATTATTTTTCATTAACTGCAATAACACAAAACTATCGAGAGGAAGATGAAGTGAAAAAGAGGAATGCATGCTTCAGTGGTTTAATATGTCCAACAGTAAAAAGTTGACAAAAGGTTTCTGTTGGCTGAAACTTTAAATGGTGACGTCAACAGCTTTGCTCATAAAGCCGACCTCATCACAGATTCTCCTGCGAAACGTGAAACAAATTAAGAGTAATTAGGTTGAATTACAAAACAAAATCTAACTTCCAATAGCTTGACGTCACCATTTAACAGACAGTTTAGTTACACGGCGTCACATCACAACCGGAGTCCATGCAGTGAATACAAAAACAAGGCTTTTATCCAGCGCGATGATACTGATTGATGAGCCTTTTTTTTTACAGCTGCGGGTGCGTTTGTTGCATGTTTCCCCAACTTTTACAAGCTGCTTTCATGTTTATCATCACCGGCAGGGGGTTGTCATTTCTAAAATAAATGCCGCACATCATTCTGCTGCTTTTATGATAAGACGCAATGAAATAATCCTCATAAAATAAAAATGATTAAAAGGGTTGCGTTTCATTGCTAAAGTGAGAGTCGCGCTTGTCCGTGACATTTATTGCGTCCGCATAAAGTTGTATTGAACAACATAAAATGTGCTTTGTGTGTGCTCTGCTGGAATCAACTGCCAGATTCCATTTGAAAGTTATGAGCTTAGAAAGCACTGAGGCTTATAATTAAACATTCAAACAAGAACTTTAACATTAATGAAGTCCTACTCTCCCTTAGTCTTCTCTTTGCTAATCTACACTTTCACAAAATTTCCCCATTTTTGTATCCTCTCATCTCACAACTCGAAGAAATATTTTTTTGCGCCCTTGCGTTTGTGAGCGTGCATTCACATCCACAGCGTGTGTATCAGGTGCGTGTGTGTGCAAGTGTTTGCGCGTGTTGGCTTTTTGAGGATTTTTTCATCTGCAGCGTTAAAACAGCTCGGCAACACCAATTTTTCACGGATTACCTCTGCCACGAAACACATCCACACATGAAGTGCAAAAGACTAACATCTGAATGAAAACACTAATCTCTTCCCTGTTTGATCTTGATTAAACATCTTGTCAGATTTGTACGATTATGGTAATCATACTGACTTTCGATTTTGGCAGAAGGGTGAGAAAAAACGAGTCAAATCAAAACGGGCTGAGCCGATTACACAGCTTTGACGTTTTCCTTGAAGACGGAAATACATCTGAAAATGATGTTTTGCTGACGCTGTGGCAACATGACGACAACACAAGTGGCTCTGGTTGTGATTTATGAAAATCTAAGTGTGTGTGGTTAAATATAAGCGATGTCTGTTAAGAAGTGACGTTGGTTCAAAGTAAATCAAAGTCAACGCTAATGGCATCCTGTGTGTTCGAAGGGTTTGATGACCAGCAGGGGGTTAATCGGTCCTTCTCTCTTCCTGATGACATCCTTTTCTTTTTTCCAGCAGTGGCAGTGACATCAAGGATTGCACATGAAATGCCTGCTTTGTGAAAATGGTAGTTTAGATTCAATAGAAACTAGAACCGGGAGTCGTTTCAGTCCACTGAAGCAACTTTTGTTCGCAGTGCTAAAGAAAGTCAGTGTGCCAACAACCCATATCTTGGACAAATTAGGACAAATTGTGTCCCTCCACGTCGCGAAACAGTGGGAAACTTGCCTTAAAGCAGTTTCATGCCTACTGATTCCCGCTAGCATTGCTACCAGGCTCTGACAATTTCTGCTTCCAGTATCTTTGAAGTAAAAAAAAAAAAAAAAAAAAAAAAAAACGGCTCAACCTGCTTCTTAAAACCCTCAACAATCCCTTTCGGAGCCACACTTCTGAGGAGACAAGCTCGTAAAGGTGGAGAGCACTGAAATGTTCCCCTCTGTTTTGCTGACAGCATGTCACCAGGTTAAACCCTTTCACTCGAGAGATCAGATATGATGGCAGAAGGCTGTCGTGTCAAATTGAGGACACAGCGACACACTGCGACTCAACTCTTTAAACCTTTCTTTTTTGCCTTTCCGGGCTAGAAACTACACACACTACAGTAGACAAACAACTTGTCTTTCTCTCCCTCCACGTACGCACGCACACACACATATATAAACTCAGCTCAGGACACAAATGGGCGTGCTCTTGCTGTGAGAGGTGTTCTTGTGCCGCATGTGTCACTGAGTCCTGAGTCGCTGTGTTCAGGCACAGGCAACGAGCAGGAAACATTTTCTAACCCGTTTCACCTGCCTGCCTTGAAAGGCTGTATTCCTGCCAGAGTCACACATTCCTGTCAATTCTTTAAGCCTTTCCTCCTACGTTTTTCCCCCCTATGCTCCTTACCTCCATCACTCGATTGAGAAAGACACAGCATGTGCACAAAAAAAGAAAAAGAGAGAGTGCGCTTGTGTTGCTCATGTCATCCTCACAGTTACATGAAAATAGCATCACAGAACCTCCACTCACATCCCTATCTGCCGTTGTTACTGACAGGCCAGGCAGAGCCGGGCGTGTGAGGCTGAGCTGCTCCCCTTTCTGCCTCTAAGGGTAAAGAAATTCAGTTTCAGCACCACAGACAGCGCCACTGCTAGTTGCTGTGTGCTGGGGCAATTCAGCACTGGCAGCCGGACAGCTCCCCCTCCAGCCTGCCCCCTGGCTGGCCCAGGGCAGAGAAGAGGCCAGCTGGGCCGAAGACATGTGATCTTCAACCTGCCGGGCCCCGGGAGAGCCCGGGGGTTGAAAGAACAGGGACACGAATCAAAGATAAAAACAAAGAAACGAAGAGACAAGCTGACACTTGGCAGGGTGGGAGAGAAGAAGAAGAAAGTAAAAAACATTTTTAAAAAAACTTAAGAAATATCTCGCATCCTTCCTTCTCCCCACTACTGACAGTCTTTCCTTTCTCTTGTATTTCCCTGTATCTGTATCCCGGGATTCATTAAGAGGGCCAACTGAAAAAAATGGCACTTTTGGAAAGGAAAAAGGTGGGGCCTCTTGGGGCTGCACTTGACTAGTTTAACTGGTATTTTAACTGAGCTGCAATAACATTAGCTTGTCCACTGAATATTATACTTCTCCAAGTTGAGTTCACCCAAACTCATTTTCTATGGCTGCGAGTGATTTGCTATTCTATTGTTGAAGTTCCTGAAATAACATGTTTTGGTTGACCAACAATCCAAAACTTAAATATATAATGATGCAAAACTAAAAAAAAAAAAAGCAGCAAATCATCACATTTGAAGAGCTGAGATCACAATATATTTGTGCATAATAAATAAACCCTTATTTGAACACAATGTTATTTTCTTCCACTAAGGCCAATGGAAAGCTGCCACTTCCTGTTGTACAATCCGTCAAGGAGAAAAACAGCAATTCATTTATATACTGTATACACACATATGTAGGTTATACTTGTTTATTTAATTGGCAAATAGTTGTTGCCTGGAAACGATTCCTCCTCGAATCCAGTGTCAATAAACAGATTCACATTTATTCACTCCAAGGTCAGTGTTATCACCCACTACACTGTGGCATGGAGGATCTACAAAAGACTTACATTGAAAACCATTTAGTTTATCTGAAACACCAGCACAGAGAAAGACAATGGAGCTGAAATGGCAAATGGAAAGACGCTTGTCTAAAGAGAGTGCACACACACACGCACGCACACACACGCACACACGCCGTCCTTCCTGTGAACCTTGTAGTCACAGTCTGGGGACACTGGTACAGTGGGACAGTGGCCTGGAGGTTCAGCAGTGAGCTTGTTACAGCAAGGTCGCCTTTCTCAGTCCCAGACCAGCTGGGAAAATCTATGTGGGGAAATTGAGTGAGAAAGGCTTTCCGCTCACTTAACATCTACCATAGCGGTGCCCTTGAGCTAGATACCCCACTTTGCTCATGGGGAATAGCCAAGTGGTTGACAGTAGTAGGAGGCATTTATAAAGAGCAGCAACAGTGTCACTATATGTTAAAGTGCGAGTGTGAAAGGTTGTAGCAGAGGATGAGAGCTTAGTCACAAATCCCTTGACAAGGTGTTTTTTTTTTTTTTTTTTAAGGTCACCGAGATGCAAACTAGTGAGTGGAAGTGCTTTTCTTTGGGAGTAACGAATTGTGAAAGAAGTTGAAATGATTTTGCCAGGTTCAAGGACAATCCGCTGCGCCACTGCTGCCTGCCAAGCAGAAATGAAAAGGTGAAAAAGTGAAAGTGTGAAATCAAAAGAGCCAAAGTAGAGAGGCAAAAAAGAAGGGCTGAAGTAAAAAAAAAAAAAAAGAAAATACTGCGAAGGAATAGTTTAGAAATATCAGAGCAAAGAAGTGGGATTCAAAGTGGCTCATTTGTGTCAAAACCTGCCACTTAAAAAGAAAACCTTTGAAGTGAAGTAGCCCATTAGCTGCTCGCCAATGGACAGTGACCAACACGTGCGAATGCTAGCCTCCACAGTCTGCACTAACCTCAGTCTATTGAAGCATACTGTACAGTACCAACTGTAGGACTCGACCAGTTGTTAAGCGGCGGTGAAATTGAGCGAGCCAGACTAATCACCAGAGGCAGTGAGACAACAAGAGGCCGTGTGTGCTTTGATTCAAGCAGACAGGGCCTTCTCCGAGGCATTCACAGGAATTAGACTCAAAGTGAGGCTCGTCGTAAACTGACACACCTGTTTCTTCCACACCGCGAGGAGGCAGCCTGCCGACCGGCCCTCCTAACTGGCTCAGTTCACTAGCACTTCACAGGAATTGCTGGAATCTCTTAGAAACCAAAGTTACGGGCAAAATTGCTCACCGCTGTGACTCTAACTACATAGTTTCGTCATTCATTCACTTGGATTTACGGTCTACATTGAAGTATATTGAAGAAAAATACAGGCTACTGCTCATTAATGATATCAAACAGCTCTCGCTGTAAGGTATGTGTGATTTCAGAGGATAACATCACATTGAGATGTTTTCAGAGCAGCAAGAAAGATCAATAGGAGCCGAGACTCGGAAATAAAATGCAGTCACCTGCCATTTACACCACAAATAATCTACACATGCACTTGTGTGAAATGAAAATAAGATTTTTCTCCAAACACAAAACCCTTCAAAAGACGAAGGCAGAGTTGAAGATAAAACTCCCACTCGCTCGCTGCTGTTACACTGTTGGTGAATACAACAAGTGCAAATCTGCTGCTCGGGAGTTGTCAAAACATGACATGTAAATATAAAATAATGCAGACAAAGCAGGCTGACTGACTTTTACAGCAGGTTGTGGCTGTACTGGTTAGCTCCCATGTGCCAGTTTGTATAAATGTATGAGTACGTAATACTGAAAAAGAGCATGCTTTCATACCTGTGAGCAGCCCAGAACACTGTTATGCTTGTATTGCTGGGCACTGAGCAAATCTGGGGGATTAAATGTCTTGCTCAAGGGTGCATGCACCAAAGTTGCTGATTGAAAGGAAAACATTTCTCCACAACTAGATTTCCCGACGACTCTGGGATTTATTTCTTGTACAGAAAAAAGGAGAATTAAAGTGTACACATCAAGGATGAGAGACAATGCCCTCCCTTATCTCCCGAAAGAGAATTATTTGAATATAAATACAGGATCCCCTTTCAGCGCCGATGAGACATGGAATATTTGTACGTGGCAGAAAGGAAGCGCGAGAAAGACGGAGATGAAAAGAAAAAAAAGGGGATCAGGGAAAGCTACACTGACTCAGATGGGTAAATCAGACAAAGGCGGGGGAGAGAAAAACAGACACAGACTGAGGAGGGAAAATGAGAAAAAAAAACAAAAAAACGAGAGATTCAATTTTGACAGGCGGCGAAGAAAAACACTGAGGTAGCGTGAAGGCAGCAGCTCATCATTAGCACTGTCCCTCCCTTCTCCCTCCCTCTTTGTCTCTGACAACCAACACAGCCATATCTGCATCCGAGCATCTAAACGTTATCGAATGGCTCACGGAGCTATGAAGCGGAGAAGAAAGGTGGAATTGCATTCTAACGCCTCCTATTAAGCTGATCAATAATGGCCTGTTGGAGTTCTGCTTGCAACACGGTGGAGGAGATGAAGGGAAGCGAGGATGGGAGTCAGGGGAAGACGGCTGGGGGATAAAAAAAAAAAAAAAAAGGGATGATGAGGCTGTGATTGAGGGAGAGAGGAGACAAAGGAGAGGAAAGGATACAGGAGAACGAATAAATAGTGTGGATCGGAGAGGATGGTGCAAAGTCAGACGGAGGATTTTATGAGAAGGATGCTGAAGACTGATGAACAAGAGGCGAAAAAGAGGACAAAGTTTGATTACAGCAGATGGGCAGATTATTATTGTGCTGCAGGAAGAGCTGAGGAGGGCACAGGTGGAAGGAGTGTGTGTGTGGGGGGGGGGAGGGGCAGCACAGCACTTGAGTGAAAAAACAACAACATCACACCCCTCTCCCCCAGTGATGATTTCCCCAGAGAGGAGGAGGGGAGCAGTGGCAGGGAGAGGATTCGCTCGTGGCTGAAAATGTCTCTTTCGGTCTCGTCGCTGTTGTTTCTTTCTCCTTTCGAGGTTTCACTCAGTTTACCAACATGCAGGCGGACCGGGACAATATAAATATATCACATCGAATAAGGATTTGCAGTGTCGCTCGTCTTATCAGCCTTCACACAATCTTAATACTGAAATCTCGCTCATTATTTCCCCCATTTGAATTCTGTTGTGTTTGACGTGTGGATAATCAGATAACAACTGAACAAACAAATGTCAATACAGCAAGATGTATCAAGGATAAATTACACCGAGCAGACTCGATGCTAAACTGTCTGTGTGTTTGTGAGCAGGCTAACTGTTAGATAGCTGTGCTCTGTTTGCTAAACGATAAGCTCGGCATCCCAAAACATGCAAAGCACATTACAAACACCAGAATCGAGTGTGTGCAAGCAAATAAGCCATTTCATGCTCAGCGTGAGCTACAGGTGTTGAGTTGAATACGCACACACACACCCCCACACACACACACACACACACACACACACACACACACACACACACAC
>CALSBV010012184.1:7725185-7792258 GCA_943590825.1 Bovichtus diacanthus | reverse complement strand
TGTGTGTGTGTGTGTGTGTGTGTGTGTGTGTGTGTGTGTGTGTGTGTGTGTGTTTTTTGTGCACCAACAAAGAGCTTGCTCATCACCTCAGTATTTCTACTATCCCGGTTTCATCTTACAGCCAAATTAATCATCACCATTTTGATCATTAAAAAAAAATTAAAAATGTAAATTCTAAAAATGTCCAGCTATTCAAACAAATTAGATTTACTGCTTTTCTTTGTTCTCCATCATCATACATTTCATTTTTGGATGGTTGTTCGGAAAAAACAAGAAAGAAACGATACATGAAACAAGTAATGGAAACATATTGAAAATCCTGTTGGTTGCAGCCATGTTAGCCACAGTCTTGGTGTTCAAACACCCACAGACACTAATGGCAAGGTCATCATACTAAGCCCCATCTCCCCTCTTAACGTCACACACAGTACTCCGCACACCCAGTATGCACATATGCACACTGCCACAAACCCTTAGCCCCAACTGGCCCCCGCTGAGGTTCATATGGAGTGGTGCCATGTCTTCTGGCAGCTCCGGCACAATAACCCAGTCAGTAGATTAGCAGCGATAGCATCACTGGCGCCGCACAGCAAACAATGGCCGCTCTCTCCGTCTCAAACACTGACGCAGGGCCATTTCGCATGACTCGCACTTGTGTCAAAGGGTGCAACTCTGTGTTTGCTTACGCACAAACACACTCGGTCACACTGTGTTGAGTCGACTCCTGTGGTTGAAGCGTGTTAGTTGAAAACTACAAGTTGAGTATCGGGAGGTAAAAGTTCGATATCGTGGCATGCAGAATGTTTCAACAAACGGCAGCAGGAGAAGCAGCATTACAATAAAGGAGTCAAAAAGAGAGTGGATTTCTCTTGCTGCTCAGATGTCAAGCTGCTTTGTGAAGGTTCATGTCCACTCATGGCTGGAAACACCCATTTCTGCACAAACACACACCCAACACCTGAGGTCAGATATTCAGCATTTTGAAACCCAAACTGACCGCAGTGTTGCATTCATGCTCTCTCGTTTTTCTAATTGATTCTTAGTTTCTCGGAGGACAAGTGATTATACTTTGACATGTATTCGGACATTTACATTTCAAATGGAGCTCAGTGGTAAGTGTTGCTCTGCTGACCTCACTTGGCATTCATTTTGAATCTTTATTCCTCGCAGCTTTCTACAACTTCTCCCAGAAACTGCAGGAGTTCAGTAACTCTGTGTATCCAGAAAGATGCCGCAGATGGCTGAGCATGTTGAGCACGGGCTCTCTGAGTGCATCACCCTCCCTCTGTGCTGCTGATGGACTATCGGGCCTTCTCATGATCACTTACTGAAGTAGAATTCCCGCCAAGAGATTATGATTGGACTATAAACGCCGGCTAGCTGGGAGCTCCTGATTTTGATTCAGTGCTTGAACCTTCTCCTCCACTTATCTGATTTTCTTGTCATCGCAGGGACACGTGACGCATGATTGAACATTAAAATTAAAACTTTTGCAATTATCTCAACATTTCAAGCCAGGCGCTTGGCCTAATGCGAGACACAGGGGTTCCAAGAAATCTTAAATGTGTGTGTGTGAGATTCTGCCTGCGTGAATGTTGTTTTGCATATAGTTTTGCTGATGCAGGCAGATATGGGCACGGCATCTTCACTCAACGCTCTGAGCCTGGAGCGAGAAAGGGGCAAAACCCAAAACAGCAAAAAAACAAAGAGTAAGCATAATCCTGAAATAAATACGCTCACAAACAAACACACAGCCACGATCTCTCCCGCTTATAACTCAGTTTCTGCTTTAGAAACTCTTTGAATTGTGTTTGATTTACACAGATAGTGTCAGGCTACACAGGCAGATGACCTACAAGCTTTAGATCACCCCCCCGCCCCCGCCCTCAGGTGCTAATGCCTCAGAGTCACGGCGTCAAAATCTATAACAGGGAAAAGACTCCCATTAAACAACCTTGGAGAGACACAGAACCCGCTGAAGCCCGAGCCATGCGTCACGTCGAGCGCCACACGCTTCATCACAGCAAAGACTTTCAACTCATCATAACCCGGAGAGTGCTACCACACCACATAACAAATGGTTTAGTTTGGGAGGTGCAGCGCCCCTCAGGATACTGTAGCGACTTTGTCTTTCTGTTTCCTGTTTTCTCAGGTTATACAAGTGAGCGGTTACGTAAGCGCTGTGCTAAAAGCAGGGCGAAGTAAAAACAGTAAAAACAGGGGAGCAGTGAGACCCAGGGGACTAGTGTTGGGGGGGAATGGTTAGGTAACAGTCTTAACAAGTGTCCTGAGTTAAAGAACTTGGAGTTATACTATCTTGTCCTGATACAAAGTAATAGCCTTCATATTTCACACGTAACATTCCCTCCGTCTGTAGGTGACATAAAGACAGCTCCGTTGATCGCACAGTGGCTACACTACAAAAATGCATTTCTGTTTTACACTGCATACATTTTTCTCGCCGACTCCATTTTGACTTGAGCAATAATTGTGGTTTTGAAAAGATATTTCCTTTTCTTTTCTTGGGAGTCCTCGACAACACCTCGGGTGGAAGGAGCAGAGAGCAGTGATCAGTATTCATACAGCTAACAGATACTCATTCTTGGAAGGAGGAGGATCAAAGTGAAAGAGAAAAGCAAAAGTGTTTGCTACACTCCGAGACAATAGATCAATAGGGCCAGCCTGCAGTGTGGTGAAAATTGTTACGCTGTACTGTATCTCTCTGGCAAACAACACAGCACAAACTTCAAAGAGCACTAAAATGTACCTTTTTCTTTTTTATGTCACATAACCACAAATAAATGTTGTGCACACACGTATATATACACACACACATATACGTGTGTTCATATACCTATATATAAATACATATATACTGTATGTAGAAATACTTTTGTGTAATGATTTTGAGTGGAGCATTGAGAAACGGTGGTGAATCAATGCTTTGGCTGCGTTCCTGTTGGTTTATTCTTGGATTTTATGATTCTATCCCCACAGATAATTAAGCCAGATGTAGACATTAATATTTTTGGACTAAAGTCAGATGAATTTTTCAGCAAACTAAAACATTAACCGTGAATATCGGGTCAGGCCCTCGGAAGCAAAGAGAAAGTTCTTCTGTTTGGATATTGTTACTTTTCTCCATCGCTCAATAATCATACCGGGAAGAACTCATTATAGAAGAGGCATCTTCTCCACTGAGAGTACGCTCAATGGACCAGAAAGAAGAACAAAGAACATTTGCTTCTTAATAAAAACACAAAGTTCATCCGAGGATGATGGAAATGCCTTAAGTTTTGCAGGCAAGCGCTGGACATATGTGAAGTTTAACCTGCTGGTCACTTGAAGCAAAGTCAAGGAATCAGCAAAGCTTTTACAGTTCATCCTGAGGGAAACGTGGATGTTTGTACCAAATTTCAGGTCAATCAGTTTGATATTTGTTAAGATATTTCAGTCTGGAGAGAAACTGGTGGACCAACTCTCATTGCCATCCATAGAGCTCTGCTGCTACAATCACAAATATATAATATTTACATCTGATTCATAAATGAACCGATTTCAACCTTGAATATCCCAATGATTACACAGCTTTACAAATGTCTCATGAAGAGCCTGAAACACGTCAAGCATGAGAGAAATACTTAAATACTCCATAGCCACTATTGTCCAAATTGTTTAACTTGTGCCACAAACAAGTATTCTGCGCCAGTTTTTCATTAAGTAGACTTTGTGACAAAATATGAATCAGTCCTGTATGTTTTGTGTCCAGCGAGTTGAGTGATTAGTCATTGTTAATCCTCACTGTGAGGCATGGCGCTGTGAGAGCTGGTTGCTGTGTCTAATCACAGGCATTGCAAGGATAATGATAAGAGTAAAGCAGGCCCCAGGGGCGCACCACTATCCACGAGTGTCACGAACAATTTCACGCAGGTGTCAAATGATTGCAAGTTTTTATGAGGAAGAGGTGGAAAAAAAAAAATGTTAAGATGCCTTCAAAATGTGTAGGCCAATAAATCAAAGCAGCGAGATCAAATTAAGAAATATTTCCCCATGTTTTTCATTTTCTATCATTTAAAGCTTTCTCTGGATTCTTTCGTAGAACTTTTAACCTTGAAAATATTCACTCATATATGTATAAATCACAACTCTATCACTCGTATTAGTAGTAGTAATTCAGGGATGCAAACCAATGGGGCGCAGGATATGCATGACAGATTTTGAAAGCATAAAAGGAGACACGCGAGTTGTGGTAATTGAACCAGGATGAGCATGGGCAAAGCCTTGCCCAGGAGTCTCAAGGAGTGTGCATAGGTGGGGGGGACAGTGAGCAGAGTGTTACAATCACACAGGTTATTTGGGGACTCTTGGGGAAGTGGAGGGGGACCTCAGTGAACTCCTCATTTCTGTGGGGCTTTATGTAGCGTGACGGTTCCAAATGAAACTCCCCGATCATGTGGGAGTGCTCTATTAATTTGTGGCTCAGGCTGCCTCCTTGGGGAGAGAGCTGCCACAGCCAGTGCTGCATCCCCTTTTGCAGCTTCCAGCAAAGCTTCTCGTTGGTTATTGACTGAGGAGCTGCATTGCAATGTTTCTTCCCGTCCGCGGCTTTCGCCTCAAGTGCCGAGACGATCTATCATTTCTTTGGTCGCCTACTCCAAACTCTGCAGGATGGATGAAAAGCGGCGTGAAATAAAAGTAATCTTGGTTCTTGGAGCAACATACAGGCTTTAGCTAGCTGGAATACACTCTGTTCCTCCAATATAGCATGCTCTCAGAAATCTAATCTGGTTCTGTTGAAGTAGAACCACAACAACAGGAGTTTTATGGGTTGCCAACATTGGATAAATACACAACTTCAAAATGTATTTTCCAAATTGAGAATTACTTTAACACAAACTAACTATGCCAAGGAATATAAAAGAATAATGATAGCATTTTGAGTTTTGACAAGCGTTCATCATATCACATAATAACGGTCTTTGTTTTTCTGGATGCCGAGATAATGTTTTGGTCTCTTTGGTGCTCATTACAAATCAGACTCTATTAACAAGAACCTGCTGGCTACAACGGCATGTGGAACACAAGATCACAAGGCTCTCTTAAGACTCGAGCCCTGAAGCATACACACTCGCATGAAAGGATGGCCAACACTGGCAATCTTCCCCAAAACCTTGTCTACTTCTTCCAGCATCACCCTTTATCTGGTTCCACCTTTAAATATGTCCAAACTACATGAATGCGGTCCAATTAGTCGCAAACAACAGTTATATGTGGGGTTGGACGAATGCAGGAAGTGAATAAGAAGATCTCAATGATCAGCTTTTCTCTGCACAAATAGTAAAAGAAAAACAAGGTTTAGTAGGTAGGACAGTGAAGTCTATCCAAAAATATCCCCAGCCTAGTCCCTCAAGTGGGACCCTCTGCATTCAAAAGGCGAAGGACTGACGCGTGAAGGGAAGAAAAAAATAAAAGAAATAAATAAAAACTTATTTCACCTGGAGTGCCAGCACGTCAGTAAAAATCTGATCCGAGATAAGACGAGTTCTTTAATTATTGAGAAATCCTCTGTGTATTCCCATGGAGGCACACGTCCTTGGAAACTCCAAGGTGGGCGGGAACACAACAATCCCAGAGTGCCCACATTGGGAGTAGGCCAGCTAGGACTGATGGGAACTTGTGCAAATATACAAAGTAATTAAAAACACGCCTACAGTGTGTCTGGTGTGCCTTATGAGCGCTTGCATAACGATCATTATTACTTGGAGAGATAATAACACGCTTGACGGAACAACCCTGAAACAGCTTTACTTGTAAATTCCTGACTGCTGTTGTGCAGAAGAGAGTAAAGTAACATAAAATCCATAGGTGTTAATAACTATATTGAGCAGCAGAACAACAAACATCATTAGTTTCCCAAGCAAATAACATTAGGCATGTGTGCTGCTTGAAAAGCTTCCCACGTAGGGGAGAAGAGGATAACTTCCCCCTACAGATGCTGGTGATGAGACTAGTGTGGGAGGACCACAGAGCAGAGCGAGCACATGAAGAGGAAGGAAATGAAAAGGGGGGAAAAAAGTGAAAGAGAAGAGTCAAACGAGAAGAGATAGAAACAAAAATAAGCTGGCCCACATTGCATTAGGAGATTCCTTTTGAAGATTGCCTGGCATGGAGAGGCAATCAGAAGAGCAGAGACTGTTTGGCCTCACTGCGAGCTATTCTGCTGCACCGCGACCACATCTCAAGTGTCCGTCCTCCTCCCACCCCTCCCCCCCCCACTCCCACGTCTTTCTCTCTCATCTATCACTCACTCTCATCTATTCCTCCTCAAGTACTGCCTCCCATAAACAAGGGTGTTGGCCACCAGGCAAGAAATCTGAGAAGACGGATCCCTTTTCAACATGCTTCCTGTATCATTTCCGAGCAAAACAAAATCCCACAAGGACACTGCACAACCAGAAGCCATCGTGATGCTGGGAAGTACCAGCGGGAGGGGGGGGTCAAACAAGGGTATGGCCTCATCATTGCAGACTATGTCCCTGCCACTGTGTAGAGCACCATTGTGTGGTGTGATTGGCAGCTGGGTTGATCTCCTCAAGCGGGTCAGCAACGGGACCACAGAGCTATTCACTCGAGAGCCCATCAATCACAATTTAGCTTAATTAACCAGCAGGAATGACACGCCAAGGGCCCACTGTCTGAATGGATGGACGGATGAATGGATACAAGGAAATATGATACAATACAGCACAATACAGCACAAGATAATTTAATACTGTAAGCCCAAAGGAAAACTCAGACTGCAAGGCCAGTGTAGAAAAGAATACAAAGCAGGTGACGCCAGCCAAACCGAGAGACCGGTCCCCAACGTCCAGTCAACTACTACAGTAGTTTTCAGTTCAACGTTTCCCCTTGACTTGACTTTAGAGTTTATTTCATCTATTCATGCTGCTGGTCTTATTATCCAAGCTTTTACCAAGATAGTCCTGGTGTCCTTGGGATATAAGATGCTGACCATGTAATTATGAGAGTTTGAGTGCGGCTGAAGACCTTCACCATCCCTCCTCCTCCTCTGAGCTCATTTCCTGTCGCATTCGAAAATAATGTCAAAAAATTAAAAAAATTGTCATCATGGATCATATTTTCTTCTAAGGCTTGAGAACATTTTTAAAACTCAATCTCCACATGGACAGGATGTCCTCAAGTTGCAAAATAAAATAAAAAAGGAACAATCAGCTGCAATGTCCTGACAACTGGGAAAAATCCAGCTGCTGAGGAAGCTCCAGAATAGCAACTAATGGACCTTGTGTTCAGATTGTTTAGTCTGCGGGATGAAATCTGCAACGTTTAGGTGAACATGGTGGGAGAAATCCTCAAAGTGCATATTTGAACCACAATTCCATGATAAGCTCTATTCAAGAAAGGCAATACAATCTAAACTAAATAGTGCGATTGTTTCAACTTTTTAAAACTGAATGTTAAATATTGTCTGAACAAAAGGAGCTGTCCAAAAACTTTGCCTGAATAAACCAGTCTAATATTCCAGTTTTTGGTACTTAAAAGTTTCTGAAACTCATGATACAGACCTAAGAATTGAGGTTCAATACCTAGTCTACAAACTTTAAGAATTTAAGACTCTTCCCTTACTTTGTTCACCACATACGGTTCTCTCTCAAGCTCACGCGCACACACGCACACACGCACACACAGAAGATGATAAAAGACACTCCTAGCTCGTCTAATCACATTGATAGCTGTGTCCAAAAACCTGCCCCACTTTCTCATTAGCTAGCCAGCACGGCTACAATTAGCATTAGTTCCTTTCTCAATCACTGTGATGGACCACGTAGCCATTCGGCAGCCTGTGTGGGCTGGCACCAACTATTCCTCAATCCAAGCACAGCCCACATCCTGCAGGAGGAAGATGGGGAATATTGCTCTTTGGCTGTCAGTAGATGGCTCTACTACATTATCTGTGTCTCAACGTCAGCACATTCACCTGTCTGTTAATCCGTCATACAGCCTTCCCTTCCTGTCATACGCTTATGTCCATCTTACTGCCTTTCGAGTCCACATTTCATCTGTCATTGTGTTGCTACCGCTTCACTGTACTTCACCGGCTGCAAGCGCATCAGTCCACTTACAAACTCAAATAGAGCTTTTATTATTTCCACATGTGCAGCCTTTTACAGTGGTAATGGCTGTACCAATTTGTCCATCCAATTTCAGCAAAATTCTTTTTTCTCTTCTACTTTCAAGCAACTTCGATTTTATTCTTAAAAAGGCCATAGCCTAGTTTGTGCATGCTTGAGCCCATGAACTTCAAACTACATGTACATTACCGTTCACTGTTTTAAAAAGACATACTCCAGTGTTTTAGACTTGGCAAATGTATTGACATGGTACAGTAGATATAGAAATGATTATTAAACTCTCCAAAAACAGCATAAAAAGCCAACAAAAATGTCATTGCTAAGCAACATGTTATGTCAAGTGCAACATTGTGCAAAGGTAAAGAGACTAAGCATAGAAAGTGAAGTAATATGTTTTGGTTGAATGTTTGGAACATGAAAAACACTTTTCTCCTTCTTAATAGATCGTATGAAAAAGGAAGAAGGGAAAAAAAAAAAGGACCATGGTGTTACACCACATACAGAGTAATCAATACTCTGAACTAGTTCAGATGCACACACAAATATGTTTTACCAAAAGATGTCTAAATGCAGAATTTCATACAATGTCATAGGTAGCATTGAAGAAAAGCTGGTAAAAGTTCAAACATGATAGAAAAGGAATTGCTTTTTCCAAAAACTTGCCTATTTTACTGCCACACAACAAGAGCCAAAACTGCTGCTTTTACCTCAGAACGAATACATTTAAACAACTCAACACATGAGAACATTTCATCAGGAAGGTAAAGCAGGTGAATGGTAATTGCAAAGAGCTCTTAGAGTTTTTACAAAAGCTAAAACAACTCAATCAACTAATAATTTGCATCAGAAGTGAACAAATGCACATTCGAAGATATCGTTTTTTCCCCTATAAACATCTTTCATAGTTGTTTGTTTTTCAGCAGACTCACATATTCATGATGTCAGTGCTAATCAAACTCTAAGAGTAGAATAAAAACATCTATATTATGCCTGTGTTAATGCAAGTTTACACACATCATAGTTAATAGTTAATGAACCCCTTAAAAAAAACCCTCTCAAAGGCTGGACATTTACATTGTGTTAAGAAAACCAGACCAACAGACACTCTGTTACCATGTCATTTTGTTAAGGAATATATTATGTCATTTGTAATTCACATATGATTATGTCAGCCCACTGTGAGACTAACCCCAAGCCTTCATTCAGTGTAGTTATTAATACAGCCTAAGTGGGTCACTCAGAACGCACAGCTCAAACTGGAGGGCTTCTGAAGCTCTCCTACCATTTCTCTGATCCCCCTGTTCTTCATTTAAAATCAAGCCTGCCGGTGCCAAAACCCAAAAGTAAGCCCCAGACCAACAGTGCTGTGTCCCATCAGAGGATGGCGGTGCAGACTGAGGTGAGTTACTACGCGTGCGTCTGCATAAGCTACAGGAGAGGGAGACCATGCAACCCCTTCCCTCCATCCATCTTTCAGTCAGCCAGTGTGCTCACTGAATCTGTTGTTACCCTGGCATCCTGGCTCTGCCTATTAGCCTGCTAGTTAGACTGGCATTTAGACTGGCAGGACACACATAAGCGGGAGCCAAAGGGTCTCCTGCTTGGCTCGCACCAAACTGGTGTAAAACAGTAGACAAGCCCACAGGAGCACACAGCAACATGCAGCAGCTGCCTCCTCCAATCACGTCAATCTGGTCTAATATGATTCCATCTAGACAGGATTCAATTACATTTTATTAATTTTGGCACAGTGCAACTCTATAGAGTTTGATTCAATCTCTGGCAATGCAATTTAACTAGATGCAATCAGATTCACTTGAATTGAATGAATTTTTAAATATAATCTCTTCCTCCCTCTGTATAAATCCTCTCACTGCTTGCTCTATCCTTCCCAGTCTTCCCTTTCTGGGATTCAGAATATAGCATATAACAAGCAAAGCCAAGCTCCATGTGGGAGAGGACCCCGACTGCTTAGTGTATCTACACATTCTTGGCTTCTGGTTGGGAGACACTCCCCGGGGAGAACATTAGTCACTTCCATGATAATAACGGGTAATTTGAGTGAAAATAGACAGAGGTTGGCAAAGGACATTATTGAGCATGCTGCGGTTTTTTCTCCATACATCGCAAATAACTGCAGGTTTCTTAAAAGGCTCAATGTGGCTGTGACTGCTGGAGCTGGGGCTTTTTTCTGGCTGAGCTTAAGTCTCTCCACTCGCTCACCGGGGCTCCGTCTGACGGAGGCGGCTGCTGGCTCTGCCCACCTCTCTCCTCTCCCGGCCGCCACCGGGAAGATAAGACAGATTTTCTAGTTTCTGCCACTTTGGATTTAGTCCAATTAACAAACTAATGTAACGTTACACGGACTACAGCCCCCGTGAACATTAGTGCCCCAGTAAACACAGATGGATGAGCCCCACGTGAAGCTTATAAAACAGAAGTGTTTTCTGACCTGCTCTCAGAGTTTCAGCAGTTTTGTTGAAGCCCAATGTGCTATTAAAAGACAATACTTCTTTCAATAAGTATGAATATATTTGCAGCACAGTTCTCCTAATCCCTGATACTAATCCTGTTAACTGGGCTGTGAGCTGATGAATGTACAGCTTGTACACACGGCCTTAGAAGCTACCCCTGAGCAAGGCAGTTCATTCCTTTCAAGGTACCGTCTGCAGTAAGGCTTGCCTCTAATCTTAGAAATAAAGTAGTTATGTCCATGGGTGGATTACGAGATAGCATGAGAAGCATGTAAAAGGGTCATTCTGTGTGTCTTTAAAGTTGTTTTATGTCTCTTGGTGGTCATTTTGTGGTGGTTTTGTGTTTTACTTTGTTTTTTTTTTAGTGTTTGTAGTCATTTGACTGACTTTCCAACAGGAAATGTCAACGGTCACTTAAAACAGGCAGTTGTTCAATAATTCAGTAATCCATCTATTGTTATGCATAGACAGTTAGGTGATTTAAGAGGAATATACATCATTTTTCTGCTGCTGAAATCAGGCATTTGGGCAAAGTTTTAGTCACGCAGCCTACTTTTAATAATTTAATAGTTCGGCCATGTCCGCGTCTCCCAACGTAATACCAGAGAATGTCTCTGCAGAAAACCATTGTCACCACACGAACAGGTACCGGAGGTTTGTCCACTACTTAACTGATCACGGGTGGTGTTGTTCTCGCATACGGATAAAACGTTTCCTTTAATGCTAAAATGGGTCACCAAATATACTTTGGCAGGCGTTAATATACCTGGGCGGCCAAAAGCAGTAAAGTCTATATATGGGAAACACTGTACAGTCTTTGAGTTTGTAAATAGACTGGAACATATGCAGGTAGGAGTTAGAAAAATATGGTGATGTAGCATCTAAAAAGGACTGCTCATTTTCTTTCAGCCATTTTATTCTCAGTGAGCTGACAACAACCCCGCAGCACAGCTGCTTGGCAGTGCGTCTCATGTATCCAGGTGTTAAGAATATAACACTCTCCTCCCGTCTTATATGCAGTGTACAAATTCAATGCTGAGGCCTGAACTCAAAGGTTGGAGCACTAAAGGGCACACATGAGAAATCAAAATCTTGCAGGCAAATAAATAGCATATCCATAACACTGAGATTGCCCTTTGTACAATTCAGAGGCCTGCTGACTCTAGTGGTTCCTTAAATTGATTTCTCATATGCGGCTGCCTCGAGGGGGCGATTCCATTTTCATATACACTGACTCTCTATATGTAAGCTCTCCATCCTAGTCTATTAATCAAATAATGCAATCAATTTCACCTTGCAAGACCAAGACACAGGCCATTTCTTTTGAGAACAGGACTTTTTGAGTGGTGTTGCATGGTGTTAAAAAAAAAAAAAAAAACCTTTGTTCCAATGTCAAGTTATCAGCATGGTCGTAGATACAGTAAATCAGAAACAGAAGATGCAGAAAGCAGATTTTGCTTCCTGCAGGACTAGTGCTGCGGAATTTCCCCCCAAAAAAATCTGCACTTCCCTTATAAATATTCACCCGGTGATCCCAGAGTAGAGTGTGCATGTGTGGCTACGTGTGTGTGCACCTGGATTTATGCTCGCTCATGTGAGCATGTACATAAACCAGAACTACATGATGTAAGCAAACCTCAAACGCATGCTTAAGCCCAGGCTCAGGGTGAAATGAGAGACACTTAAGCACAAGGGCATAAATCTTTTAAACCCTGAGCCACTGACATTTCCCCCCAGAGATACAGCGAAATATCTTAATTACGCCACTTAACATCACATCGGCGAGTCCCGGGTGAGCCCAAGCAAGCATATAATTCATTGTACTAAGCATCAGTAAAAGCCAAATATATAAACCTTCAAGGATGCATACTCAATGCAGGGTAGACGGTGAGCTGGGACTTCAAAAGCAAATGTTTTCTCACAGGAGCCAGAGGGGGGTAGAGCGGAGGATATCTGCAGAGTTAGTGTGGCAGAAGCCAGGGCACCGCGCTCTCCCCCGTCAGACACTCAAGCTCTCGCCATGAATTGGTAAAAGCCAGTAAAACTTCTGTCTGCTGGTGCTAGTCCTTCACTGATGTTTTAGAGTCTGTTCGAAGGCCCAACAGTGATAAAGACTCTCTGAATTGAACATCCTACTCAGGCTGCAGTACATACTCCTAATCTCAGAACTACGCTTGTTATTCACATTACAGCGAGCGCTCTGCATTGTCTCATAGGTCCATTTATGTGGACTTTGCTATCATGAAAAGCATGATACGAATGTAAATGCCTTGGTAGGGTGATGTAATACCATCGCAACAAAAGGGAAAGTAACAAAGCAACCATTATTCCAGTTAGGGTTTACGAACAGTATAGTCTCTTAGTTTTACCTCAGAGGGATTTAATGTAATGATACATTAAAATACAAGACACTGATGCTCTGAATGTAGCATCCTGCTCAACTTTCCTCTCCATCATAACAGCAGATTCTAGCAGTCGTATTGATTGAAATGGTGCAAACCAATAAACTGCAGTCCTTTTAAAATGTTGAGGATAATCAAAGTGTGCCTCTGTGGCCTGAGGTATCTCACTCCATAGGCCTCAAATATTAATATTGATGGTCTGCTGCTGCTTTCATGCCACAAAAACAAACCGTGTGGATTCTCATTTAATGAAAATTGGACCCAGGAATCTGTCAATGTGGCTACAGGTTTAGATTAAACTCAGATGCAACTTTCCTCAGTACAAACTATACATTCCTAGTGCGAGAGGGACGTGTTATTAAAATGCAATCATTTTTACAGCTCCTCCAACAGAGTTATTTGCAGCATAATAAAGCATCATAAAAAGGCATCTATGATTCTCCACTTCATCCTCCTCAGAGACCTCTTTAAGCCCCACTGTAACACCACGAAGGACTTCAGCAAGGACTTCAGCAAGGCAGCAGAACGAGATGCAACATGCTTTAATGGCCAGTGGCTTATGGCTTCACTCTTGGCACTACTTTGCAGCGCTCTACCCCCACCTGCCGTTGTGCGCCAGGAAGCCAGTGTGGCCACACTGCGAACAATATCCATCCAAAAAAAACTCCCTCTCCCTCTCTCTCTCTGTCTCTCTCTCTCTCCCTCTCTCTCTTTGTTTTTACTCTTGAGACCTTTTGTTTTCTTTTAACAAGGGGCAACAGTCTCGCCAATGGGACAAGATAACCCGTCTTATTACTCGATGCTAATTAACTTGTTGCATCAGAAACCATAAACATGTGCACATTGGTCCTATACTGAAAGAGATCAAATAATCGCATGCTTCACGCGACTCTGTGTCGCTTCCACATTACTGGTTAATACGAACCTACAGGAGTTGGGCATTTTTCGCAGTGCACGCGGGGCTCAGCCCGCGGTGTCACGGTGACGCGCCTCACTGACGAGGACACAGTTAGGAAACATGGCCAAACTAAAAAGCCAAGGGCGACTTTATAAACGCTTTCAATCACACACAGTGCCTTTTCGCAGCACTCACTCACGTGACATCTTTATTTCCCTTCGCGCGTGCGAGACACACGGGCGCGCGCGCACAGAGACAATCATAGCCCCTCCAGATCAGGTGCGCCGCGCACGTGAAACCCAATTAACTGCGTTATCGCAAATGCAGCTCATATCTCCAAACTTTCCGAGGCATTTCAGCCTGTGTGGCCGCATCACGAGCCCGCTATCATCATGCACAGCCTGCGCACGAGCTGCAGACAGTTTCACCTACAGTGTTATTACACAGCAGCACAGTGCTTGAGAGTGAGAAAGGCGGTGGTCCAAACAAAAAAAAGGATTCACAGTATGGAGATACCGAGATTCTCCATGTGAAACGCCCGTTGAAGTTGGGAGACATCGTCGATATTTTACGATTAAAGCAGCTATTTGCAAATAAGATCCACACACCAAAACACAGCACCCTAAAGACTGCTCCAAAAGATTAAAAACAACGAGGGTGCACTACAGCGACACAGTTAGTGTCCGGGGAGCACACAGTGGATACCTCAACTGCTCACCCACCCTTAAAAAAAAAAAAAAGGGACCCCATCATAATCCCCCTTTTCAGTAAGAAAGCATTGTGGCCCCTGCAAGACGTGCTTCAACTACAAAATAACGTCCAGTTAAACAATCCAGCCCTCTCTCCCTCTCTCTCGCCCCCTCTCTTACTCCATCCCTCTCTCCCTCCGCTCTCTGTGCCTGCTGCAGATCACGATGGCAAATCCACTCAACTTGTCCACAAAGTCACCAAGCTCGAGGGTTTCACACACTCACGCACGCGTCCCTACCTTGACTGCCGCAGACGAGCACCCCGAGGAGATGGACGAGTTTGAGCATCATTTTCGGGCAGGTTTCGGGCTGCCTGACGCTGCTTTTTGCTGCTGTAAAAAAACGACAAGGGCGACCAACACGCTCAGCTCCGTTCATCCGCCGTCTTGGGCTCCGCTGGCGACTGATCTGCCTCAGCTCCTTCCTTCCCTTCCTTCCTATACGCGCGCTCCCGCTCGCCGCTCGTTCACCGCGCTTGCTCTGCGCTGAGGACCCTTCCAGCATCACTTCTTCTCTGCAGCCTCAGTGCTGGGGGCTGTTGATGAAGAGCAGACAAGACAAATCAAGACCACACTTCAAGACTTTATCGGATTATTTAAAACATGTAAAGTTGGAAGGGGGAGATCTTAAGGGGACGAAAATGTCTCTTGAAATGTAGTTTCCTATTAGCAGGGGTGCAGCTAGGGATTATGTCGGCCAGCCTGTCGTCCCTTTCCAGGGTTCCTACAGTTTAAGGCAAAATAGATTTTAGACTTTTAAAGATTTTTTTATTTTAATGCCACTTGGATTTAAATTGAATACCTGTTTTATTTATTTATTTATTTTTACAATTTCTGATATCCGGATCTGCGTGCTGTTAATGTGAAAGGCATTTGGTAAACCTTTTTTTAAAAAAAATAGATGTTACTAATTATTTTAAGATTTTACAATGAGACCTCAGAAAAGAATGATTCATAAAAGATTGATTTTAGACATTTTAATGTTTAAAAGGCTTTATTTTTACATCAATAAATTCAATGCCTTTTAAGACTTTTTTTTAGGGATTTGCAGAAACCCTGAATCTGAATAGAAATGTATTTATCTCAGAAGTCAAACATGCAAAGTAAGAAAATTGTTGCCCTGTGAGAATAAAGCAGACAGCACAATGGTACTCATGCAAGAACATTTTTTGTATTCTTCGTCCTAAACTTCAGATTCAGCAAACTCTTTTAACTGCACACATGTGTCGCTTGTGTCAGCCTGATGAATACCTCGTTTAAGAGGAAGCGCCGGTGTGTGAGGTATGATCAGCATAATCAACGCACCTAAAATTGCCCGACATGGCTACCTATTCAGCTCTGTGCACCGGCAAGTTTCATCCACAAAAATGTTACAGAAGAGCTTCTCTCCCCCTGGCATTTTGTTTACCTTTGCACGTATTTAAGAGGGAAAATAAAGCTTTAAGAGATTACACGTATGCTCACGGAGAGTAAGCATCAGGCCCAATGTCAGTTGCAATGCAGCATCCTGATGTTTCTAACATGTCACAGCATCCACATGCAGACAGTTAATGTCATACACAATAGCTGGATTGCTGCAGTCAAGCTCATGTTGTACGATCAAAGTTTGAAACTTTGACCTTTAATTACAGCACCCATCAGTATCATGTTCTTATCTGAAGACAGTGCATAAGAGCAACGTTCCTCCAAGTTTTCTCAAAATGTAAGCATTAGTGTCACTGATGTCAATTTTTTATGAAACATAACCTTCAGTTTTATTGTCTCCAAAGGCCAGAACACGGTGCTGTAATGTGTCGGCCCACAAACGTATGTTAAAGCTGCCTTTCAAATTTAATAAAGGGGCACATTTTTTTCCCACCAGAAAACTTAGATAATCCCACTATATGTTACCTGCCCTGCACCAAACAGCAGGCAGACAAAGCCAGTTGGTTAATCTCTAGCAATTCGTGGAGAATTTAGCAACTAACGAGCAT
This sequence comes from Bovichtus diacanthus, assembly GCA_943590825.1. Taxonomy (NCBI): domain Eukaryota; kingdom Metazoa; phylum Chordata; class Actinopteri; order Perciformes; family Bovichtidae; genus Bovichtus; species Bovichtus diacanthus. The sequence continues at coordinate 7,775,613 of CALSBV010012184.1, read as the reverse complement.
CATATTTCCCTCAGGAGGCGGTGGAGACCAAAACAAAGCCTAAAGGAGAGTAAATAGTAAACTCCAAATGAATGCTAATGTTGTTTCGGTGTCTGCTGGATGTGTAAACGGCAACTGTTCTAGCAAGTTCCCCGTATGAACTTTATCAGGTGATTCTAGACCAGTTGGGTGCGTGAGGAAACTGTTAAAGGGTCCTCTTCCTTTCTGGGTTTTATTTGATGTAGACCAATGAGTTTATAGTAAGTAATCAGAGGAGGGGTCCTGATAGCGGTTCTGTATCGTGCTGCTCTGCCTCTCAGTGTGTGTGTGTGTGCATATTGTATGATAGTATTATAATATATTGTTTTATTTAGGGGTGACCCCGAATAGACTATTCAACTATTCAATCCAAGGAGCACGTTTCGACTGTCAATCTCACGGTTGTGTTATCGCAATGGTGAGAAAATGTGGTCATGAAATCATTCCATTGGGGCAATATGTGTGTGCTGCATGTCTGCCTGTACATAGAATTACTTGGTTTCACCCAATAAATCATGTTCAAAAAACCTATTTTGCAGTAAAATATCAGCCTATTAATAATACTGTCAATAACATGTTTAACGTATCTCATATAGTTTTATCAAGTAGACGAAGTTGCACTATTTACCGTCATCTTGGCGATCGACCTCAGGACGACTGCAACAACATAAGGCTGCAGTTTCAAAATCAAAGAACGCATTTATTATTATCAGAGCACTCACAGAAGTTGTACTATCAGAGCACCAGAAATATTTAGACATTTTTGAACGATTCTCACCGCCGTTTGTCTCGTTTCCCTTCCGTCTGTGGATTTCTACAATTGGACCAATCAGAGTGGAATATGTAAAGTCTTAGTCGGGGACACCTTTAGTATTGTTTCCTTGTCTCGTACCTGATTCTTTTACATCTTTTCAAGTGGTAATGCACTTTAAATACCGTTTGACTTGACTTCAGAGTGACCCTACGGCGTGCAGCGTGACGTTGAACTTACCAGGAAGTAACGACATCTTAATCGTTATTCACTCAGAACTTTCTCCTGACAAAGACACAAAGCCTCATCTATGCTGGTCCACCCTCCTGGCACTGCTACGAAACCTGCTGACTTTAGCTGTGACTGTGTCAACCGGCTCTTCGGCCTCCGGCAGTTGATCTTCCCCGACTCTGGCTGGTTTGACCTGCATCTTGTTTCCAGAGGCGTTCTTCTGATGCGCTCGCAGGCTGCAATGTCAAAAGGAAAATGAAACGTGTTACTCGTCTCATGACATAGACAACATAAGAACAAAGCTAGCAAAATAATTGCTATTTCATTACATATGTGACATAGATAATACAACACCTGTCGGGAAGTTAATGGTTGACAAACACTTTAAAATATGAGATGTAGGTGGGATCAATGTTGTCTAAGTCAAAGTGTTGTCTTACAAAATATCTGTGGACTATCCAGTGAGTTTCTTAAAATGCAGTCCCAAGCTACATCATTTTACAAATATGCCATTCAATGAGATTTGTAACCCGACGAGACTCAATGAAACATCCTTGAAAGATTGACAGTACATCACACATGAAATACAGAACAACACAGGTAAACTATAATACTTGTTGAGAAAATATTATGTGTTTCCATCTCGTATCATTCATCAACACAACATAATACCAATAATTTCACCAGTCCTAACATAAGGCCCGCTTGGATCACACTTGGGAACACAAGCATCTCCGTTGGGAACAATTTAAAAGACAAAACTCTGATCCACATAGTCAAAGAAACAGAAATGAATCTGGATGTTGAAACCTAAGGGGTCCACAGTTGGGAGTATTATGTTGTGTTATGTTGATGCGTGCGGAAAACTGAGGGAGTGTATTTATTAAGTTGGGGAAAACCCGACTCAAACACCTCTTTTTGAGCCAGAAAAACACATATAATCCCTTCAAGTTCTGTCAAAATCCTTCATTGATGTCTGAGGTAACATCATGTTTGATTGCTGGCTGGATTTCAATCTGTTGGGCTCTCTCCGGGTTTCATTACAGGACAACAACAACTTGTTTTTTGGCCCATGACTTGACCCATATTGCTGTGCTCCTAACGGACACATGTCAATAGGGCTCCATGGCTGCAATTCCCAGCCGCTGTCTGACGGACTGATGCAATGAAGGTAACGGTGGAAGATAAGGAAAAGTCACAACCTGCCTAACAGCCATCCGGAGGTGAGTTGTTGGCTCTAAGGATTTCGTTTCGGTGCAATTTGTGTCAAACTGTCTAAGTGGAAACTGGGATGGTGTGAAAATGGAGAACAATAACTTCTCAGTGAGATCTGGCTGGAAGGATTTTTTTGTATTTTCATCTTGTTATGAATAGTCTACCCAAAAACAATTCGTCTCTAGGTGATGCTATTAGTAACAATTAATTGTCACTTTGAAATTCAGAGTGTGATACAGTACAGCTACATTAAGAGCCATTAAATATTATTATGGTTTCTCCCATGCAAAACGGGGACCTTGTTATGCAGAGCAATCCAACCCCTGTGTGAAATACTCTTGACATCAGCATTTATAAAGCCAGAGAAAGAGAACTTTTGCTTGCAGCATGAAGGTCCTGAGGGCGAGTGTGGGTCTGCGTGCCTCTTGTATCTGGGCTAATGTGCGTTTCCTTTGGGTGCTTTGCCTTCTACAGCCCAAATGTGTAGTAATCTAGATTTTAATTTGATTGTTTTACAGTTTTGGATATAGAAAATAGCTGGGATAGGACTTGCAAAACCACCAGATCGGGCAACATTTATGACATCACTGTCTAACAGGGCAGAGCTCGTCCCCTCGTCACACTTTTAGAATAGTAATTATACATACATATATCATCATTTCCATCATAACGGTGCATTAAAAAGGTAAATTTTCCACTTGCATTCAATGAGTAATAGCATAATAACTGTTGTCAGGGTATGTCCAGCTGTATTTAAAAGGCACAGTCCATGTCACCGGTATGGACCCAGCACTTCACTCTTGCAAGGTATTGCATAATGCAGCTTCCTTTGTGCTGGGAATAAGTGTTTTGCACAAGAGGAAGAACTTGTGGCTGTAAGGTCAGACTGTCCGTGATCGCTCCGTCATCGCCGCTGTCACCCAAAAGAGCCTGTTGCCTGAGCAACCAAGTTAAATGGCTGTGTTAAATGGCTGTATTGAAGAGTGTGCCTCGCACTGGAGTGGCACGCACACGTCATTCATTGTTCAGGTCTTTGTAAAAGCTTAAACAACACAACATGTCATCCTCCTGAGGAGTGATGACGACACATCAGCTTTCATCAAAGACACAGCGGCTGTGCAGCACTTACATTTCAAAGCCTTTAGGTTTGACCTGTGATTATAGCGCCTACATCAGAGTGTGGTCTCATTGCGTGGGGGACAAATAGCTTTCATCACATTAGCTCGGAACAAATGTGCATTGACCTGCGTACTCACCAACACTGTAGTACCTCTGTGTTTACCATGACCTCTGCAAATACAACAGATACCACAAATTAGAAGTTAGAGTCCATTAGTATCTTGCACAGATCAGTAAGTGAAGAGTAAGGACATTTATTCAAGCACAGCACTAACTGTAAGTACAGCCATTTTTCAGGGATATGTAAGCAAAATGGTTAATGTTTGAATTAGTTAAAAAAAAAAAAAAAACAAGGAAGTATTCACAAGTATATGCCTTGCAATCATATTGAAAAAGGAGATTTTTGCAAGTGTCGATGAACTTAAATGTTTACTCCGGTTTATTACATCATCATTCTGTTGGGAGACTTTAAAAAGTACATGAAGAAAAATGTGACTATGTACATCAGTGTTTCCCATGACAGCATGCTGTTTACATAGTCGAAGTTAAAATAAACATTTCATAACATGCTATTCCTTCCGGTATTTGACCAGTAATATAGCAAGAGGGAAGGGAAAATGCACCGCGCTTTGTTTCTGCCTTTCAAAATATATGAACTTTTTTTTTTTTTCATCTCCACAGATCTCCCAGAAGAAAAAGGCACATTTTTATTTATTCCTCTTAAAGTGAGGAGTCAGCGGGTGTTAGCTGTATGTCAAAACATCAGCTCCCTCAATAACATGTCACACTATGCATTATAACGTTGCATGGGAGTAAGCGTCGCACTTTCATGAAACAAATAGAGTTATGCACATCATTGCCTAAAGTCTTTTTTTCTCTCAAGTAAAAAGAAAACATTGTAGATTCGGTGAAATTGAGGCGGGGAAAAAACAAGTACAGAAAATGCCTGCCTCAGCAACTTCTCAAACACCAAACACACTTTATATTCAAAACAAGAAAAGCAGGATTATTATGATTAATGTGGTGCATGAATGTTTTTAAGCAAATGACAGAGAGCAGAGCTACTGGAACAATGTTGATTCAGAAAAATACACATACTTCGAGTTGTTTGTGTACAGTAAATGGTCCAAAGTGATGTGGACTTCTTAGATAAATTGAATGTTTGTCAGCCTAGATGCCACTTACAGATGGTCTTCTCCTTCAGAGCATGCTCAGTCTGTCAACCTCAGCATGTCGTTTCATGGAATATTAACAAAATACAGTAATCTGAATTTGCACATGCGAGTGTTGTGTTAACAAGTTCTGTTGCCCTTTGAAAATGTGTTTGTTGACCTTTTCTGTTATTTCATCTACTTACTAAACAAAACCAGGGTTTGGATTCATCAGCTAAACAAATATCCCTCCTTGTGGGAATTAGCGATTCAAACTGAATTGATAGAAATCCATTGAAAGAAAACAACGATGGCAGCTCGATTTTAATGTGGATCTTTGGCCTAGAGGGGAGTCCAGTCGCTCCGTCCCGGGCTGTGATTGAAAAACCCCAGGACAGCCTCCTGACTCAGCACACAATGTGGACAGCAGATAGAGGAATCACTGAACCCCTTGGTAATAAAATTCACCGACAGCAGACACATTGTCTCTCAGCCTTTGTGGAACACACATTCACACTGGCTGTATCTTTCTGCAAAGCGCCGGCTGATATCTTGGAGTCGACAACATTTCTATCCACACATAAATCAATTACAAATCCCTTGGCTAATTGTATTTGGACAGTCTGGGAGCACTGTATGCTACAAACAGATGCCTGTGGGAAGTGCAGGTGGTGGCTTTTCTCTCTTGCTATGGGACTATTGCACATTTGTTTGAAGCAAAGTGCTTTTTGGTTAGAGTTAAAGTAGTTCTCTTTCAAATCATGTTAAACTCAAAAGAGCTGAATATCTGAGGCAGTGTGGGAGACAGATTCCCAGGGATACACATGTTCTAATCAGTTATTAAAGGTCTCACAATCTCACTTTTGCTTGAGTGTTAAAGAAAAACACACTTGTTGACCTGAAAAAAAAAGAATTATGCATTTTTTTTTTTATCTTCATAATTGTAGCCATTCTGACTTTGGGTCATTCGCCACATCTGTCAGAGATTGAATAATTGTTTTTCTTACAATTTCTGCTAGTCTCTCTAGTTTTTCTTTTTTTTTTCTTTGTGCACTTAGTGTTACTGCTTCTGCTGAACACAATACAAACACAATACATTATGAGTAACTTATAATATCGCATAATGTCTACCGTCTATTACTTAATAAAGCCTGTTCTAGTGGTTTGTCGATGATACAAATCTCTATGCTACAATATTTACAGCGTTTTAATTATATAAAACATTTAAATATTACATGTTTAGTTTCAGTGTAGTGTGGCAATATTGATTGAGATTAATGAAAATAATGTGTGGAGGTTCTGTGTTATTCGTTTGCATGAAGGAAGAAGAAATCCATTTTATCTGCTCGCAACACATTGTAGAATCAAATGTTGTGAGACTCATTTCATGTAACCCGTTAAGTAAAGCTTGTGTAATGCCCCTGCACACTAACATTTTATTTCACTGCAAAGACAGTGATGTAATTATAGGACTTTTGGCACAAAAAACAGTGCAAATCATTGTTGAAAGGATTCATCATTTAATATTTTTTTTTTACATTCAGAACATCCAATTCGTACAGTAATTATTAAATTTGTCAAGTAAGGACATTAAGCACTTATCATTCTTTGAAAAGTACAAGACAGGTGTCAAAGGATGAGAATCTGGTTCTGAAGGAAAGCCTTTTATTCTCACGTTATAAGACAGTTCTGTGAGGCAACAAAAGGAAGATGATTTGCAGCTTAAGTCAAAAGCATCACTTAAACCCATCAAACATCCATTAGACATCATTTTTAATCTCAGTCCATTGATCCAGAGTGCCGCAGATCAACAACTGTATTACGGCTATTAAATTAAAAGGGTTTCTACTGGATGATACCTGACGGGTCATATGGTGAAAATAAATTTGAAATATACTTTGCTTGCAGGACAAAAGATAAAACATAATCCCGCTCACTGTCTGAAGATAGAAAAGAGAACTTGAAGAGGATCCTTGTCAGACTGAAATATTGTCTATTTGCTAATAAAATGTTCTACCAGACAGTTTTTAGCAGGATTGGTTCACATATTTTGCTCAGATGGTGAATATTCTGATGCACTTGTCTGTCAAAACTTTTATTCATGGTGCAGAATGTATTATACTTGCAGTGAAACCAGAGACATACTGCCAAAGGCTTCTCTCAGCTCACTGTTTTTGTTTTCGTGCAGGTATGTGGCTGTACAACCTTTTTTTTCTGACTGCATCCATAAGTTACTTTTACTGTCATCCAGTTGCCTTGGTCACACAGGGGCTGTAAAACTCAGTTGTTTACACAGTTTACGGGGTCATTTTGTCATTAATTTAACCCACAATTCGGACTTCAAGGTGTCTTGATCTTTTTATTAATTATGTAATGCTTTAAAACTACGAGATAAAAACATTTCCTGAGCCTTTTTACTGTTATGACCTCCAGCCACACATATAAAACCATCAAATATTATTTATGACAATGTTTTATATATTATTTTCCCCCCACAAGCCACACATAGCTTATATCACTTTGATTATTATCTACTCTGGTGTGTTCAAACAGTTGTGTATAAAAACGTTAATTAAATCTGAATTGATCAAAAGAATTGATTCCCAATATATAATGTGAATAATGTGGTTGCTCACATTCACGACCATCACCCAAATCTGCAGTTCCCATCACCTCTAAGGAGCATTTTTGCATCTTTCAGTTCATTGTTTTGGTTTTACAGCCCACACATTTTCTATTTTGGTTCACTAAAGTGTTGTTTCAGGCAAAAAAAAAGCTCTGATAATCAAACTGTTTGCTACTTCCCCAGCAAAAAAACAGCAGACAAGTTGGCAACTAGCTGGTGGACATAGTGAAGCGCTTTAGCAGCTAAATAATCATATATTTGGTTGGTAGAGACCAAAACAGAGCTAAAAAGGAAACTATGTGGACACCAGGACTTTTTAATTAAAGCTAATGATGATTATAATGACCTGTCGCAGTATGTTTGCTAACATGTTAGCCACACCAACTTTATAAGGTGATAATAACAATGTTGTGTTAACAGCTCGCTCAGTTTCCCCCCAAGTGGCTAAAAAAATGAATTATCACTGCTTTAAGGTGAGGAAAGATGTATGACTTGACAGAGCAGGCAGATGGGAGGGAAATGTGATTGTTTACGCCTGTTTGTGCCAAATGAGGTCATCATTAAAGTTATTTTCCAGGAACTGACAGTTTCCTCAAAATTAAAGTGTCCATTTCATGGGGTCTGTCAGGATTCAGAAAAATTTATGTCAGCCTACAAAGGATGGCAAACAAACAAAAAAAACAATAATTTATTCCACATATACCCTACGTCTGAACCTCCATTACTCAAACAGGCGTCACGTCTAAAAGACTTTCAATATTCTCTATCTGAGCGCTGTTCTTAATACATGTTGCTGTTTTCATGAAGCAGCCATCTTTATTAGTGCCGGGCTGTTCCTGAACATCCTTGCAGCAGGAGTGAGTGTGTGGGCAGTGGGGTGGGGTGGATGTGAAGGGTTAGGTGAGATTGTCGAGGGGAGTCTTGCAGAAAGTAATCCCCCAGCGGCACGCCAAGCGAGCTTCTCTGTGGTCAGAGGCTTTCGTCATTCCCGCTCATTAAAGCCCCCCTATCTCTTCTTCTCTCTGCTTCAAATTGCCTTCCCAGCCTCATACTGCGCCGGGGCCAGAGGGTCAACAGATTATCTTCTTAATCCCGTTAATCCGTCCTCACATCAGTCCGGGATGATTCTCACCATAATTGTATTCGCTGCCGCCTCAATTAGAAAGAACCAGGGGTCTGCGGAAATGAGGTGGAATGAGACATCAGGACGGATCAGCTGCGAGGACGCACAAGTGTTTGTGGGCTGTGTGTGTGTGTGTGTGTGTGTGTGTGTGTGTGTGTGGAGGAGAGAAGCAAAGTTCAAGGCTCCGGAGAGTGGGTCGGCTTTGGTTCATCGCTGTGGGTGAAGCGGCGACAGCAGTTCAGCGAGATGAAATGACGACTGCCTGACCGCTCTGTGCTCCTGTCGTCTACGGTTGCCCAGGCTGAGAGCGTAGTTTAAGGACGGAGCCATCGGGTGCAATGACATGTGTGAATCAAAAAGATTCAAGTCAAAGATATAACTGCTGGCATACGTGTGTGTGACGAGGGAAAGTAATATGTAACGATCATGGGTTCACATTGTATGGGCAACTGCGTGTTTCTTCTCCTCATATCCCTGTCAGTGTGACGAGTCAAAGGTTAACCACTCCTAATGGGTGGACATTATGATAATTAGTCCAACTATTAGCATCCTGTCAGATTAGCCTCAGCCGACACCATGCGCGGGCACGATGCGCGAGAGGAAACCTAAGAAGGGTTTTAGCCCTTGGAGAACTTTTCCTTCCTAATGGCTACACACTGTGGGGCAAATGTCTTCAAGCTGCGAGTGATGTTATAGGTAATGGCCAGGAACTAAAGACATCTAAAGAATGTGGCGCACCACACTGATGAGGCACTTAAAGGTTTGATTGTACTTGCAGTTAGTTTTTATTTAGCCTAAACCAGAGGAAAGTGCTGTCAGTTGTGTTTTGTATTTGCTGTATTTGAGTGCACAGTGTCTGATTACATGCAAATCAGTGTTTTTAAACAAAAAGCTATAAATTCAACCGCAGATTGAACTGAGGTTTTGGTAGTGGAGTCCCTGTCGCTAAGCTTTATGGATTTATGCATTCACCCATCCATTCGCAGGGTAAGAAAGTAGCCCCGATGACCGTCTCCCTCGCTACCTCTTCAAGCTCTTTGTGTGGGATCCCAAGGCGATCCCAAACCAAATGGGAAATATAATCCATTCAGCCTGCTCTGGCCCGCCTGAGGGTCTCCTCCCAGTTGGACATACTGTGCTTCAAATGGCTTTTTTCAATGCAAATGAGCTCCTTCTAGTTATCACCCTGCAAAACTCATTTCAGCTGCTTCCATCCTATTCTTTTGGTCAGTTCTTAAAGGTCATGGTCGCAGGGTTGCAAGGTCACCCAACTAGCAAATTGAGTTTCGCCTTCCTACTTGACTCCTCACCACAGTTAAGTAAAATGCAGACATTTCTGCACAAATCTGCCTGTCAATCATACAATTTATCTTTTTATCATCTCGTGAACAAGAAAGTCCTTTATTCAACTCACGTCCAAGGCAAAGGGAACAATCCACCTTTTCCCAACAGAGCACCTCAGAATTGGCAGTGCTGACTCTCATCCCAGCTGCCTCAGATTTGGCTGCAAACTGTCCTCAAGCAAAGTCACAGATCGATTAGGCCAACAGAACCAAATCATCTGCTATCCTGACGCTACCCAACTGTCCACCCCTCGGCTGCACCGACATATTCTGTCCACGAAAATCACAAACAGATTAAGTGACAACAGACAGCCTTGGAGGAGTGCTACACCCACTGTGAGCAGGCTTTCGGCGAGCACTATGTATTTCACTCGCTCTGCTGTTCAGAGCAGTGAAGAGCACAGGGAGGAAGTAGCTGAATATTATCAGTGGCCCTCCCTTCATTTTCTTGTGACATGCTTTTCAGACATAAGGAACTGCTGGCTGTGAGGTGTCAACATCCATCTTATACCCATGAAAACCTGGTGTTTTGGGGGCTATATCTAAGACAATGGATCTACGGTTTGTCCAGTACAAACTATAGGAGTTTGTATTGCATTCTCGCTGCTGACAAACTGCACCACGGCACAGTACACTTGGAGGAGGACTGAGACCTGCACCGTCAGACCTTTCAGAGCTGTTATTTATTTGTTTTGAACGACCTATGCTGCACAAACAAACTGCACTGGAGTAAATGGTCCGTACTGTAGATATGAGAAAACACTACAAACATGCCTGATGTGAAAGTAGACACTGAATTCTTCCAGTTTGCTAACAAAATCAGTAAGACTTTCTGAACTATTATAGAAGTTTCGGATGTGAAAATGTAATTGAAACTAGCGGTACTACAGAAGGAGATTCACCCTATGCACAGGACGTATCTGAACTGATTGTTATTTTCAGATTGTGCTAGAATTTAATTTCGCAAAAACCCTGCATGACTCAACTGAGCCGCATTCCAATTTCCACTCAAATAGACGCCTTGTGTATTGCAGATTTCTCATCTGCACGTGGAATAAACTTCTCACCTTATAAAATCATAGCAATTTCCATCTTCATGATTGTCTTTGCTGCTGGATTGTTTAAATCCATTTCACAGCTAAGCGATATACAGTATATTGTATTATGTTATCCAATGCAGTAACTTGATGATTATATCCGGAGTGTGTAGTGCCCAGGGGCCCCACTTATCCAGGGTGCGCCACTAGAATTAATATGCTACTTGATATTACCAGGGTTCATTGATCTGCTTCAGGTGTGCTTTTCATCCACGTCGCTGTCTATCTTAATGTCTTGGTCACCTTTCTGCATGGCTTAAAAAAAAAATCCTACGCATTAACAAGAACACGCTGAAACACAATAAAATCTCGCAAATGTGTCGGTTTCAGAGGGAAAAAAAAAAAAAAACAACAACACAAAAACATGCTGGGTGTGAGGAAATGAAGCCGGGTGAAACTGTAGGTGTGGTTGTCATCCTTGTGAATGGATTACCCCTTCAATCTCTCTGACCTTCAGTGTCTCCATGTTGGCTGGTGTGAAGTCAAGCTCGGCCGACCTTTGGATTTTTACACAGGACTCCCGGTCCACCGACGTAACCCTTATCTTTCTCCGGAGCTGATAATGCCTTTCCTCCACAGACTCATCTTGATGTGGAAAAGTCAGCTTTCCTCATATCGCTAGATGCAGTAAGAAAGATTATCAGTTGGCAGCCCTGTGTATGTGTCTGTGTGTGTGTTAGAGGAGTCACCTCTGTGACTGCAAAAGACACAGAGAAAGAATAGAAAATTGGTTACATTTCCACAGTGGCACAATGGCCCCTAATTGTTCTTTCAAAGCTTTTACATTTCAAGCAAAGTGCAATAATGACCCAGTTTACTCTTGAGGCATTTTTCTTCCAAAAAAATAAATAAAAAGTTCAGAATACTTATGAAAAAGTGCATCATTAAGACTTGAATGGTGTTTCTTTCGTTCCTGATCAATAAGTGCGGTACAACCTTTCAGTCCTAGACCTTTACGAGGCATAAAGTTCACAATATATTGTGAAGTTAATGCCATTTTGAAGAGCAATAATTGATATTAAAAAAAAAAACTGCAGCCCTAATATGAGACAAACTATCAACAGACTTAAAAGTGGCAGTGTCTATTCATTTTGAAAAACACTTAAAGTGACATCCTTTGTAGAGGATACACTACAATAATACTGATGGAATAACTTCTTTTTAAGTTTAAATCCTCCTCAGGCTTTAACTTCAAATACTACTTTAATGTACCACCTTGACAACCATTTGTTATGCATGTGATGAACTACAGTAAGAATCTGATTTAATCTATAATACTATAATTATAACACCTTTACACTGATTTAAAATAGCCAATACTGAAGGTTAGAAGACAGCCACCTACAATGACGGACAGCTGATGATGCTTGTTACTCGACGTGGCACAGTAACCTCAGCATTTCATGGCAGTGAATGACATATTGTAGCCTAAGTTACCTCTTTTCTCTGAGGCTTTTCTTCACGGTGAATTGGCTCAACTGGAGAGTGAGAGCCACAAACTTGCAGCGACAGGACCAACACACTTGAGTTTATGGCCCAACGTTACAGTAGCTCACGATAACTCATATCTTCCTTTTATGTGTCACATAATCAGTAACTCATCAGCTGATACAAGGACCTTCAGGACGAGCATGCAGAACCACATTAAACAATCGCATCTCGGTGCTTTATCGCCTCCTTCTCCAGCATTGCATGTTAATCCAATATATTTATTTGTAATGAAGTTTATGACCTGTTTGATTTGACTTCGGACGTGATTTAAAAACAACACCTGGCCAGCGGCTTTGACCAGGAAGTGCCAAGCTTCCTTTAAAAACTAGGGTATATAATCTCAAAAATAGGGACATTGCCTTCAGATGAGAAGTAGACGTGCCGCAGATCAATTCCCTGAACTGGATTTGCAGTATCCTCCTTGCATTTCGTACACAACAACACTATTGTGACGACTCCACGGGGAACAACACAGCGCCCCTGCCAGAGCCATTTGGAGCTGAATTAAAGCTTTAGAGAAAATCTTGATTGATCCTGTTTAAATACCGATCATTCTCAGAGCAAAAAAACAAGCAATGCTGCGACACACATGCTGGCTCAATGGAAAATGCGTTCAATAAACATTCGACAGGGTCACGGATAGAGAGCACTCATGAGACTAGAAAAAAAAAAAAACATGTTTCTCTTGCCTCCAAGCAGCACTTCTGCAGCATTAATATTATAGATCATACTACGGATTGATTTAACAATGTCACACACAACAACACTGCTGTACAAAAGCAAGGATGCATGTACTGCATGCTTTGAGTTCAGATGGCAGAACAATGTTTGAGCTTTTATATTTGTCACAAATAATATATATATATATATATATATATATACCACAAAAGAAAACTGTGATTATCTGAACTGCCTGCTATTGTACTTGCAAAATGATGACGTTATCAACAATGTTTGCAGTGTCCAACGTGTATCTACATGCCATCTGTTGCTGGTTTTAAACCATATCAGATAGTATTCACAAGTTCCCAAAAATCTGCATTTCTTAACGATTTCAATAATAGAAAGCGTCCCTGGAGTCAGCCGACGCCTCGCTTACATCAGGCAAATTAGCAGCAACATCCTTTTCTTTCTGCTACCTGACACAACTTGCTACTATCTTTGTTTGGTGCAGGGTGTTTGCTGTGTGTAAAAATACATATTTCACAATAATATAATTAACAATATATTCTTCTTCTAATCTGATGACTGGCTCTAGTTTTAAAAAGTACAGATGAAAAGTTGTTTTTCCTCCGTTTTCGTTCTCTCTTTGAAGGCGCAAACACCTGAGTGACGTGACTTTTGCCTCTACACACACACACACACACACAAACGCACATACACACACACATACATACACACACACACAAGCACACACATGCACGTTGTCACGCTTTTAATTTTCTTAGTATTTTATTTCTCCGAATATTTTTGTTATTTTTCTTTCCTTTCCTTACATCTTGTCAGTTCTTTTTTTTCACGCTTCTCTTTGAGTTGGATAGATTTTATAAGCCCCCTTTTGTTGTCCCAACTTCACAGATGTTTGTATCAACAGACTTATCAAAATCTTTGATTCTCCTTCCTTTTTCTTCGGTGGCTCGTGATCACTTCAAGGGAAGGCTGAGCATCTTCACAAAGCTTGTGCATTTATCACTCAACCATGTTCTTTTTTTGGACTTTTAAAAGCTTTTCACAATCATTTGTGTTGTTCCTTCACCCTCCAGTTAACATGTATTGCAAATGCTAGCAACATTTCTGTCAGCATCACATATTTATTCCCATTCTCTGTCATCTCCATAGCTGTATATCAAACATAGATGGAAGATAAGTAAAGGATATATCTTTAAAGGGATAGTTTGCAGTGTTTATATGTATAAGCCACTGCACCACCATTGTATGCCATAAAGTAAGAAAGCATTTTTCATCATCCAACAGCAAACACAAGTTCATCACAAGTTGGTGAACATGTTCTTACATCTCGAACAATGTTTTCACATGGTATACAAGTAGGTATGTTGTGTAATCACATCTCTTTATCTACAGAGTGAGTTCCATGTTCACCATCATCAAGCCATGCGCTTCTTTTCAAACCCAGGCAGGAATATTAATTATTTTTCTTCTGAGACATTCGGAATAAAATGTTCCTTTTGATATGAATAGAAAAAAGGACCTTGGGGAAGGTTCCTCTTGAGATTATATATTTCTACAGAGATATTCTGCATGTTATACACATGGTTAGTTTTGTTTCTATCATACATTTCTTTTGAAATGTTGGAAAACCTTGAACAGTAAACGGGAGGAAAAAGCATCAGGGCTTAGGGAGAGTTACAACATGCAGAGCTTTCTGCAGCTACAAAACCCCATGCAGCACTCTCTACAATGATTTACAACAGCCATCAATCAGCCCTCCCCAAGTTGGAGAAACTTTCCCTCATAAAATGACATAAAATGATATTATTGCGGTAGGCCTGGGCTGCCTCTGGGACTGCCTCCCTTCCTTTCTCCCCCACCCGGAGTCACAGTTCCTAAACAGGAGTGGCAACAGGACGGGGATAAAACGCTGTACCTGGGGAGCTGCCCCCTCTGCGACCTGCTTCTCAGGCCATCGATCTCACTCAGGAGCCTCCGCACTGGTCCATGGATCTCCCTGATTGAATTCCTCCTGTTCCTAACAGCACCGCTGGTGTTGGCTAGCCTGCGAACAGCAGGCATGACATTATTCAAGTGGGTGAAAGTTGATATGAGTAACATGCTGACATTTTTTTTTACTTTGGATGAGTGTGTAACTGGAGAAGCTGAGTAGGGTTTTTTTAGGTTTTTTTTTTGCATAACTTGACCAACTTGCAAGGTGCATGGAGAAGGGAAAAATACGACCCTGATGAGGGCCACAAGCCCAAATCAGTTATCAGAAGCAAACACTTTTATGCCTCCATTCAACCTGGTCACTCACTCCTGCGTACTCCCTCTGCTTTGTCTACATACGTGTGTGTTCTTGTGCATCTGACAGCTTCCGCCAGCCCGCGTGATTTATCCCGCAGTAAAACACTTGTTATGCAAAGCACTTATTAAAGCGTCAGCGGGGAGGATCGATAAACCATTCTTTACAACAACAGCTTAAGAAAACCTGGTCATGGAGAGACAGCGTGCAGTGGTTTGCCGTGATATACAGCATCGGCGGGTCAAAATTAATTTACTGATGTGAATGTGAGAAACGCCATGCCAATAAAATGGCAGGGAGAAACTATTATGAATCAGCTTGCCTGGCTGTCTGTAACCATAAATACGAAAAACATCATTAGAGGCTTAGAAGGGAAACATCAATTATAACGATTATTGGCAATGGAGATCTACGGGACTGTGGAGGTACGAGCAAAAGAGCTCATGGGACTCTAATGACTGCATGCAAAGAGTCTTTTTGAGTGATGTTTGTGAGCCGAGTACATAATTGTGTGTGTGTGTGTGTGGCGTGTATGTGTTTACAGGGAAAGTGAAGAGGGTGATTGAGAGAGAGCGATCACTCCGATATGCAATCTAAACACAATCTATCGTGTTTGTGTAGCGCTGACTAAGCACATTGCGATGTTGCAGTATCGTCACATGATGGATCTAACCTTAACAGGGACCTGTGGAGTACTCGTGGTGTTCACTGGCTCAGATTATGTGTGTCAGTAAATGACGCTGTACTCTTTAACTGGGCTTGAAATGTTCACAGTGAAAATGCTGTTTACAGCGGGTTCAGGTGCTTGGAAAACAACAATGTATGTACGATCAGCGCGCTTGTCAGCGGAGAATAATCGGCCACAGCTGAACTTTTCATGGTCGGCAGCTGCCAGATACATTTCAGCATGTTTCCATAGCGTTTATGAATAGCTTCTGTTTGAATAGCTATTCAAAGCTTCCTTGGTCTGCAGTGGAAGAAGTATTCAGATCCTGTGCTTCGGTAAAAATAATACAAAAAATGTAAAAAAATACTTCCACTGCAATCAAAACATACTAAAGTAAAAGTAGTTAATATCAACAGTATAAAGTAAAAGTACTTATTGTGAAGAACGCTTCTTTTAAAAGTGCATTATCATGGAGGAGGATACTATCAGGCTACTTACACATGATGTGTGATAAGATAAGATATTCATGCAAAATAACTAGGGATGTTTCAAACAAATAATTTCCCTGACATTTAAACAGAAGTTTAAACTAAGACGAGTCTGAAAGTAAGAAAACACTCTTAATTAAACTCAATTTAATCTATGAGGTTAAACATGGTCAGACAAAATATTGCGTATATTATAAGAACCATTTGGAATCGGCTTTAACATTAGCAGCTGACGGACGCTTGTTTTTTATACATGACATTTCAGTGCAAATGCAATTTATATATAATAATATAATTTTATGATAAAGTCAACCGACTAGTATTTCAACTTGGCTAATCGAGCACAAACCTAAACGTAACTATAGCAGTGAAATAACTGTAGCAGAGTAGAAAAAGCACAACGTTTCTCTCCACCACTGCCCTGTATCCCTCCTGTTTGCAAAACTACTAATACATGCAGAACTAATTATGTTGAAAGAGGATCTGGATCCACTGTAAGTACCAATGATAATCTCCGATGGTCTTGATATTGATTCTTTTCTGCATATTTTTGGATTAATGCGGACTAATTTGCTAGCTCGCTATGTTATGTGAAGAAGACTGATGTAACAGCGTGAAAGGTAAAAGCGAAAGCACATGATGAAGCACGGGAGTTCCCATCTCAAGCTGCCTGAGACCATGACAAAGTGCATGCAATCGAGACAATTTTGTGGAATCAACTGTCAATTCAGGATCAATTTGTAAAAATGAGAGTGAGTGATGCATTAAAAATACATTTTCCAATCGTTTCATCACAAGTACATACACTTGCAATGAAGTTTAGGTTTAAGTTTGACAATCCTTCAGCGTGATCAATCATCTTCCTTTGATTTAAATGCTTTTAAGGCTATGCCGTCTGAAATCGAAGGGAATCGCAGTGCCATTCGTGCGCCAAAAATACTGAAAGAAAATGTACGTGATTAAATCCTGCAACAAAAGAAAAAGGCCCTCCTCTTATTTTATCCCTTTCAAGGTACAAAGAAGATTGTACAATCATCAGCCAGACATTTACTTCAGCGCTGCATGAATCATAACTATTAATATAATTAATTGAAATGGTTCTACACCTGATTCATGCTGCCATGCATCACTTGTCACTTTAGTTAGTTTGCACTTTGTCTCTTGGAAACAGTGAGTTTAGAGGGGTGGGCTGCAGGTCACCTCAGATGATTGAATTATATGATTAAGTAAAATACTCCCTGCTAACACAAGTTTAATAACTGTGTTTAAAGACTGTGTTGGTACAAGTATTGGGCATGAGTGACAGATGTGAAGGATGCTTTATACTGAAATTATATCTTAAGAAATTCAAAAGGGCATGTAGGTAGATGAAAGCTGTCGTCACACCAGCGTGGCTGTAAAATGCAAAGGCTTTTAACTTCCCAGCAGGGGAGAGTCTGCAGGAAAAAAAAAAAATCACTGGTCTTGTTGAGGGGAACTGCAAACTGAAAGTGTTTGATCACAGTGTTCAGACTTGTGCTGGAAAAGCAGTTTGTGCATTCTGAGTACTGTTAGCACTGCTGGCCTGCACAGCACTAGAGGGAAAAGAACAATCTGAATTAGAATATGTATTCATTTAGTAAATCCCCTTATACCTCCACACTATTTTCCTCCTTTTGTCCATTGTTGATTGCACAGACCCTTACGTCTGTCTCCACAAAAGAAAGAAACGCTCCTCCAAGTGAGGGTCGTCCACCCCAACAACAAACAGGCGTCCTGCTGCCCATTTGCAGGACACTCGATTCCATTAGCTTCTCCTCACCTCTTCAACATATTTACTTGAGAAGTTTATATATTTAACTATTTGCCAGCCTGTGGCCCAAAAGGTTGTTGAAACAGCAAGCGGTCTGCCATTTATGTAGGAATAATTATATGGAAATGGTATTCACAGGCCGCTGTGTTGCTCCGGAGCAGCCGGTATTGAAGTGACTGGCAGCAGTGTGAATAGATTGTCCTCAATGATTTGCTTTTCCTTCCAAGCCAGCCGTGTCACCAGCCAGGCTTGGCCTTATCTACGTGTGTTTAGCCTTCTGTACCAGCCGCTCGGAGCGTGCGCCTCTCACGCGCTAGGCTTGACAGGAATCAGTCAATCTGAATAGGGAGATGTCATTTTCTGATCTGCTTTGCTTTATAGCATGGCAGTTTCATCTGGCTCTGGATGCACTGGACTAAACAATCTCTCTCTTCTCTCCAGCAGCTTCAATTCAGATGAAAATTGTAATGATGATTATTGTAATTCAAGAATCAGAACAATTTTCAACTTACAAAGTGCTGTAAGGAGGAAAATGTTTGAACAAACTCACCAGGGATTACTCATTCAAATAAAAATCTCCAAACTCTCCAGTTGAATCATCAGCACGTTTGGTGAGAGACCAAAGAAGAAAATATCTGTTTTTTTGATGTAAACTCCAAAGCAAGCCTGTGGACATAACTGAAACAACTTTCTAGAGGATGATATATCGATTTAAATAAAGGGGTAAAAAGCACATAGAGCAGCATTTATATAGAATATATGGAGAAAATATAAAATAAAGCTGGTTTACAGGTCTTATCGGCTAATTTGCAGCATTTTCCACTTTTGGTAGTAGCAAACTGCCACCGTGTTAACTGTCACTGAGTCCATCCATTTCATTCTGCACAGCCTCTCTCAGCATTTGCTTGTATTCAGAACTTTAGCAGCAGAGTTAAGACTTTCAGTCAATTAGAGAAACACTACATGATAAAAGGCTGAGACAGACTGAGGTACTTGCAGTTAATTGATTGGTGGCTGAACAAAGCTAACGCACAATGATGTACATGCTTCCATTTAATTACAAGCATTGTGGGGGTGGAGGTGGCTTAGGGAGGTTCAGAGAGAAATATTTTATCTTTTTGAATATGAAGCACCTTAAAGGTTGTCTGGGAAATGCATTTTTTAAATTTTTTTATTCTTAAAATGCTTGGTAGTTTTTAATTGGCCTTAAAAGAAGTGGGAACCTGCAGAGGAATAATTACAGGGAGAAATGAGTTATTGTTCGTCGCAGCTGATTGTAAACAGCACGTTTACATTTCACTGAGATGGTTGTACATTAATGTGCGCTGTGCTGCATTCTCCCTCAGACTCCAGATTTAGCTATCAACATCATAGTGCAGGTTATTTGTAAATGTTTCGATTCCGCGTGCTACCAACCTTAATCAGCCCATTTCACACTCCCGGTCTCTGAGCCGAGCCGATCAGAAATCATTACGACAGATGACTGATTATCTCTCTAAAGGTTGGTTCTATAGCACTGTATTGGAAGGAAAAAAAACATATAGTTATGTAGGCGGGGAACTCTTTGAAAGCCACTAAGTGCATACAGGTTTTCAAAAAGCAAAGTGTGAGCGTGTCAAGGTGAAACACATTTTTCTTTCTCCTGCACTTTGCAGCGAGCCAGTGTTATGTAGCAGGAACCTGATTATCCAGAAAGGCTCAGACAAACATCACCACGATGAACGAGGCCATATATTGAGCGGAGTGTGTTTCTATCTGCCAGCAGGCAGCTGAACGCGACGACAGCACAAGTGACCTTCCTAAACTTGATACTTGGATATTTGGCTAAATTTCTATTCAAACGTGAAGTACTCAAGCATACAGATTGAAGAACATAAAGTTATTCTTGTCTGTACTGTACGCTACAACACTCACTTTGACAATTTGAAAATAACATCTGGGAAATGAACCACGATTCCATCTGAAAAATGTCTTTGAGTGAAGTAAGTGAAATGGCTGCAGGAAAAGCTAGAGTAACATCTCTATAATTTCCTGTAAAGTCATACTTTTATCTGGCTGTAATTGCATTGGCTGAGCAGAATTCTTTTCTGTTGAAACTAGAGGTCAGGCCAATAGGTTTATGTAATAACACCATGTTGACATGATGCTGTGGTTTCTAAATCCAGTTAGTCCCTCCCAGACAACTCTACTATACAGATAGAGACTGAAGGTTATTGAATATCCGCTGAAACAAGTTGTTTTCATGATCTGGTAACTACATTTCAATGTGGTCAGTGGAATCAGTAAATCAGTGAAGAAGTGAACTGATGCAGCAAGTCAATCTTAAATTAATCATTGTAATCGCGCTGCTAATGGTTTTCTAATGGAGGTGTCTGTGTAACCAGTAAACATTAGCATTTACATGATCCTCTGAAATGAATATCATTTTTTTCATGCCTTGGGTGAATCAGTTCCACAAAAATAGTCATACTGAATGTAATGTATTCAGCAATCTCTGTTATTATTGCTAATACGTTTTCAATGTCCCTTGCTGTTTTTCAATCTAATAGGATTTTTTCACCTCCGTGGTAAGGGTTTGGAGTCAATCTCTAAGATTTTATGGCAAATATGAAGCTCCTTTAAAAGCATAAAATGTTTCTGATTGCCTCTGAAAACCACTGCCGCTCTGATGAAATTCTTTGTCTCATCATGTGTGACATTGAAGTCTATCCGAAGGGCACCAATATCGTTTTTTCCCTTACATTACTGTGCTTTTCTATAACCTTCAACATGAACATGGCTTTTGTTCCTGACACTGGCAAAACCTTGATTTGTTTCCTATCAGATAAAAAATGATAATGGCATCGAGGAGAGCGAGGATGACGTGGAAATATGAATCGTCTGGTGAATGACGAGTCTTAAGGGCTCATAAAGCATGCATTTCATTTTGATACTATTGAATGTTCATGTTGTGTTGCTGATAAGAGGTGAAAAGTGCCTTTAAGAGTCACATTCACATATATAAGGTCATCTATTGTAACTCCTAAATCATGTAAGGTATTACTGTACAGGGTTGGCTCTCAGAAAAATATTGTTTTTTTTCTTTTTTTTGGGAAACTCTGTGCTTTCACATGCACAAACGATGAAACAGACTTATATGAAAGTGAGACGAAACCTTAATGACTTTCTCGAGGTAATAAGCTCATATAGTTGATGACTAAACCCCTCTCCTCAACAGTGATTAGAGGTACTTCAAAGCTCAAGGAGCATTTTATATTTCATTATTTTGTAGAGTATGTTGATTTGGGAAAGTTTACACTCCAGCAACCTGGGCAAAACCCTAAGTTAGCGTTACCTTTGCCAAACACAGACCCAGGGTCACATAGGATTGTTGTGCAGGGGTGTTTAGGAGAAATGGCGTCATTCAGTGGTGACGTGGATGGAAATGAGTCCCTCTCTCTCTCTCTACTCCTGCCGGGAGCAAGCTCGGGTCGCAAATGACTACGGTTGCCAGACTCATATTTTACTTTCTCATTAGCAGTAACGGAGGACGAGGTAATTACTGTGTTGGAGTGGCAGCTAGAGTCTGAGGTAAGAGGAAGGAAGCTCCAAATAATGACATGTGTATTTCACTGAGGCTGGTTCCAGCCTGGGCGACAAGCCGCCAGAGTAATCTAACTGCAAAGCTGTGCAAGGAAATGTGTGTGTTTGTATGCATGCACATGTGATTTAGCCTGAGATCATGAATAATACAGAAGCCCTTTTATGTAAACACCCCATAAGTTGAACACTCAACCAATTACTTATAAAGAAACACAAAGAAGGTAGATCTGGAAGCCTGGGGGAAGGACGACAACAATTTACCATACGCATTAAAAGACAAAAGGAAGCAAGCGGTGATCAAGTCAAAGCCCTTGAGGTTACTGCTGGTATGCACACACACACACACACACACCAGTGGCATCCCCTATGTAGCTCTTCCACCTGTTGCTTACAATTGTGCTGTAAACCTGCAGAAGCTTTTCATGACATTGATGTCAGATAAATGAATACAATTGCACACCTAGTTTAGATTCCTGACACAGGAACTGTTCACTCCTCATGCAAATCTACAGTGAAAGCAACAACAGCCTAAAATTACTTTTAAGAGCATAATGACGTGACATTGAGTCAGAGAAACTTTTTTTAGGGCAGCCAATGCCATCGAGTTCCAACCCAAACTCTCTTCACTTATTTAAAATGTTATGCATGGATGGCTCATATTCTGCGGAAGCCCGAGTCATGGTCACCTCATGAATACATTTCTAATGCAGAGCTTCAGTTTTCAACATTTCTATGGAAAAGAGTGTCGTTTTCACTCTGTGGTCAGTTATGGATGTTTCTTTGCCCACGGGAAAACACAAAATTGAAAGTCAAGACTGAAGTGAAGACAGCAGAAGACATCTTCACACACTCTTTTCTTATGCAGCACTGTTATGATTCATGTAGATGTTTTTCTATACAGAAATAGTTGCTGGTGCTGTTTTCATCAAATGTGGTGTAACACGACAAAGATGCACGCACTTTTAGATTTCATGCACATAAGTCAAATTTGCCTCTTGCTATTGTGCTCATTACATCACTTCTTTCAAGCAGATATTGCTGCTCAAAACAGTAATGTATTCATAGTAAAGAGGCTTTGGCAAAAGGAAAATATATCCTCTCATGTTTTGCCTTTATTCCTCTTTGGAGGAATTTCTTCCAGGTCTTATCTTTTCTATTAATTCTGTTTCCCTACACCGCCAAAGTCTTTTATTCACAAACTCTAACATCCTCATATCTGACCAATCATCTTTCTCCCCGACGTGTTGGTCTTTTAATATCATAACTATATGCAATATCATTGTCTGCCAACTAGTGTGCATCAATCATCTGCCAATGTCTAACTCAACCGAGTTTCCACGAGCCACCTGCCAGTTTTACGCCACCGAGGGATCCTGTCCCGATTGATTTTAATTGATTTCTCCTGATTAAATGAAATTATTACACTATTTGGCCAAATGTATGTGTAAATACTGATACTGAACGCACCTGCTTCTGAGATAGTTGGACGTGCGAATATCTCCTTTGAAAAAATGGTATCATCTGTACCTCAAACAACACGGCGCCACCAACGCAGCCCCCCCCTCCCCCCCACCCCCGCGCTGTTTTATTGCAGAGCTGGATTTGGTCTAATGTGGCAGAAAGAGAACAAATCCCTGCAGCCAGGTTACAACATCTTGTGGAAACTAAGTAATATTTGGCTGTCCACATACTTCTGGCCATGCAGTGCATGTCTGCACTGTCTGTTTAGCTTCTCCGCAGCGTCTTACACACCAAACATCTACTCTAAAAAGTGCTCAACCAAAGCTGCTAGATAAAGCCTGTCGCTATGGACTCGTCTGTTGTTGGTGATCCTTGCAACGGGTGCTCAAACAAATGTCAAGGTTTAATTAAATGAACGGTGATTAGATGAAAATTGATTTATATATTCTGCAGGCTACTGAACACGCTATGTGGGTTTTATCCAAGTGACCAAGGTTTGTATCTAGGTCAGTAAGCAGGAGGATCAAACATTAAGATGCTGATGTGACCTTTAGTATTCTACAGGATAGATAGCAGCAGTTAAGCCATTGAGATGTAGCGTATAATGATGATACTACACAGTGGTCTTCAAACAACAAAAGATCATTCATCCACCTACATACGTATCTCACTACTACATAATGATTGCGTAGGGGCACAAGGTTAACATCTTGAAATTCTGCCAAAATCTGCAAAATGTACACACATACATTTATATATATATATATATATATATTCACACCCACATGGAAACAATAACTAGGTCAACTCAAGATACCCAGGCAGGAAAGTGTGGTTCTTGTTATTAGGAATGAATTCTTCAGAAGATTGCTAAACATGCTTGTGCAGAATCTGCAGTAACAATGGGAAAGTTTGAAAGTTTCCCCCAAAACTGTGCTCATGCCTTCATCTGCCTCAAGCCACCAGCGGCCAAGACAAACACAGACACACAGTCTCACAGAGTATATAAGACGAGTCAATGCATCCTACTCAATGTCATTTCAGTTGCTCTTTAAATAGGTATAAATGATCAAATATAGACACATCCATTTAGGTTGCATCTCTTTATGCAAGATAGCGTTAAAATGAATTCTTGAACGCTGAAGTTCATCCAAACATGAACCTGGAATCAAGCATGTGTAAAATGTGCTTTATGATCAGCCAAGAAAATGCACTTCTAGTGGTCAATATTCTTTATTATGCAGTTGCTAGGTAACAAAACAGTAAATTATCAAAACTATTTTTAGATTACGCTCGTCTTCACTACCTAATGCTCTCACGGTAGTCGTGTTACGCTTTTCCAACAAAATGTTTTTAGAAAAAAAACAGCGGCTATATTAAAAGATAACATTATGAATGGTAACCATACAAACCTTTTTGCAATTAAATCTATTTACATACATGATACTTCGGAAAGTAAAAGTTATTGTGAGAGGGAGCAACACACAGGAGTAAGCTGCACACAACCAGCCAGTGAAGTATTCAAAATACCGCTTAAGGTATTGTTTTTATGATAAATTCCACTTCATGCATAAAGAGCAATTTAATATTGGACCTGATGCATAATTTACATGTAATCAGGAATGATTTACAGTCAGACAAAACCTGCCCCACAGAGATATTGACCACTGCGCCACAGACTGTACACTCGCAGATGAATTTCAGCACCACGGACAGCAGCACTTTTTCAATCAGTGTCCAGATAATATTGGTAAAGCCGATGTGTTTGAAACAAATCACAGATGGGGGCATTTAATTCAGACCCGCACACCCACAGATGGAATTGGATTTCATTGCCTTGTGTGAGAAGTACCCTGCGCCACACTTGCATTAAGTCTGCAGTGGTATTGCACTTTCAATATTTGACTTCCTGACATACTAACTAAGAAAGCGGCAGCATTACATCAAGGCCATTACTCCTCGGTTGTGGGAGAGTGTTATGTGTGGCAATGACTTGTGTCATGTCCCATTAATAATGGTAATGATAGCATTAGGGGGGAGCTGTGGGATGTAATTCAAAGATCTGCCAAGTGCGAGTGACAAGGTCATTTCTAAATGACAGTAAGCAGTCCTGACATTCGCTCACAAGGAGAAATGTTTACACTTTTTTTTTTTTTTTTTATCCCTCAAAGTAGCATGACACCAAAGCAGAAACAAGACTTACTCTCTGTTAGTAACCAGTAGCGAGCAGCAAACGCCTCATTAACATATGGTTCGTCTGAATTTAGGCATGGCAAGTTTATTTATATCGCACCTTATCATACACAGAGCTCATTCAAAGTGCTTCACACGCAAAAGATTTAAAAAAAAAGACAGAGTATAAAATACAACCAATAAAAGTACAAATAAGTTCTATGAAAGTTTAAAACCTAAGACTTTCATCTGCCTCTCATCAGCAGCAGATGTTTGATGTCACAAGGAGACATTAGACAGCCTCGATAACCATTAGTCCATCCTGCCAAGTCTCTCTATATTTCTTTAAGATCATAAGGAGAGATGTTTTCCACTTTTCACTAGTGCAAATTACAATTTTGATTTTCTTTTCTGGCAATACTTTAAAAAAAAAAGAAAAAAAAAAAAGAAAAATCATTTCCAATGCAGATTCATGGATTTTGAAAATGTACGTATATCCCTTAAAAAGGGTTTGTATATGATGTTTATAAGATTTGGTGCTATTTATATTATATTTATATCAGCTGGGACCACATTTCTAATATATTTTTTAATCTGAATGATTGAATGCATGTTTTATTTAAAGAGGCAGTGGGGTGTGGTCTCCTTCCTGCTGGGGAGAGTCACGTAATGAGCCACACAATATCAGCAGGCTGGTACCTGGTTCTGGTTCTCTCCTGGAGGGTCGATGAGAGCGGCTCACGGCCACACCACCCTGAACACGCCCGCACTCCTGCAACCTCGGGAAGCTAAGCCGAGTGGGCCGACCCAGCAACCAACTTTCTTTTCCCATCCCTCCTCTCCTTCTTTCATTTCCACACTCTCATCAAACGTATACCGCATCCAAGCCCTTTCAGAGAACATGTTAATATTTTGCATGCTGATTTAACATGTGATATATACAACAGATATTCTTGAATGAAAGCAGGACAGCTGTGGTTAAGAACATATTTCACTCCCTCTGGATCATGCTGGCAGCCTGATATCAATACTCTTTATATAATTAAGCTGCGAACATCACACATTATTCATCTGTCAGAGGCACTCCCAAAATTGACGGAAGGAATTTTACACACAATTAATCACAACTATGGCATTACTCTGCCGCTCTTTTTGTTTGTTTTTCAGCATGTGCTTTCAGCTGAAATCTCTGAGTAAGGTTTCAATTTCTCTGTCAAAACAAATCACAATGCCACCAACAGCGAGTCCTCAATTAGTCATCAGACAGTAATTGAGTGTGAGCATGAAAACAGTGCAGCTGCTGGGCTTTTCACATCGAGATGCATTTCAGAAATGTTAACATTGTCATGGCAATGGTGTTCTTGGAAAACACTGAATCATAGTAATTAAGACATGGTTAAAACAAGCACAAATGTGTTTAGTGACAAATGTTACTGAATAACAAGTTGTATTTCATGAAATTTACTCTATTGACAAACCAGCTTCTACTGCTGTGAGATCCATTTATTGTATTCAGTGTTTCTACTGCTACACAAACGTCTTATTATGCAGTACCTCTGCTGGAGAACATCCGTATTTCTAATGGCGAGGACCCTTGTGTCTCTACAGGACAACAAGGCGTTTTAATTAATATTTCTAAAGCATAAAAGCAGTCGAAAGTCAGAGTTGGCAAACATATTCCAGGAATCCAAGCAGAAATGAGGTTTCTGCTGAAAGAGTTAATCCCTCTGATGGATAAGTGTGTATGTCATCGCATTAGAGATGAGCCACAGCTCCAACCACATATGGAAAAGGTTTAGATGATGGAGCAAGTTGCTGCAGTGTTGGCTTTAGAAATCATACATAACAGTCAAGAGACTTAAAAAAAAAAAAAGTAAATCCAAAAGGTATTCCTATTCATGGGCTCAGAGTTGATTTGTAAAGCATTCGTAAATGATTTATTGGCCATCACTAAAATACTATCACTAAAACCTGTTGCGTCTGCTGTCATCATGCATATGTAAATCGCATTATGTCCTTAGAAAATGTCTCTATTTTCCTCACATAACATGCATATATAGCAGAAGCCATGCAACCAGACTGTGGCAAATTCATTAAAAACCATTGCAACATTTGATCCCTTAAAATTATGCAATGCGTCTTCCACAGATATGCATAAAGCTTGACAATAGTTTATCTAACTGCAGCCAGTTGATTGCAATGTTTAATCACGCTAAATGGTTGCTTAAGCTGACTTCACATAGTTTAATATGTGGCATCAAAGCTTTGGCCATGAGAAAGGCTCAGCCAACACTAATGCCCTTGTGTTACATGTGCAGATTGGTGAGGTTAGCTGTGTGTCCCTCAAAGATTTGCACTTCTAACTGATGATGAAGGATCTGTTTCCTGACGCTGAGCTCTCTGAGGACTTGACACGTACTTTTCAGAGTGAATAAGGCAAAATAGCGTGCGATTACATATGTGAGTCACAAAATAATTGAGATGCACTGCAGGGTTTTTACTGGGGAAGAGACATTTAACCACTATTTTTTTTTACTGCGCACCAACTATAGAACTGATATCGTGTACCTCCGAGTGATGTCTTCACCATGGGGGAGACGTCTTTCTGGAGGAGCTGTAGTTTCTACTGTGGAACATCTTACAGCCAACAAACATATTTTATTCAGAGCCGTGTTAGTGCAGTGTATCAGTCCAACTTTAATGCAACAACAGTTGCTCCAGCTGCAGGAGCTGTTTCTATCTGATTGAGTGAGAGTGCTGTTGACCTTCAGCCATTTTACTGAGACTGTATTAAAAAAGCCCAGCCAGAGCCCTGATTTTATGGCCGAGCCTTCCCAAGGTCCCACTGACCTGATGGATATTACAAGGATAAATCAAACTTTCATGCCAACACACTCATCCACAGTAGGAGATGAAGCATGACTGTGTATTGAAGAATGGCATGACTCGGAGTTAAGGAGCATGCGTGTGCGTCACTGTGTGTGTAAGTGGGCATTTTACGGCGTGAGCATGTGTGTCCGTTTAATAACAGTTCGGTATGTTGGTGGTGTTGTATGTGTTCAGGTGTCAAAACATGTCAATGTGCTTCTGTGTCTGAGGGTGTCAGTCAAACGCATCACAAAGACTGTGACCAGTCAGCACATGAAAGCAGTCCGCATTGACAGCCGCAGCATAGATAATTTGTCAGTGAAAAGTTTCAGCAGTAGCTTTTGACCACCCCACAGCGCCGTGTCACCGCTGTGAAAGCGGCGGAGAGGAGCGTTATTTAATGTGCACACATCAACTTCACATTAACAATGCAGACACACAGGGTGAGGACAGTGGTGGATGGCAGATCTATTTCATAACTGACCAGAGTCTCATATCCAGGGGCACGCAGGGTTTGTCATCGTGGGATTTAAGCAGCAGTGTGTGCTGACAGCTTGATAATGCTGCCCTGATTTAGACACCAAACTGTGCTCCTCTGGATTTAAGGGCCGATAGTCTTAATGACACGCATGTACTCAATGGCTTCTCACTTCTAACTGTGAAAGCCTCTTATTTTTGCTGAGCAGCTGAACAAGTCAAGTGTTACACGAGACAAGATTAGGTATTAGACAGCATGTGTTTGGTCTAAAACAACAGTTTTGTTTTGTGATGGAAGTTTAAAGCAGGTTGGCTATAAAACATGAAAACTAATGGAGGGTGAAAGATCACCATCTGCTTTGCATCTATCAAGAAACTTCACACCTGTCCACACACTGTACACCACCATGTGCTCTCTTCTTCAAGCTATTTATATAATATATATATATATATATATATTTATTTATGCACTTATAAGTGCTGCATCTACACTAAAACCAGAGGAATAAGCAGAGGCAAGTGAAGAAATGTCATAGTTTCTGCAAGCAAGTTTACTTTTTGTGCATCTTCTTTATATCAAACTACCAGCTTTTTCCACCTGAGGCACGCCTAAGAAAGCGTTTCCCAAATGTTTCCTTGTGGGTGATTCAAAATGTGCATAAGAGAGATGGATAAACTCAGTAATCCTGGGTAAAAAAATGAAGATATTTATTGTGGAACCCATTTGGGCAACAAATAAGAGACAAATATCCATGTAACATGTAACAACCTGTAACCTGTCACCTCTGCTGAGAGACGCTCAATACCGTCCCCACAAAGACTGACTTTTAAAAAACGATTTCTGCAATTAATGCAGTTTTTAGTAACACCAAAAGAGATACCGTATGCCTTCTGCCAATGAGACATCATATTAGTATTCAAAGCGAAGAACATCCTCCTGGGTATTGTGCTTTTTATGTGACAGCTATCAGTTCATGTGCTGAATTTTTACACAACAATAAAAAAAACAGGAGAAAACAACAAAAGCTAACTACCTCTGTGGATACCATAAAAGCTATTATGACAGCTAGTAATGATGACCTGGAATGTTTCATTGAAACTGCCTGTTCAATTGTTGTCCATCTAAGCCTTCAGACATCATGGTCAAGCATTTTAAGAGCTACAAAAATCCACGTTTTTAGTTTGCCTCCTCTCCCCATAGAGCTTCTCATTCAGTCGCTTGGTTTCCCATTGCAGCGTTTCCTGTGCCTTTTTTATCATAAATCCATTCCTGTTGTTATTGGGTCAGACTTACTCTCCATTGGGACCTCATGTTGCTTTAAAAACCAATAACAGAGAGCCTCTGGCAAGTTTCCGGACAATTTATCATTGTTGCTAAGTGTAAGCAGGGCACTGTGGTGATGTTTACAAATTTAAAGGCAGGTTATGGCAGACACTGAGTGTGAGTGTGTGAGTGTGAGTGTGTGAGTGTGAGTGTGTGAGTGTGAGTGTATGTGTGAGTGTGTGACCCTACTTTCAAACTGAGAGTTTTAACATTGTACTATGATTGTTTACACTTTATGTGAACCCCCCCTGCAGATTTCGCTGTATTTTAAACAGTGCTATATTAAATAAATGCACTATCATTTAGCACAACAAATTCACGCTTTATCAGAACTAACTTGTTTAGAGAAGTGCAGGTGAAAGGTCACATTTTGATTGCTCCGATGAATGTATGAAGGGTGAAAGCGTCTAAATGTTAAAGAGCAAAAAATGGGGCAGGACTAAAATGAACACAATGAAATGACTTCTGTCTGCCGTCTGAAGGTTTTACTGTTGGGTTCTTTCAGGACTCTGAATATTTGATGGGAAGCGAATGCTTAAATGAGGACTAAGTCGAGTAAAATGAACATAATAAAAGGAAAAGACGGCACGTCGTGATCACTTCATTTGGGATTTTTTTGAAAGAGGAAGCCAAGTTATTATTATACATTAGTTAAAGAGGACGGGTACTCTTCTGCAGCGTGCAGCCCCTGAATTAAGCACATCTAAATCCTCTATATGAGAAGTCACCAAATATGACACAGGCTCTTGAATGTGAGAGGTAGTCAGCTAGAGGCAGAGCTCTGCAGGTATAAGGAGGCTGATCTGAACATCAATAGCAACAAGCTGCGACTGGAAAACACTTTTTCAACTAAATGAACAGGGCGCAACCTCCGAGTCCAACTGTGGCGAGGTGAGAAGCTGCCTCGCTGCGTGGGCAGGGGAGTGAACATGACATGAACACCAAAGAAGGAAAATTATGATAAAGAGTGCGGGCAGGTCCATCATGCTTAATTAAAGTTACACAGGCTGGAACTGAATTTGTTTTTCACTCTCCCTGCCAAGAAAAAATCTCTGATTGAGGCAGGATGGCAGGTTACTAAACTGTGATGAATGAAAGAAGCGTGAGGCCAAGCGCCTTTGGTTTACAAAACACTTCTGCTTTTAGTAAAGTGATGTGACACTAAATGAATCAAAATCTAAAACAATGTCTCTAACCAGGTTCAAAGTTTCTTGGTACATTTCTCCACCAAATAACCTGCATTTTGCTGCAAAACAGAGATGGAGCCTTGCTTTGGCATTTGAGATTAAACAAAGCTGAAATACTGTTTGCATGACTGACAGGGTTTGGGGATTTGCCCTTTGTGAGAGCTTTCCTGATTGGTTAGATTATTCTCTAAGAGGTTATAGAGAGAATGTCAAACAAGGAAGCTGTACTAGCCCTGACATTGACTGAGAATAAAGACCGACTGGTGCTGCCGACTTATCAAAACGCTATTTTTATTAGTTGAGCTATAATGAATAAAAGATCAAATACGTGATTATATCTGGTCTGGTGATTATATCTGGTCTTTACTGCACTGTTATACTGCACAATGATCCAAAATATTGAATGTGAAATGTCACCAAGACTAACGACTCCATTTCCAGTTAACTGTGAACATTTTTTGGTCATGATGGATGTGTTTATAGTGTGGCAAATGACCTTGACAACAGATGGTGATTATATTTCCACTCTTCTTTTTTTTTTTTTTCCCCTTTTTTCTCCGCAGCCCTCTTTCCGGCCAACAATACAGAGCAATTAACACAAATACAGAGAAGAAGACACTAAGACTGCAGTGTTTCAAAGGCTGAATCAGACATGAAATCACCTTTCTTTTTTTTTTTTTAAAGACACTACTCTCTTTAATCAGGCTAATTAACCAATAAATGTTATACTGAATGCATGAAACGGTCACGCGTTGGCAGCTTATGCTTTAAGTAATTACAAATAAATGCACACTGAACATGTAAGGTGTCTGTACTCTGATGCAAAGCCTGATTTCAGACCTCTAAACTGCTGCCAATATCTGATATCTGATAGCTTTGTAGGCGGGATTAAGAATGGGGATGTCACCTCCGCGCCCAGAACCAGAAGAATGGCCACGAAAATGGCAACGTGCAGATAAGATCGACTCAGCTGTACGGGCTGTTGCAAGTCAACTTAAAGGAATTACGGCTCTTAAAAAAGCATTTGCAATCTCTAACGCAGCCTTTGTGTCGACTGAAAACGTGCGATGGATACGTTACTCACTGCTCACAAAGAAAAAAAGACAATAAATTCCCTGAAGCATTTCACTATAACATTAAATATTCACAACTAAATAAGCTCCTTTGTATTATTTAGTTATTTAGAGTTTGACGCTCAACAAGACGACAGCCGTGCTAGCAGCTCGGAGTATGTTAGCTCGGAGCTAAAGGCTAAAGTCAGCATGCTAACGTGCTCAAAAGGCAATGCTAACGTGCCATGAAAGCAGCTTTAACATGCTTTTGAAGATATTCCAAATAGAGTCAGAGAGCCGCTGGATGTGAAACACAAAGGAGAAGCTGATCTTTTACATGGCATTCAAAATTCCCAAATGAAACATAAGCAATTTATCCAACATGTGGGTAAGGTTTAACTTGTGCACGTGATTTACAAGGGTCAGTAAAATACAATGTTAATTACTTACCAAGGTGTCACTAAATCAAAAGGCAAATATCAAACGCTGTTTGAGAAATGCTTCTTATTTTCTTCCCCTTTTCGCTTCATAATTTCCCTTACATGCCTCATTTACTCATTTAATATGAATTGCTCATTATAAGTCAATGACATTAAATGCTCACGTTAATCCCTGCACATCATGAAACATTATTTCTTATCACTGCGGTTATCTTTAAACGTTAAACTTAGTGTTCGGTCTGTGTTGCCAACGGTGAAAGCAAAGTATCTACTGTTTACGACAGTTTAATTACTCATTTGGAAGTTCAGGGCTGACCTGGTTGATTTGCGATATTTTCCAAAGAAATCTATGATGTTTTAATGAATTTTGATTTATGACTTTGGCCTGGTTTCCTGAGCTCACATCATACAGTCTACACCTCGCTGAAAAACGACTGAAGAAGAGCGTATAACTAGTTCAAACTCAAGAAGTTTGTCACTAACAGTAAATTGGAGCTTGGATCTACTGCGGCATTCAGCCAATTTACCAATATCACGGTAATTAGTTTCGTCTGTGCCACGAGTTCAAACACAAAGTCGTTCAAAGAGTAATTCGCGGGGCTTATTGGATAAAATGCATCAAACACCGAGTCCATTACCGAACAGTGTGTTCACGGGGAACAAGGTGTTCCAGGTAGAAGTGGCAGGTAAAGAAAAACAACTAAAATATATATTAAAAAAATAAATAAAACAGTCAGTCTTTTTGGGGAACAATTGTACAGTTGCTAGGCAACTAATGAAGAGGACAGGATTTTTAGGAGAAACCAAATTTAATTTAATAGTACGACTCTGAAAAACACTGAGAAATTCGTTTGATTTCTTAATGCGCTCCCTCATAAATACTTTTTGTCCGACTAATATATATTTAAAATAAATAGCACACCGAGACCAAAAGATAAATGCGTAACTTTCAGTGCGAGGCCCATTTGTTTCATCACTCAGTAAAGCTTCTGATTATGAATAAGGAGATGCGCTTCTTTATTTGGAGCACAAAGACGGAGAGCAGGCACAACATCCGCCCACCTTCTCTGGCCGGTGTTATCCAAACAACAGCACAAAGAAAAAGGCTTTTCAGTCCAATACCTTAAAATACGTATCACAGAATCTGGTGCATCAACATAGTTGGAGGCTACAGATCAGTCTGACATCACAGTTATTACCGTCTCTGGAATAAATGTTCTGCAAGTGGTGATTCATGAGAAGGTAAATAGTTGCAGTCATTTTCCCCTTTTTCCGAAATGTAAAGAGGCTACACGCTTAAAATACGTAGCGAGTTTTAACACTGAGGTGAGGTTCACCCCTTGATACTTTTTCATCAGTTTTCACCAGATTTCTACTGCAGCTTTAGAAGATGCACGACGCGGAAGTAGAAGTTAGGGGCCGTTTTAAAAGTTAAGGAATTGGCAAAGAGAGCTTTTCAGAGTTTTGTCAGGAGCTTTTTCATTCTTCAAACCATCCTCCCATTACGTAAACAAGCTACGATTTTGAAAGTCACAGCGAAACTGCAGTTAGAGCAACTTTATCTCCCGTAATGTGACATCCACACACACAGCTGCTGCTACAATATAGCTCAGCGACTATAACCCGACGACTCCATTCATTCTCCCTGCCAGCACGCATCACATCTGTACCCATTCAAAATGTTAATATTAGCATTATACAACAGTATTTAATCGTACATTCATAACCTCTTTATATTTGCAATGGTAGATTACGCCTCTCGAACGAGTGGAGGGATGAGTTTTACTGTGAAGTGGAGAGAAAGAGACAGAGAGAGGTCTGGCTTACTGAAGCTGGTAATGAGCCAAAAGCAAAATCATCCCATTCCTGTTCTTTAAACGATGTTTGAGCAGAAACTTTGATGAGTCACACAGCCGACTCATTTTCACCCATTTATCTTTCACGCTTAATAAAGAATGTGCAAATATTCCTCTTTCAATAATATAGTGCAATACTTTGATGTGATCCAAGAGAACTTGTTGAAGAGTCAGGGGGGATTTTTTCGTCAATTACTCGCATTTTACGCAACAGTGACCTTAATGCAGCAAGGTCGGGGGAAAAACACCACCTGTTACCGTGTGAAAATTGAGTCAACGGCACAGACAAAAGGATATATTTTTAGACCGCGTTAGCTTTTATGAGAGCGAATATGAGACAGAGGAGGTGAGACAGAAAGGGAGAAAGAAATCATTTAAGACAACGCGGTCAGAAGAGAAGTCCGGGGACTATTTTAGATGAAGGTCTCTTCATTGTGGCCACTGCGGACATGAAAAGAGTCGCGCAGGTCAGCGCCGCTTTACGCCGTGCGTCCTCTACAAGTTGGTTTTCAAAACGTTTGCATGCTATTACCTCACAAAGTATCCACAGTGGCTCAGTCACTGAATCAAGACTCACACTGTGGACAGAAACATGGCTGACAGAAAGATTTCCTTTTTTTTTTTTAAAACTCAATCGGAGAAACAAACAAAATAAAGCATGAAATGAGGCTGCAGTGTAAAATGTATGTAAATGCAGGATAATACTGTGGAAATTGTAATTCTTTACCTTTTTTTTCCCTGGTACAAGAGCTGCAGCATCAGGGAAAAGGCTTCAGATGATGCACAATCTTGGGCGGATGAGAAAACATGGAGCCAAGTGAGGAGGACGACGCTGTGGTGCTGGGCCTGTTGTTGCAGCCAGCGCTCAGGAAAAGTCCAAACGTTCACCACTAACGACCAGTCAGGAAGCCCGCACACCTTCTCACCTTTCATCCCATTTCCTCTGTCTGAGCCGCAGCCGTGAACAATAACATGTCTGCTGACAGCCTCGATAATCAGCCGGGATCTATTTTCTTTCACTAAATGAAAATTAGACATTAGGTTTATTTAATCGCCATTTAACCAAACCTATTTAGACAATCTTTTTCTGACTGAGGCAACGCTTTGCACAGAGCGTGATTTTACACGCCATACAACTTTTTAATTCTCCGAGCGTTTTCTCTCTGAGTCGATCACAGTGTACACCATCTATAATTAAATGCCAGTCATAATCATGAGAATCTTTGTAGTGGTGTTTGAATTAGATTAAGGTACTGTGTGAATTAGATTTCAATCTCCAAATAACCTGGTGTAGGCGAACATCGTTATGCCTGTTTATGAAGCCCTCAGCCACTGCCTTAAGTTGTTTTCTCATTAATTTAAAGTGTGATCGGTGTATAAATATCACAGAGAGAGGAAAGTAAGTTAGAAAAGTTAGCAGACTCCGCAGCAGCTAATGTATTCTCACTGAACCTGCAAAGAAAAAAAAATCCATTCTGCTCTTTCTTCCCAGACATGAGAGAATAACACATACATCTTTATTAAACATAAGGGCGGAGAATGTTTTCTTTTTTACATAATGGTGGCAAGGTCTTCGGCTTGAACATACAGACGTATGGAGGAGCTGACCATCTCCAAGGTCTGCAGTAAAGTCTGTGATGCTCTTAGAGGAGAAAGGAAACGCTGAGCTGCTTTACATAGTGCTGCCGGTCCCATCCATCAGTAAAAACACCCAAACACAGCTCGCAGGAAGCTGCTTATTACTACCTTGCAAAGACTAACTGAAGTTTTGAAAAGTGTACTGCATGTTTTCCTTTACATTTCTAAAGTCTTTCAGCATCAAATGCGTTTGAACTGCCATCCCTGGAGTGAAGTCTACACTAAAACACTGATGTGGTGATGGTGATGTAGCTTGCATCTCTGAGTCTATTTTGTGCCTAGTGGTGCAGATAACTTACCAAACAACACGACAATGCGTACAGATACTTCCAGTGCAGCGTTTGATGGCAGAAACTGATTCTGAGGATCCTGACACTCATTCCTTAGATGAGTCAAAGAGAGAGGGGCTCCTTCCCTAAACCAGGAAGAGCCATTTTACACTGATGTTAAATGATCACACAGGGAGAAATCCCTCACGGAGGAGGCACAGAAAGCAATTCCCACACTGGCAGGAGCCTCAATAGACCAGGATGCAATGCAGCAAGTGCACATCTTTGAAGGTCTGCGCGCTGTGTGTGAAGGATTCTCTCTTGGATGTGGATTTTAATTTGACACAAATTAATGGCATATAATAATGTGAGAGTATTCACGGGTGGATTGTGTGTTAAATCATAAACATGTTTGTGATTCTGTCTTTTTCTTGTTTTTTTCTTGTGAATTGTAGCAAACATGTGGCATTTATTATTTATTTATTGGAGGATGTGTTCCTTTTTATTATATATATATATATATATATATATATACGTTTTTATTATTATTATTTTGTTGTGTTTATTCATCTTTACAAGATATGTTTTTTTTATTATTCTTCTTAGGCTGAATTCTTAACTTGAAGTCATCAAAAATGTGAACAAATGTTTTTTTTTGTGCTTTTCAATGTCCATTCATATTTGTGCGAAAGAATATGTTCTACTCAAGGTCCACTTATTAGCTCAGCTTGCATAATTCATTTGTAAGCCACACAAATACCAAAGTATAAAAGAGTCAATTTACTTGTTGCACTATTTCCTGGCTGAGATTGCTGGGAATTTCCAATTTAACTCTTTGAAAGAAAGCGGATAAAATGTGGAGCTCTTCCTTTAAATAGCTGGCTCTGATGAATCAGAGAGGAATGAACCAGCACAGGTGAAGATTGTGGCAATTACTGTGTCATTGGCAACTTCCAGCTCCTGAACTAATTGTCTTCCTGCCCCCGTGTGCGGAGCGTTTGATTTATGTTTGTAGAGGCATTAAGGTTTGTTTAGCTCTGCACTCGTCAGAGTACATAAGCTCTTTGGTGATTTGTCTCAAACGGACAAACTACTTAGCCCAGGAGGT
Organism: Bovichtus diacanthus; assembly: GCA_943590825.1. Lineage (NCBI taxonomy): Eukaryota > Metazoa > Chordata > Actinopteri > Perciformes > Bovichtidae > Bovichtus > Bovichtus diacanthus. The sequence continues at coordinate 7,738,090 of CALSBV010012184.1, read as the reverse complement.
GAATGTGGAGAAAGAAGGCTTTTAGAGGGGTTTATGTAAATTTAAGAGTTTGTATTGTGGGTAAAATTCTGACAAAAAAGCTCATCTGGTCTCTGATGCAACACCGTGCAGGAGATAGAAAACATTACCGATTGTCATGACTTCCTTCATCGTTTCAATGCAAATACTTCAGGTTTTGAGTCCCTGCACTATCCCACCACTGATAAAAGCAGCACACACTCATCTTCTACTGAACCCTGCTGGTTCGCTGGAGAAATGACTTACAAAGACCAAAGAGCACAGAGAAAAGCCTGATCTCACAGCCCATCAAAAAGTGAGTAGAAGCGGCAAGACCAATAAGAAAACAATATATAACAATATCGTCCTTTTAAATAATGATGCAAAAACCTGTTGAGCAGTGTGTGGATTTAATGACACTACAAATAGTGCGCTTGTTTCTCGTGTCGATGAACGGTCTACAACATTAGCTACGTTAAGTGTTTACTTGTCTTCAAAGTTTTAGTTTGGACTTAAATGTATGGACATCGGTGTTGGAAGAAGTACACAGACCATTTACTTCAGTAAAAGTACCAATATAAAAATGTTAAAGTACTAAAATACAAGCAAAAGTCCAGCCTTCAAAATTCTACTTTAGAAGTAGAGAAGTATTATCAGAAAAATGCACCTCGTACCAAAATTAAAAGCATCAGAAAAATAGCTCCTTTGAGTTTTTTTTTTTTTATTGCTATTGAATGTAGCAATGGAGTAATGTGTATTTTACATTACTAATAATCAGCATTTTACTATTGTAGCTGGGGAAATCTTTGCTTTATTTTTTTAAACATGAAATCTTAATCTAAAAAAAGTTGGAAAGCTCCGAGCAGATGGAGAAGTTCAACAATTATCTCTTCAATGTTGTGGAGAAGAAGTATAAAGCAGCATAAAATGAAAATACTCTTAAGAACAGTTCTCGAGCAAATGTGTTTTCCACCACTGATGGGCACAGTTTTGGCTGAAACTAAAAATGGAAATCTTGCTACAAAGTCTAGATTTCAAAACTGGAAAGTGATTAATAGGGGAAAATGTAATAGCAGTATTCCCTCCCTATGGCCACTCAGCTGTTTTGTTAGAAGGAGATTCCAGAGTTAGAGGAGTCAGTTCTCCTCAGGGCGAAGTCTATTTCAATGCATCTGCCTTAAGGTCTGGTTCAAAGGCTGAGCAAAGATAAAAGCCTGGAGAGTGGAAGAGCAGAGGAGGGGGAGAGGAGGGCGAGAGGAGGGCGATGTTGTTTGTCATTGCTTGTTAAAAACAAACTGTTGAAGATCATTGAAGGTCCCATGCTTTCAAAACTCAGACCTCAGGCCTCGAACAGGGGAACGAGGCACTTCTAATCAAAACCAGAGTCCTCACACCCCCATCTTGTTTCCCTCTCGGGTGGTGACTGATGTTCAGTGGTTCTGCAGACATATCGTGCAATCCATTACGAGGTATCCTCAGGGTGTTTTGCCATCATGTTGGGGTCAAAACTGCTCTCAAAACAACATCTTCATAAATTTGTGGCATCATTGGAATGTCCTGGATAGTTGGAAATGTTTTTCCATCTCCAGGCCTTCGGAGTTAAAAAAATAATAAAGTAAAAATAGTGGACATGTGCAGTCGCTGCAGGAAAAAAGCATTACTGAACAATGGCACCAGCAAAGGCCGATGCTCAGAATATGGAAGGGGAAATGATGGAAATTAAGGATAAGTGCAATTCAAAAGTGGCGTCCAAAATCAATGAAAAATACTTTTAAGGTGTCATCTTGGTACTATTAAATATGTCAGTTAAAAGGCAATTCCCATTAGCGTGTGGTCAAAGTAGGAAAAAAATAAATCCCCGTCAATCTACAGCAACGTGAGATTCATTGGATATTTAAGCCGTGAAAATGCAAATGGGAGAATTTCCTTTTCATTAAACATTGGTAATTAATTCCATAGACAACAGAGGACCCCTTCCTCCACACATTAATATCATCTTAGCCTTTTTCCAGAATTAGCACAATTAACCGCAGATGACTAACGATCACCGGGCCATTTGAGATTGCTTCGGGCTCTTTCCTCTTCATTTCAGTTACATTATATCTAACCGCCTGACAATAGTGAGCTTGTATTTGTCCACTATATGAACGTATGAATTATTGATACTTGCAGCTATATCTGTTGCCGCTTCCCTTGGGTGCTCTCATTTAGTCATGTTGTTAGATGATGAAAAGAGTGAGGAGATGGATTTGCAGTCGCTCTCCCAAACACTTTTCTCCAGCTGCCTTAAGTCTTTTTTTTTAAAGAGCTGTCTATCGCCTCCACTGCCTCCGTGCTAACGAAGCAACATGAAAACTATTGTGAGAGGAAAGAACATTTTTACAGTCGCAATCTGCAAAATGTTGACAGTCCGTGTAGGTACAAATATATTCTTTAGTATTAGGTTGCAAAATCTCTGATGTGCATTTTTATTCTTACTGTCATGCTGCCAAAGAAACACCATATTTAGCAGGAGTTGTTGTACTTTGAAGCGGCTCTGTGATGAAGTTCAGCAGCGCTGGGAGAAGCTCTCTTAAGATTTCACTGTGTAAACAATAACACAGAATCTTAAATAGCTCAGGTGCCTCATGGCTGCGCTGACCCCTTTGCCTGTGTGATGCAAAGAGAAACACTTTCCTGCTACAAGTCAAACCAGTCGCGTGACGAGACATGTTGACGGTGTTTCAGAGGCGGGACAAAGTCACAACAACTTACAAGTAGGGAAAAACATTGGTTTCAATTAAGAAATATGCCTTTATCTGAAGGAATACACTGTTTAAGTCAATCAAATTAACTCAAATTATGAATTATGAAACAAACTTAAATGAAGAAACTATAAATGTAGTTATATTTACATATCATTTTCAAGGTAAACAGTTTCCTATTTTTTTTTAAAAGTAAGAGCAATTTATTAGATTGTACAGTGGGGAAAATAATTAATTTAGTAAGTTTAAAAAGCGGTATCATTTAAAAGCAAACTGATGTGTGTGTTGACGTTACCATCCGGAGCTTATGTCATTTCTTGATTGCTGGTGCGTTTCTCTCATTTTCCCGTTAGCCGTGGACAACATGACACCGCATCAAGACATTTCAGGCTTGTAACTGATCTTTAAGGCAGAAGAAAAACTTCAGCTTTCTGAAACATCAAAAATAAATGGCAGGCTTTCTGACATCGACTCATCAGAATAAAGAGCAGGGGCCTTTTTCTCTGCACCAATATTCATGAGGGGAGAAATCCTTCTCCGAAGAACCCATTTCTATACCGACAGCTGCCTCAGTAGACCATAATGCAACACAGCTACAGGGTATTTCTACTGATCTGTCATCCTTTGCGGGACAAATACAAGCCTTCTTTGACAGCTTTGTTTGTCATTTGAACAACCTGATGCCGCTTTTTCTTTTGTTGGGTTTAACATCTCTGTTATCACTGTCACTCTCTGGCGGTACAGCACATTATTCTGCGGGGTTTTTTAGAGGTTGGAAAAGGTGGCGGGAAAGTTCACCAAAGTTTAAGCCAATGCTGACTGTATTGTGCTCATTTGAGGCAAGCAAGTGTCAAGGAGGAGGTCCGTAAAGCATTGGAGTTCGGAGAGTACAAGGCACTCGAAGGCTTTCACTGAGGCTGAGGTCAGCGCTATTAGCCTGTAGCCAATGAGGCAAGTAACCTCAGGGCAAACAACTGTGTCTCAGAGAGCAGTTAGTGGGCGTTTGGTGAAAAGAGGAGGTCAAGCACATAAAAATGATCTGCTTGTATGTAGATTCATCAGCAGTGTAGGTTTTATAAGTGCTGTAAGAATCCCTCCCCTCGTTTTTTATTTCAACAGCTTTTAATTTGAATATATTCATTGGATTGCAAACGAAGTTCCAGCCTTACAAAAATGTGCCCACACGTTTTTCAACACTCCTAATTTATAATAATCATGCCTAAAATCTCCTCAATGACTCCCTCCACTTATCTCTAAACGCATATGAATTTGTAGCGCTTATGTCATTATGCCTTTATAAAGTGGAACATCAGCTCGAAATATCTAGAATTTTTTTTTTTTTTTTAGACCCAGCTTGTTTAGATCTGCTTCTGCAATCCTTTTTCATTTCTCCCCAAGGATCCTGGACCTTGATAGACTCAGACAACCGTATCAAGGCACAGAGTGACACAATCTTTATTACAAGCATGGTGCATCGGGGGGGTGGGGGGGGGGGGGGAGCATCCGTGGAGAGGATGCGATGAGTTAATGGCAGGGAACTATGTTTGATGTGGGATGGCAGTTGTTGTTCAGTGTACCTCCATCATGCTGTGAACTCACCGTCACAGAGAGGACAGAAGAAACCTGACTGCTGGGGGAGGCACTTTAAATTTAATCACGTTTTTTACATGGCGCCAACGAACTGCACGTCAGGTTTCCATGGCGTTACCAACCTGATGTGACCGGACGCACGAGACACATGAGGACCAATCGAACTAGAAGGGAACTCGGAAAAAGCACGACCTCCGCCAAGGCCGTTCATCGGCCCGTGCTACACACTTCCACTAAGTTTCATGAAAAATCGGGCCAGTAGTTTTTTTTCCTAAACCTTCAGACAAACCAACTGAACAGAAAACACAACCTCCTTTGTTTGTAGCTGATAATTGACAAAAATGAAATGAATTAGAGTGAAAGAACAACAGCTGCGGTAAAAGCTTTAAAACTATCAAAAGAGCAAAGAAAGTTTGCAGCGCAGTCGCAGTTATGAGTTGAAATGAGTTTTCTATGTAAGAACTTCTGGAACTTTATTAAGGGTCAGGCATTACTTCTGCTGTGTATAGGTCTGGTGGATAAAATATAGATGCATAAGATACACATAACACACACACATAACACAAGATAACACATATATTGAGAGTTGTTGGCCACCTCTTGAGATTTAAATCAATTTTTTTGACCTCGGAAACAGTAGCTGCCCAAACAAAGTCCATTAAGTAGTTGTTCGGGGCTTTCAAACCAGTTGTCATGGAATTGCAAGTTCAAATTTTCATTTTTCTGAGAGCTTTAAGAACATCTTGTCGTTGGCTTTGTGTTAAGAGTCGGATTGAATCTTTATTCTTGATCAAGGAGAAAACATGCGTAGTACAAGGGCCATTTAGAGATTGAAATAAGCTTTACAAGGTCAAGACTTTAGGTCCTTAAAATGCTCAGAATAAAAAGAAATATCTCTGATTCCATGAGAACTGGGCAAAAAAAAGATAATAGAAAGCTGCAGGATGAAAAAAATGACCATGTGCTGAGAGTATTTTGTCAAGCACAACCTAACAGGGCTTTCACAACAAAAAACCTATAGATGCTGGGGAACATATTTCAAGCCGTTATTAACCTTATCATCAATTACATCCTTGTACATTTCAGTGTTGCCATTTCACTCAATGACCACACTAACACTGTTTCAACTATCCTTTCAAAAAAAACGAAAAACTCAGTGTATTATTCACTACTTTCTCCACTGTGACACGCTGGCTAATCACTTTTAAATGCCAGTCTCTAAAGAGGCCCATTACAGATTCTCCCAAGCCCACTTCAACACTCACACAAAACACAGCCAAACAACGCAGTCCACTGCATTCACACACACTCAAACAGGGTTCCTTTGTTATTTAATGTCACAGGATGCTGACTAAAAAAAGTCACAAAATAAAAAACTGAGTGATTTCGGTAAACAAGAAGGACAAACCCTGTGGCCAGCGGTGATGAAGCGGTGAATCTTTTAGAGGAAAAAACATGTTATTTTAGGACAATTTTAAATAAATTTCATCTAAGCTTTCAATTGTCTCTTATTTGTGTATTGATATTCTGCTATTACAATGATTTTAGTGCAATTACCAGCAGTTATTGAGAGCATTTTGAAGGCATTTCAGTCTCCTGAAGAAGAAAAGCATCTATCTTTCACAGCAAAATACACATTATATTGAAAGAAGGAGCATGTTTAGCCTGTAGAGTGGCTGTGGATGCACTTTGGAGATACTGAGAGCGGTTAGGAAAGTCAATTTTACCTCAAAGTTTCATCAAGGACGTAACAAAAGTTGTCACTTCCCCTCGCTGTTTGGATAAAGTCTTACTCGTCACCAAAGAGCCGAGCTTCTGGAACAACCTGTACATGGGAATACATTATATACTGTGGATGTGCCGTAGGCTGAAAGCAGATGTCTCAATCCTGAATAACTGGTCAACACATGTGGCTTTACAGTGACTTTAGAGAAGCCAAAGCCAAACTGAGCCCCCGTGGGGTGCTGACAATGTCGATGTGGAGGCCAATTCTAGCAATGTTTTGTTCTGCAGGAAGAAAAGCTGAATTTATCTCAGCGCTTGTGTCCGTGTGGATGTTAGTCCAAGTCTGGCCTTGGGCATTTATTGCATTTTATACCAGTTACTCTCTCTTCCAGGCTTCCCTGTCAACATCAAATAAAGGCAAAAAAAAAAAAAAATCCCCAAAATCCTAAGAGAAATAGTAGCACTACGAAGTAGCAGCTTCAGAAGCCTTAACCCTCCTCCCACAGCACCACATGTCACTTCTGTCCAGACCAGGCTCAGATTCTTTGCTGCAAATATGAGCCGCAACACCCTGAGTGAGGACTTCTCAGAGAGTCTCATCTCCTTGTCTCGACTTCATTTGCAGCTATTTTGTATTTGCAAAACCGGATTCGACAAACATGTGAAACAAAATGAGCATATATATACGATACCAAATGTTCCGTGCAAATATAGACACCGAAGTGAGCTGTTATGGCAAATAAACCACGGTTAAAGTAAAGCATCTAAAATACGTGATGAGGGTAAGAGTGTGATAAAAAAGTGCAGTAAAATTATATTTTATTGCAGGTCTGTAAAGGACACAATCTACACTCTCCCACATGAAAGTCAGACACGCTAACATACAGCACATTCACCACTTTGACCTCAACACATCTCTATATGTAGGGCATTCCTTCATTCACACCAAACACTAGCATTGACGTCAATCACGACCTGCTAAATCGTCCAATATGAATGTAATTCCTGCAATACTGTGCCGACATACTATAGCAGAAGCGCAGAACAAGACTAAACTGTTGAGTTAGCAGCATATCTGCTCCCGAGATGTTTCTCTCACGAAAAAACAGCATGTGAGAAAAGCAGCCTCCCTCTGGGGAGCAGCATATGCTCTGGAAGTACGTTGACTTTTTATTTTGAATACCTAAGTTTGTCCTGCTGGCCTGCAGGGTTTGGCTGTAATTTGCCGTTTTTGGAGAACCATGATAAGAGCGGTAAAGTTGCAGCACTGTTTACCATAAACAGGTTTTTTGTCAGGAACGGTGCAGCGCAGGAACCTAAACTAGCAAAACAACTGCTAGGGAGGAAGCCACAGAGGATATGCTCATACCTGCCAGAGTCAGAGACATGGCTCAAGAGTCTCACGACACCCCACTATATTAATACTAAAAATAAAAAACACATGCCATGCCAAAGTTATGAAGCTGAAACAAAAGAAAGAAACCAAATAATTGGGTAGAAAGATGGAAAATGTTCAAATGGAGGTGTGCAAATACATGACATGTTCCCAGAGTAGAGATTTGAAGAAGTAATGTGTGTTATCTCTGTGGATGTATTACAAAATCAGGAAGAGGATGTTAAAAGTCAGTCAGACTTGGATATGTGTTACATGATGCTGATTATGCATTCTCACCAGCGTGCTGGCAGTGTCAAGGCCATCTTTTCTGAGTCATATCCAAGTTTGGAGGAGCTGTGTGCCATAAATCCTTCTTCTTATCCCCCAGTGAGGCAGCAGATGGGGCTCCCTTGCCTGGTGACACAGACAAAGACACAGAAACATGATGCTGCTGAACAACCTGTGGACAATCCTGGTTACCAAAACCCTGAGGAGGTTCAGACTTCCTGGAGTTCAGTTCCTCCCGTAATGAGGTGGAAGCCTCAATTTAAGTTGACTGGATGACGCTTAAGTGTAGGAAGATTCATTTTCATTTCAGTACCCTTTGCAGAGCAGTAACGGTGCATTTTGCCGTAAACGTTTGCTTCAGTTTCTCTCCGAATGCAAGTTCCTCTAGGCAACATTTTGGTTTTTATTCCTGCCTAATCCTGATCTCGTCAGTGCTCGGAGATGGTTTCATGCTTAAAGAGACCCTCCGTCAACACATGAACCCGGGGTTAAGCCCAACATGCAGGCAGGGATCCAGTCTACTTTTCTGTCCTTTAGAAAGAAGCTCTATTAGCTCCCGGGGTGATTTTCAGTGGCTGACCCTGAGCTCTGACCTTCCTGTGGAGGGGGGCGAAGCGGACTAGAATTGCCCAGCAGGGATCACCAAAGCATGTAATTCATTCATTAATCCTTCTTGCCTCCAATTAAGAATATGTGTGTACAGCTGATATGTGGGTTAAATATGCGTGTATCACTGATTTTATGAAAACGTCCCGGCCTCTGTATTTGCATAGCTTGAGTTCAAGAAAATGTAATAAATTCTGCCTTTAACCTTTATACACTAAAACATATGTCCATGTTACATTTATTATATCAGGAGGGAAGTACAATGTAAAGGAAGTAAAGATGGCTTGAAGGTCCACCATCATATTAAAAAGGAGTCACATTATGCATATTAAGTGTAATTTTACCATCCTGGTTGTAATGTAATGTATTGGCTGTGATTTATAGTGGTTTTATTGATTATAGGTATTAATTGTGTTGCTTTCTTTGTGGTGTGTTGCCGCCTAGTAACAGAGATTCCTGTATTGTTGCATCAAAGACCACAATGGAAATAGTTTCGTTGATGTCCTTCTCCTCGTAATGTCAAATAGACACAACTACAAGATAAGAAAAAAAATTCAATTTTAAAAAGAAGAAAAAAAAGACCTATAAAATTTTTTCTACATTTGAGAATATAATTATTTTTAATTGTTTTAACTTTCAGTTTTTATGCCATTTTAGGGATTTAACCATTAAGATGATAACAATGAAATTAATGATTGGGTCCTTTTATCCTAAATACATTAGAACCATTAAATGATGAATATTTAAATGGTGCTTATATTGTTGAAAATTAAACATAGTGTTACTAAATTACAACATAAAAAGAATTAAATTAATGGCTCTGGCTCATTTTAATGAAAAAGTACACGTGACGGATTTTTGGCTGGATTTTTCCATTGACACCTGATGAAAAACACCAACTATGGCATCACAGCTTTAAATTTATAACTCGCTCACACGTAGTTTTCTGCTCTTTGATACAGATGTGATTTACTCATTGAACATCATAGCAAAAGTCCAAAAAGAAACAACGTCGTTAACATTATTTACTACACTTAAGACTATATTGTGAATAAATTGGTAATTACATGTGGATGAAATCTTGACACTAACATATGCAAAAGTAATGTTTGTCACAAGGGCGTGAGGTCAGGACAGACAGATGGTTCCCAGCGTGAACTGCAGTGAGCTGCAGCATAAAAATCTGCCGCCCGGCCTCATCCCCTCAAAGCTAAATCAAGTCGGTCTCTCCGAGATGCAAGTCATCATTTAATGCGAGTCACTGTGGTTGACTCACCCCAAAAAAGACAGCCATCAATAACCTCCACCCTCCAGGCTGCGTGATTCTAATGACTTTGCAACAAATGACACGTCACTGCCCTTAATTTAATTAACTTCCATCTTTATTGGCTTAATTGTTTGTGACAAGACGTTCTCCCAGACATGGAGTAGGAGGGTGACGGGGTAAATGATATGGTGATAAGTAATTAATGTGTTTCTTAATTGTACTGGAAGCTGTTGGGTTATATGTGGATCAGCGGTACTTAAATTCAACAAAGTTATCCCTGATTGAGTGGATGGAGAGATTCCTGTGCGTCGTCCATGAGAAGAAAAGGACTGTTGGCTTTATTTTTCCAAGGAGCTCTGGTGCATTTTGTATAAGAAGAGAGGAGGAATTGGGTTTTGAAGATTAGTTTATTCCATTTCAGATGTGGCCAGCTACCACACCTGAGCACCTCCGATGTGTTGTGTGCATTAAAGCCGTCCTGTGAGCTCCTCTAACTGCCGTGTTTGTGATAACCCAAGGACTGTGAGCGCTGAAGACATCCTCTGTGCCTTTTGTTTAATTAAAGCCTTTTTCCCCATCAAAAAGGCTTTAAAAAACTTAAGGCATTTGTCCTCAGTGAATGTGACTATTACAAAGAGCAGCCAAATCAATTCAAATTACTCCTCAGAACTAAATCCATTTTATTATGAAAACAGAGGGAAGGCATTTATCAGATATGTACTCTGTCTGAGTGCTACTCAAATAACCCGCAAGTGATTCTAATTTAAACTGCGTGGCATGTTTTCTGCTTTGCTTCCAGAGCAAACATTTGCTCCGAGAAGCAAATTTGTGGTCTATTATCAAGGTGACACAACTTAAGATGCCTCATTCACAGTAAGTATGAGACAAAACTTCTAGTATTGACGGTTTTATCATTCAAAATAAACCAAAGTGCCAATCTGACAGGTGTTTGAATGCACAGACTATCACTAGACCAAATGTATGAATTATTTGATCATCTTTAGTGCATGATGGCTCTAAAGCCCTTAAAGACCCAGACACAGTTTTCACACCTGTTTTTTATTCTCATTTGGTGAATACCATGTACTGTGGTGTTACATTCCACTGAGATATTTCCACTGAAGCTACAAGTTATAGTTACACTGCAACTAATCAACACAAACAAACCCCAAGCTCTTCATCCAGACTGACGATCACGAGTTACACATGACCTCCCTGTTATGATCTTGTCCGACAACACAGCAGTGCATTTAATCTGATGTCAGGAGGGAAATTTCTCGCTACACCGCACTGATGATTGCTGGATTGGAAGATCCAACGTCTGGGAATTGTTCGATTCTGACTTTGTTATCAAGATCCCATTGATGTTCCGCCTCAATGTAATAAATGTAACACGTGATTTTTGGACGGCTAATCCCTACAGGCATGGCACTGTGATGGAATTTGTTGCTGGCTTCTACAAATACATAGTGTCCAGTCTTTTAATATGACACTGGTTCTTCCTCCTTAGAAGTAATAAGACAATCGACAGGACTTAAGGATAACAAGGCCGCCCAGCAGGAGGAAGCTGAGATAACGAGCTTCCTGACAGACAGCTAAGGTAAGAAGCGGCAGGGAACTTGGAGCTCCCCTCTCATTACCCTCAGACTCAAAAGTTTGCTCAATGTCGAGAATATGCTGGTGTGCAAGCTGTGACATCTCCTCAACAATGAGCCGAGGAAGCCAGGAGCTTGTTTTTGTCATTTTGATGACGGGCTCGGATTTAGTCGAGCTGACAGCCGAACTCCTTTAGGATCAAATGCTGTGGACAAACATTATGTGGTTGGTTTTCTGAATTTAGTGCTTCTGTACAGTATCACACACACATCATGATCACAGCCAGGAATCAATGTAGAAAGCCGCTGTATTCTTAATGCATTGCCCCATTTCTGCCATTGAGGCGTATCTTCTTTGGACTGAACTATTTTGCTAAGTATTGTGGACACATTGTTACTGTGTGGCCGAACACCAGGAGAAAGGAACATTTTTGGCAGCAAATTTTCTCCCTTCTCCATTCCTATTCCTGAAAAATGACTTTTCTAACTTTTAAGGGGGAACACAACTTGTGGTAACAAATTTGTACTTCATCATTTTAAGTTAAATGAAGGGTGAGTTAAGGCTACAGTGTAAAAGCAAATAAATGTGCCTATTGTTGATTAAATGAGGTGGTTATGCAAATAATTGTGTGTGTTTATTAAAGCACCAGACAGGAGTTATTCAATATTGTTTTTATTGTCAACAAATTCAATGAAAATACCAAAACCAACAATCATCCCTCATTATTTATAATTAATGTAATCCTGTTTTTCTTGGTCTTTGTAGAAGCTTTCATTCTCCTACCTTTCCTGCACCGGCTTTTGTTTATTCACAATTCATTTATATGTAGGGTTAAGTGTGTCTCTATGCATCTTTTACAATAGTAGTATTTTTTTATTAATGTGCAAACCGATAAATATTGAAAAATAATAAGAACAACATTGCCCCTCGGCCATATCTCGGTACTTTCAAACTTCTCCTGAAGATGCAAATCTTTAAGAGCAGGTCAAAAATATATGTTACTCAGTTTTAAGAAATGCTAAATTATTTCCTAAAGCAGCTGGACACTGTAGCTTTTCAGAAATGTCACTCAAACAGGAGTAAATTATGCATTTGTATTTCGTATTTTAAGTCGGAAATTTGGTGCACTGGTGGGCATTTACAGCAGCAGGACGGTGTATGTGATATCGACTCAAAATAAACTACAGTGCGACGGAGTGGATCATTGATCTGTTTTTAAAGCGTTCTGGCATAATGTCGGTCTATGGCACAGAGGAATAAGGCGGCACAGACAATATGCTACTTGTTAGTAGGGTCAATTTATTGTGGGTCGTATCATGGGATTATCATTTGTTGACAGTGAGAAAAATGCCTCCTCTCCTGCCTTTACCAAACCTTAGAGCTGTGGAGAGAGGAGGCTGCCAGCAGAAGCCACCATGTCCAGTGTCTGTGTGTGCACGACTGAGAGAGAGGGGGGGAGAGAGAGGGGGGAGAGAGAGAGAGAGAGAGGGGGGGAGAGAGAGAGAGGGAGAGACAGAGAGAGAGACAGAGAGAGAGACAGAGAGAGAGACAGAGAGAGAGAGACAGAGAGAGAGAGAGAGAGACAGAGAGAGAGGCAGAGAGAGAGACAGAGAGAGAGGCAGAGAGAGAGACAGAGAGAGAGAGAGAGAGAGACAGAGAGAGAGAGAGAGAGTGCGAGACAGACAGAGACACAGAGAGAGAGAAAGACAGAGAGAGA